>VYXF01003274.1:1101313-1144581 GCA_013397295.1 Polioptila caerulea
GAAAAAAAAAAAAAAAAAAAAGGAATTGCACTCAGAATTTTCAGTCTCAAGTTTTGGAACCTCTTCCCATCCGTTCTTGGATGTTCCCCTAATGGAGCAGTTAAACCAGTAATCTGGGAGTGACAAGACCAATCCTACTACATCTGAATGTGAACCAGGGAGTGCCTGTCCAGCAAGAAAAGATGAGCCAAGAGTAATCAGTCTTGTGCTCTCTCTGGCCAAAGGAAGCCTCTGTGATAGATGATGAGGAAATAGCACATGTTGTTTATGACTGTGCTGGTTATAGGGCAGAAGCCATCTGGGTGAGTTCTTTTAAACCCACATGGTCCTAACACCCAATGGCTCTATGCCAGTACCTTAATGCCAGGCAGTCATGTCTTGGTTCCAGGCTTTCCTCTGAGCAATGTGTTTCATGGCTCTGTACGAGACAGGTCATCCTTTGCTGTGCTTGCTGGTATTTTAGCAGCTGTTACTCTCTTATCAGTTGTGCTTGAATGCTACAATCAGCTAGTGTATTGTTTCCAAACTCCATCCTCCCTTCTCCATAATGTTTCTCCTACACCTTTTGGAACAAGTTCACCTCATGAAAGCAAGGGTTGCATGTCTTGGTCTGAGGATTATGCAGTGGGATGCATTCCCTCCTAGATGAATCATTCAAAGCCAGCCTAGTTTATTAATAAATGCAATCAGATAAGGCTTTTGCAGTAGCTTCCCTAGTGGGGCCTCCTTTGCTGACATGTATCAGTTAGATCAAAGAATGAGCAGTGCCATTCAGAATGAACTTCTGGTAGATTCCTCCAGGCTGGAGCAGAAGTGCATTTGTAAGTGGCTCGGGGGGCAGTGGCGGTGCATGTGCATGTGTGTGCGTGTGTTTGTGTGTGTGTGTGTGTACGTTTCACTAGGTTGCTGCTCTAGCTAGGAGGACAAAAAACACCCTCCAGGCCCCATACCAGCACCAACTCAAAGACAACATCAAATATTAAGACAGATAAAAAATACCAATCGTTCCACCTTTCTAGTGGGAGAACTTCTTAAGGAAGGTTCCGCCAGCAATTGCTCTCTATAATCTAATTTAATGTTGGACAATGATTGTTAAAGGAAAGTGGCTTACTAGACTAAGTTCATATAAAGTATTACTATCGATAGCACACCAGGGAAGGAGTCTGGACCAGTCTAGCTTTTGTATCTTCAGCTGCAAAAGGGAGGGCTCATGTTGAGGGCACTGTGAACGTGATTCTCCTGGAGGACAATCCAGTGAAGTAAGGTGGCTGATTAAGGGATATCAGAGAGTGCAGCAATGGGAAAGAAACTTTTGGGCAGAGTTTGAATCACATCTTAAGAATATCCCCTCTCCTTGCAGGAAATCCATCTAGCACCAGTTTCTCTTAACATTTGTGTCTCAAGGAGCCAAAGTTTTCAGGGAACTATCACTTCTGTCTCAGCAGAAGTTGCCTTTTCTGAAAAGGAGTCTGGCTTGGCCAATTTTTTCTGAAAAGGTTTCACTTAATAATATTTTGGTTTCTGAAGGCAGGTGCTATTTTGTTGGAAGTTCATTGGTGGATAGCACTTCCAGCTACACAGAAAAGAGGCAATAGTGCAGCCCATTAAATCAGATCCTTAAAGAATGTCCCCAAAACTTCTTCATGATAGTTCATCACTACCAGGTTAACTTCAGCACCTTTAGAGGTCCTTTCCAAAGTACTTTGGTTACTCTTTCAGAGCTTTGGAGCATGGCACACCACCTGCTTCATTTTCTACTCCTCCTGACACAGTGATGGAGACCCCCAGCCAACTCCCTCTTGGATAGACCATCTCCTGGCTCCCTTCCATTAAAGGCAGGATGGCCCCCAGTAACAGCTGTTGCAGTAAGGTCTGCGTAAGACAAATCCAAGTTTAGTGGCAAGTGTCCCAAAGCCCTTTACAACAGCCACATACTAGCTTACATTATAGCACAGAAGTCTGTGTTCCCTAGTATATGTATATATATATATATAAATATAAATATAAATAAACATAATTATTCCAATCTGTCACTCATCCCATAAATGCTATCTGTCTTCATGAAAAATTCCTTATGCCCCTATGAGTGGCTGCTTGAAAGGAAGTTAATTTCATTTGACAAAGCTATTCTGATGGAGCAGATATTTCTTGCTGATCTAGATACAGCTTCTCAGGGTTCACAGGCTGGTCTCTAGCCCTTTTCCCTCAGCCAGTCCTATACTTCTGGGTACTGACTTATTTAAGCCTATTCTCATGGCACCTCTCCCAGCTATGCCCTCCAGGTCAGACAACCACCCTGACGCCAACCAAATGGCCTGAAATCCCTCCAGTCTGGATTCCTGTCTGGAGCTACACTCTTCTACTACATCAATCTTTAAGGACATTCACCATGCCCGGCCCAGCTGCCTCCGCATTTCCCAGCTGCTCTTTTGGCAACCAGTGTTGGACAAACAAGCCCACCCCAGAATCCACTTTAGAAGAGGCTTGAGATCATGTGCCCCAGAGGCAGATGGGATTTGTGGGCTGGGTAAGCCCAGACTACACTTCTACAGTCACAAACTATCGATCAGCCTGAGGCAGATGGGATCTGTGGGCTGGGTAAGCCCAGACTACACTTCTACAGTCACAGGCTATCTATCAGCCAGAGGATGGATATCTAGAGATGTAGCAGAGGACAGCACCAGAACTCAACCCACTCTTTGGCTTAGTCTCCCTGAAGAAAGTGTTAATTCAACTTCACTTCTTCCAGTCACATCTTATGATGCTCCTCTGTTTCGGGTCTGCCTTTTGCCAATTGAGAAGGCACCATGCTGACAAAGGATCCACTATGACTCTGCCAGAGTGGAGCAAGAGGGGCTGGGCAAAAGCAACCTTCCTGTTTCATTCTGGACAGCAGCACAACAGGAGGCAGATAGGCCAAAACTGAAAAAGAAAAAAAAAGAAAAAAACAAGTATGTTTTTCTGTAACATTTACATTTGCACAGCTGAACTTTCAATGGAATATGAGTTTCAAATCTCCTTTCTCTCTCTCTCCACAAAATTTTTTCTTCTACTTTTTCATCCTGTTTTCTTTTCTATGTTTCCTCTATGTCTTCTTTAACATCCTAAAGCAAGTAGGTTTGGATTTAACATGAGGGTGTGGATGTAGCTGCTGCCTTTGATCCCCTACCCACCCTTTCCTTTCCCCTCCCCAGAAATCAAAGCTGGAGAGTATCAAATGAAAAATTGCACAGCACAGGCCCTGATCTGTCAGCATTTGGGTTTGGATCAAACTTGTCCAAAGCCATAGATGCAGCTGGAGATTGCTGGTGGTTTCAGCCACTTTTTCTTTTCTCCTCTGAGATCACTGAGTCAAAGCATTTTACAGGATACACTTCAGGTCTTAAACATCCCTGATCAGCAATAATTTTAAAAAATGTTAATCCAAGTATCTTTTTAAAAAATAGAGGAAATAAAACCAACAGAGGAGACTGTAAAAAACCCTTGCTGAACTGTACTTTGTTCCTTGTCTGCTATACTTTTGCTAAAATAGGTAGGTTTTGTCCAGCTCATCAAAATGGCAGACCATGAGAGTCTGCTGTTTTGGCTGAGTTATTATTTGTTAATACAATAAAAGGCAATGGGAAACCAGAAATTGTTGGAGAGCAGTTTTCATAACTGTGACAGATAAAACTTGAAGGACGTCTGTGCCAATGCTTAAACAGACATGAGAAACAAGAGACAGGATGAAGACTTTATTCTTGCCAGACTCTGTCCTGCAAGAAAACTGTTAGTCCCTTGGTCATCACAACTTTTCCATAATTGGCTGTGTTATTAAACACTTTCAAGAGAGAGGGCAATTCCTGAAGTCCTGTGCCATCCCCCTGTCCCAGACTTTATGGAGTTCCCAAAGGGTGCGTGTCTCTTGTGCACTCGTGTAACCACCAGCTGTAACATGGGCTCCTCACCTACAGACCACTGAATGGAGTCCTTTCTGCTTGGCAAAAAGGGGGGCAAGGGGACACAATCTCTGAGATCTCAGACCATTGGGATCTGAGAAGATTTGTAATCTGGGCTCCTAGGTGGAGGTGAATTTGGGAAAGGTTCCCTCAACAGAGCCAGCAAGCCAGGCTCCACACTCGAGCTCCCCTCCCAGGCCCTGTTCAAAACCTGCACCAGGCCAACACTTCTCTCACTCCTGCTCTATTTCCATTCATTATTCCAGGTGTGCAAATTAAACCACAAGAGGAGAGAGAAAGGTCCCTGCCAGTAGGGAAATTAATTAGGATTTGGGAGATAATGCTTCAAATCACAGCTTTCTTTGGTGATCTTCCTCACAACCTCAGGCAGAACACTTTGGACTCTGTCCAGCCTCTATACCACAGGGATTATGGCAAGCTCAGGTGGCTGCAAATGGTGTGTGCATTGAACAGAGGAGTGTTGAGGGACTCCAAGACTGCCAGACAAAGTCACTGGACACAGACAAGTGTGGAGTTTCAGATAAATGCCTGTATGAGGTGGCCTAGACCCAGCCCGTTCTCCCCCATTATTCTTTATTGAACAGTCAGTACCCAAGATACACCACACTTGGAAGATTACACTCACACCCCAGATGCAGGTGTGAGTCTGAAATTGTCAAGTCTCAATTGCTTTGCCTGCCCCAGGCTATGCAGTCAGCACTTAACAAACAAACACAAACATGTGTGGGTGTGATTAAAGGAACTGCTGGCATGAATTTGGGAAGTGCAACTGCATGACAACAAATACAAGAGAGGCTTGAAGATCATATGAAGGGAGTTCTGGATAAAGTTCACTTTCCCCTGTAGCTCTCAGGTGTCCCATACTAGCCCCACATGCTCCAAGAGTAAAGATAAATGTGCGTACAATACTCATGCTCATAGATAGCTATGGGCAAGTCTTTCTGGGAGAGCTTGTTTCAGAAAGAGATACTCTGAATTTTTATGACTGCGACCGTCATGATGACATTCTCGTTTGCTAAAATGAAGCTTTGAAGCGTTGGAAAGGAAATTATGAGAAACTATTTGATTTTGTTCTGTCCTGGATCTTGTGCATTTTCAGTGCCATTGTTTTTGAGCCCCTGCCAGTAGGGCAGAAAACAACACAGCTGCCATCTGCCTAGTGTTGTTTGTGCCTTATCTTATTCTCTAGGGGACATGTGCATAGGGAAGAAGTCTTTGTTTGTGGTCAGTCTGTTTTGCTCTGGGTTTGTTTTTTTGGGGAGATGGGAGAAGGGTTGTCCAACCCTTCTCTCACCCTGGTTATTTGTACAGCTTAGATCACAGGTAGCCACCATGAAGGAAGGGTAGACAGACAGAGCTCAGATAATTTAATTGAAGGGAGATGCTAATTGCTAATGCAATCCACCCTTGGGGCTATACTGCCTTGTGTGGTGTCCTGGCTGTAAGTGGTTCTTTAAGATATTCACAAACCAACTAACACCTAATTGTGTGGCACAAAACTGAAGCAGGGAAAGGGAAACAGTCCTAGCTGTGGCCTTTGACACTCCACAATAACAGCACGTGCTAGTACCACAATATCACTGAGAAATAAATCTGAGTGGATGATATATTTTTGGCTTTTCCAAAATTATTTTCTGAGATTCTACTCCAAAAAATCATTGTGGCTGGCTTAACTGTAAACATTGTTTCATGGAGGCAGATGTGCTTACTTGGATTCTCCAAGAGTCTCATTTAACATCTTTGTTAATCTCTGGAAATGGAAATAATCAGACGCTTGATGAAATTTACAAACAGCAATAATTTGGGAAGATTGGAAAACAATCCCAGCAGAAAAGTAGAAGAAAGGCAATTTGGGGAGCATAATTTGGGAGTAAATAGCATAAAGGAAGGTTGCAGTCTAATTGTATTCATTGGTGCCATAACAAAAGAAAACTCCGCAAAGAACTAATGGGAAAGTACATTATAGGAGGCAGATAAAGAAAAAAGAGCTGAGGGTTTATGGCACAATTTGGAGGGCATAAACTGGCAACAAGACAGGTCAGTGGGAATTGTGTGAAGGGATCAAGTCTCTGAGCCACAAAATCTAGAAAGATCCAACCCCAGAACAATTAATTTGATTCCTGAAAGGAAGACAATGACAAGATCATGAAATTCAAAGAAAACATCTTTAAATGATGAAAGGACTGCAACACATGATATATGCAGAAACGATAAAGATCTGAAGATGAAAAAAAAACCAAAAACACGAAAAAACCTGGAAACCAGGCATTGAGTATGCAGGGAGGAGAGATAATCATTCAGATTTCAGAAAGTGGGAAGAGATTTGCTAGGAATAATGTAAGAAAACATAAACAAAGTAGAAGTTTGGAGTCAGTTTTTTTCCTGACAGCGAGACCAGTGGCACTATCATAAAGTCTTCAAGGTTTGCTTTGGGAAACCCAGGATTTAGGGCTGTCAGACCTCATCCTGAGAAAAAGCATGGATAATATTTTTGTGCCAAACAGTCTTCTGAAGACAAGAAATCTGCCAGACATCCAGTGCTGCTTTTCCAATTTCTGTGACTTCATATTTGATGAAGCATCTCCCATCTCAATCTTTGAACAACTTGCAGCAGACATTTCCTTCTCATTGTATTCTGGAGTAAAGAAGGATCATATCAAGATGTGATAGGGACATGGTAGGGCCAAGCTGGTATTCACACTCATCTAACTAACCAGTAACAGATCTAGTCCAGCTGGTCTTATCTAAAAATAACTTGTTGAAATTTCTAATTTTTTGCTACACCTTTGTCACTACACCTAGTATGATGAACCATGCATTAAACTAAAAGCTTTCATTAAAGTTTCAACACACACATTTGTACAATTTATGGCAGGAGGAGACCATGTTAATAATCTGTCTGCTGTGCTGTACAACAGTGCTCAATTCATTTCTCCCTTTTAGTCAAGCCTGCATTCCCAGCTTGAGCCAACTCTTTGTATGTATTAAATAATGGCATGGTAGATGTAATGCTGCAAAGTCTCTGAAAAGGATATTAGGTAGATGGTGTTCAAAATGGCCAGAATTAAGGCATTTATATTTTCATGAACTCTTTTATACAAACACTTGAGCTTGGTGCTATCTTTCTGTCAAGGGCATACAATAAACTCAGATTTGGCATGAAAACCATTAGATAAATAGCAAGTCATTTCCTCTTGAATGTCTCTAATTCTTGATTATGTGTGTGTGTCATTGCAAGTCTCTGAGCATGCATTTTATTTTGTTGGGGCTTTTTGTGCTCTGAACTTCCAGAGTTCTTCCCCCCTCCCCTTCTTCCTTTTGAATGGAGGCTCAACATTTCAGTTGCTTGTTTTATAAGGCAATGCATCATCTCTTCTCATTGCCATTAATTAGCCAGTGTAATATTTTCCACATGAAGTCACAGGACTTGAAATGAACATATTTCGGCATCAATTAGGTCTCTGCTCATGTGAGGGCCCAGCTGCACTTTAAATACTATTTATATAATGGTAATGAGCCAGTCATCACCACTGCTGGCTTCCAGCAGGTTTTGTACAGTGCCTACTTGAATATGATTAGAAGAGTGTGGATCCTTCCCCCAGCCTTTATTATTTTTTCCTTCCCAGAAACTATGCTGAATAAAACTGACTGGTTTTTAAAGTCATAAAAAGGGCTGGCAACAGAAAATCGGATGTTATTCTTGGTGTCTGTTATATTTTCTTCTATTTTCCTTGGAAAATGCACCCATTAAAAGCAAGAGTTTCTCTTTTTAACATTCCTCAGTCTTCCCCCTCATCACCCTCTTGCCTTTTTTAAGGGTGTAGAGATGGTTTGTATTTGGCATCTTTCCTCTCATATACCTATTATTTTAGGGAAAAGAACCTAAACTCATCTATGTAACCATGGTAGATGGTGTTATCAGAGGGACCCAAAGTTAAAATATTAGCTTAAAGGAGCTCTGGCAGCAATCAGTGAGGATTAGGTAAAATCCATGGAGATAAAACAAGACCTGACCCAGATCCCAAGCCCTAGACTCAGACACAGTCAGATTGAGCATTCAGGAAAGTTTCTTTTGAAATAAAACTCTGTGTTATGGTGCCCACAAAAACCTTTCCTAGTGCAGCTGGAGTTAAGGGTGGTCATTGGTGGGTAATGCAGTCAGACTGAACCATGTACTCCATGTGTGTGTCCTGCAGTCTCAAAAGAAGGAAAAAAATCTTGCAGATATACTTCAACAGTCCTATCTCCCCTTTCACTTGTGCTCTGAGTAGATTCCCCCATAACATGATACTCTCATCCCTCCCAAGAGGAAGCAATGTTAGCAGTCACTCCATGTGCCTTTTCATGATGCGGGAGAATGACCTGACCTGCTTGCCTGTGTCTTTGTGTGGGTGAACAACAGATTAGGGGAAAGGCAAGTCCCAAACTGTAGTTTTCTTTCCTGGCATAGTGAGGTACTCAGTCTCAGCTGAGTAGCAAGAAGTTCCAGATTCTCTGTTCAGTTTTCAGGAAGGCTTTGCCTTCAGCAGCCCTTTCCTGTGAAGTGACAATGTCATAGTCCTGGTGAACCACACTATGCAGGTGAGATGAACAATTAGACTGTAACAGCTCAAGTGCCCTGGGCAGTTTTATATCTGGGTAAGACATAAATGAGTTGATCATCTCAGCCATTGCCTCTGTTGGCTGGGCCCTAGGAGTCCTACCATCCTGGCAATCTCTTGTTTGTCACTAGCTCTCACAAGATAAACCACAAAAACTACTTGCTCCTGTAGCAGACTGTATCAGGTTCTTTATGTAAAGGACAACAGGCCTTCATAAGAGAAAAGAGCCACATCATCTTTCCTAATTTATGTAATCAGAAGTAAATGGTCTAGCCAGATGCTGCATGTGAAATGGGTTCTTTCTCCCCTTGCGGGAGTGATGGAAAAGTTGTTGCTGTGTTATGAGGTTTCTCTTGTAAATATTAGCAGGATCCTAGAAAGTCTTCCCTCAAATGCAAATTCTCCAGGCTAGCAAATACATATCATCACTACAGATATTCAGGGCATGCTTTTTTAGAAACACAGCAAATCTGTAGCCCAGGTCAGGTCTGGAAGTCACTACCAGACTGGTTGGTCTCCGAGGCAGGAGAGGACAGGAACAATGCGGTTTTATTCTGCTCTGATTGGAGCATTTCCGGAGGAAATCTGCTGTCCAGTCTCCCAGTCAGCATCTCCACTTGTGGAGATGCAGGCAGGCGCTGAGGCCAAGAGGAAATAACATCTAAATGTGTCCTCCCAACATCTTGTTGGTTATTCCCTCCAAGTGTTTCATCTGCCTGTAGTGAAAACAAATAAACAAACAAAAATTGCTTGCTATATTCCAGCCGTCAGGCACCAAAATCCAAGTGGAAGAGTAGGGTTCAGGACACTTAAGTTTTGGTTTCTGATGAGTTTTTTTTCCCTCTGAACTCAGACATTTTTATTTTCATTTTCATGCAGCTTCCCTAATTTCAGGAAAAACTGCTTTTTAGCAAGGGAAATATTTAAAGCCTGAGATGTGCAAGGAACGTGCACAATACAGAACAACAAAGGCAGCTGAAAACATGGGGGCTGAGAGAGGGAAACCTCAGATTGTTGTGGATCAGAAATAGCTGCTAGTTTTGATTCTCACGGAGGGGAGTGAGGTCTGCTATTTTATCAGGTTACATTTCCCAAACTGCAGTTTCAGCTTAATCTATTCTCAAGGCTTTAATCACAAATTCTCAATGGCAGGAGTATCAAACCCTTCTTCCTCATCCTCCTTGTCTCTCAGCCCAACTCCCAGGAAAAAGACCACAAAGGCCAATGTGAGATACAGAAAAATAACATCTCAAAGATGGAACAGACCTAGTGCAAATTCTTAGAAAGCATAAGAGAGCTTTAAAAAAAATCAAGTTGTTTTATCCAGCTCTAATTGAACAGATTTCTGGGCAGATGTTAGCACTGGTGAAACCAACCCACGTCACTGACTAACCCACCGGTGACTGTCTCCATACCCCCAAAAAAGAAGAAAAACAGAGGGCAGCAGCACAAAAGAGGCCAATCTGGCAATCATTTTGTGGCTCCACTCAGAGGAAAGAACTCAGAAGGAAAGCCAACATTTTGGGATGGGTTTGACCAAGATCCAAAATATCATTATGTGGACCATGCTCTACCAAGAGCTCGTCTGAATAAATGGGGATTTTTACTGTCAGAATTCTCTAGCCTATTCAGGGTCTGTCTCAGAGAAAGACCACAAGTGGGAAGGGTGGGGAGTTTAATTGTCTATGAACAGCTCCTGGAAGGAAGACATTTACATTAGTCCGGCTGTGATTCTGTTGCTCTTTCCTTTCCCCCCATTCCACAGTCTTTCCATCTCTGTAAACAATATTTTACATCTCTGTAAGTTACAAAGATTTGTGTGCAATGCTTAGAAGACCTTCAGTGCATAAAAAAAATCCTAAGTAGAAATTTTAAAAGATTTTTATAGATCCCTGTGAAAACTAGGGGAACTCCAGCCCATGGTGGTGCAGGTCAATAGGGTATTAGACTCAGCAGTAACAAAACATAGTGCCTTAACTTCTCAGCTGGAGGAAAAAACCCCAAACCAGCTAAATTGAAAACAGCTGTTTCACACATCCCACCTCCTTTGGACCATATTCACATTGTGGTATAATCTATGTTGATCTCACAAAGAAGATGGTCATATTCCTCACATCACAGTGTAATGTGGAATTTGTAGGGGGGAACACAGAAAGATGACATAATTTCATTTTTTATTCAAAAAGATCATTATATTAGTATAATCAATATTAATGAACAGTATTAAGTCTCCAAAGCTGATCAGTTTGCAAGGTAAGACAGCTAAAAAGAGACATTATGAAAATTTAAGGAATGCATGAGAGGGAACTCAGTGCCTCTTTCCTTATGACAATTTTATTTCACTTGAATGAACAGTTGAGTTTATCTGAGTAGCTGTATTGTTTAAAAGCCTGGGAAGGAAACACCCTTCTCAAATACCCCCTGACATGATCTTTAAGCACCTAACAAAATCAAGTGTCCCAAATGAAAAAATGTCTCTTCTATGAAAATATCATTTAGAGCTCTATTTTCCTACTATAGGGCTGCTCTATCTGTAGTTTACTGTAGAGGATAATCAGACATTTGTATTATTTAACTTTATTCTATGAACAATCAAGGCTGTATTTAACTCGGGCAGGACACTTAAGAATGAGTCCGACGTTTTGGTTACCATGGGAATAACAGAATTCATAGTTTTTAAAGCAGGGTGGAACCATTATAAGCTCCAAGGATTCTTAACTTGTGACTCCAGGAAGGTTTCAGTTATCTGTCTTTTCCATAATGCTAAATGGGAAAGAGATCACAGAACCACAGAATCATAGAATGGCTTGAACCTGAAGTTTATCTAGTTCTAACATCCCCTGCCATATACAGGAATACCTTCCACTGGATCATGTTAGTCAGAGCTCCATCCAACCTGGCCTTAAACAATTCCAGGGATGAGGCATCCACAACTTCTCTGGGCAACCTGTGCCAGGGCCTCACTCTCCTCACAGTAAAGAATTTCTTCCTAATATCTAACTTAAACCTACAGTCATTCTAGATGGTGAGAGACCTGAGCTCAGAGAGTAAGGATTTTGGATTATAAAGTCTAAGAAATCTTGACAGAGCACTGATTGGCTCCAGGGATGCTGTTAAAATAATGTGGCAAATTTGAGGGGATTTTCACAGGTATAAAAAATGACACGGATGTTGGCTCACACAACAGCCATCTCTAGTTCTACACATAAAAAGCCTGATGGGTAGCACAGAAAACGAAGCCTTTCAAAAGAACAATTGCCATTTTGTCTTTGACACTAAAGTTGTCAGAGATCGAGTGTTACTTATCAGCACCTTCCCATATTTAGTTATTGCCAGTAGTGCCTTTAATCCTTTTAAGGGAGACTCTTGGAATAGCTTAGTCTAAGTCATGTAACTTAGAAGAAAAGACACATTACAAATCAAAGCTCTGAATCAAAGTATTTAGCCCAACAAGCCTTGCAAGGTAAGTAAGATATTTTGGCGAACACACACACAAATATATGCATGCATAAGCATTTACAGACATACACATATACACACACAGGTACACACTTATGCAGACTAATACAGGTAATAAGCTTGAGACAAGACATGCATTGGCAATTGCAACATCAGTGATGAAAATCTGGCAAAGCAGCAAGCAGATTTCCACAGTGGGAATTGTTGAACAACCTTCCTGATGTCCACAGGTTTCTTCAGGATCAGTCACACAGACAGACAGTCAGACACTCGTCATGGCTTACTCCTCATTGAATCAGCTTGACCACATTTCCTCCACGCTGAATTCATATCCAAAATAACCTTTACTTCCTCATGCCTGTGTGGTTTCCAGGCTGGTGATGCTGGGGAGAATTGAGCTGTGGGTCAGAGATGTGGTATCAGTTCTCCCCCTTGAGCGATGTGCAAGGAGGCAGATTTGGCCAAAGGAAGCAGGCCTGAGAGTGCCTTTGTGTGGAGGGGCACATGTGCACATAAAACAGAAAGGTGATGAGAACTCAGAGAAATAGGGGTGACTGTGCCCCTTAGGAAGACCTCAGAGGTTAAGCAACTCTGAAACAGATTCTATCAGGCAGATTAAAGTGTTGTAGAGGCAGGAGAGGAGAAAATGCTTCCAGCTTGTCTCAATTTCCTGACAGGATTAAGATAAAGGAGGGGAAATAAAGAAAAAGAAATGTATATACTTATGAGCTAGAAATGTTTGGGCTTTTTTCCTTCTTTTTATTTGCTTTCTCGGTTCTGAGCATGCACCCTACATTTGGATCAGATGAAATAATAACTTTTTCCTTTTTTTTTCCTCCATGTCTTTAGAAGTATCAGCCTTTCATTTGCGTGATATCATCCCTTTCCTGTCCCTGAGTTGTATTTTTGGGTGGACTCTTGGAAGCAGAAAACCCTGTATATTCTCATCATATGAATTTTCCATTCTGATTTGTAATACACCTATGGCCAAGAGAGCACAGGAAGCATAGAGAAAAGGATTTCCTCCTGAAAAGTGCATCAAAGGAGAACAGCTCAGTGAAGGGCTGACTGTGCGGCCTTTGGTTCTCTATCTGGCTGCTCAGAGCAATGTGAACCAGGTCATGATTATTATGTACTGCTCCTCCAGTTTATGGGTTAGAGATACACTAGCCCTGAGGTTTTAAGTGTTGTCAATGGTTAAACAAATGGGTGTTATTGTGGCCATGACTGTTGTTACATTTCTTGTACTCTCATGTTGTCATCTACATGTTATTTAATATATATCATTGAGTTCTCTGAGTTAATCCTAATTTGTACTAAACAACATCACTGAGGGAGGAAAGAAAAAGAGAGACAGAGAGACAGAGAGACAGAAAGACAGAAAGACAGAAAGACAGACAGACAGACAGACAGACAGACAGACAGACAGACAGACAGAAAGAAAGAAAGAAAGAAAGAAAGAAAGAAAGAAAGAAAGAAAGAAAGAAAGAAAGAAAGAAAGAAAGAAAGAAAGAAAGAAAGAAAGAAAGAAAGTCCATTCTCAATTAGCTTTTTTCAACTGATGGACGTGACACTGCAGGTTTTAGTCATCATAAGTCAATGAGAAGCCACAAAGAAAAATGGGAGCACTATATTAGGCTATATAGAGAGGATTATTACCTATAAATGTGTGGAATAAAAGTTCTATTCTACTTAATTGGTAAAGCCACGCAGAGATCTGTCTCCTCTCTTAGGCATCATACTTTTAAGAAGTGAATAATGTTTAGACAGTCCAGAGATAAGAGCTGAAGGTTGTCAGTCTTCTAAAACCAGACCTACAAGAAAAAGGAGAACGTTTTGAGAGTTTTCACCCTAGATAAGAGAAGTCTGAGGAAAGGCTCAATAACTGTCATTAAACCATGATTTCTTGTTTTGCCTCAGCAAATAAATAGCACAGATAATTTCTTTCTTCACTGCAGTTGCCTTTTATGTATAAATATTGTAACATGATCGATGCAAGGTTTTTAAGAGCAGATTATACAGCATCTGTCAGAAGTAACATGACTGTTGTTGATCCCACAGTGAGCAGGGAACAGATGAGTATGTTTCTGAAGGATCGTGCCACCCTTTCAATGGGATTCTGGAAGCCTCTTGATGTTTTAATCTTAATCATTTCCTTCTGAGGAATATTTTCTAATGTAACGAATCAAGCAGATCTACCATTAATCCTCTGCAAATTGTCTGTGTGCGGCCTGAATCCTTGATGCTAGATAAGAACACTGTCCTTCAGCAGTGGTCACACCAATGGCAAAGGCTATTGCATATTGCCTCCTCCATTTCTTCCTTGTGTATCTTTTTCCAGAAATCACATTTCCTCTTCGTGATGCAGACAGCCTCAAATAATCATCTGAATTGGAGCTGGCATTTGTGGAATCTTTTATCTTGTACATAAACTCCATTATCCTTTTGCCTGGCTGGATGACAACATCTGGATGCATCTATCCTGTGTTGAATTCTGTGTTTTCTTGCTCTGAGCTTGCTGGCTGACCCATGGCAATGAGTTCCAATGAGTAGTCTTCACTATTTACTGTCTTTTTTTTCCAGATCCCATCCCATTTCTTTTCTTTTTGAGACTTTAGACACTATGAAAACTCTGTAGGTATTGGCATTACTGTTCCTCCCAGTTTCCTTGAGGAGCAGTGGGACAGGAATGGATGCCAGCTGGGCCTTTCCATAAATGCTTTTCCTTCATAAGAGTTCTCTCTTTTACAGCTTGATTTGAGTCCCACAAGTCAGCCATTTCTGAGCTGTTGAATGAAAGCCAAATGAATTCTGTGTCTATTTAGTTTCTTTATTAAAACATCCTGCAGTTCAAAGTCAGATGTCTTACAGAAGTCTGTTACATCAACAAGATTGTCTTTAGACACCAAACTGGTAATTTTATCAAATGAAGATATCAAGTCCATTTGACAGGATCTGTTTCCCATAAAACCCTGTTGATTTGACTAATTTATATTTCCTAATGTAATTGTTTATTAGCTGAACCCATGTCATGTCATGATTTCTCTCGGTATGTATGTCAAACTGCCAGACTTACAGCTATAATGGGAAAACACAGAACCATGAAATTTTGTTTGGAAGGAACCTTGGGATGTTGTTTTCTCCAATACCTGCAACTCAAAGGAGGGCCAACTGCTCAGGCCCTTGCCCAGTCCAATTTTGAGTCTCTATGAAGGCAGAGATTCCACAAGCTTTCTGGGAAGTGCTGCTAGTGCTTTAATATAGTCATTGTACAAATTTTGTCCTTGATTGGCAAGACAAATTTCCCAAGAGGTGAACTGGGCCCATTGTTTCTCATCCTTTTCCTATGAATCTCTGAGAGTTTTCTAGATCCATCTTCTCTGTAAGACTCCATTAGACAGCTGAAGACAGAAATATGTTCCCCCTTGCCTTCCCCTCTCCAGGATGAAGAAATCAATCTTGCTCTGCATCCCACTGTACCGTTATGTACTCCAACCCCTGAAGGCTCACTGAAGCACCAAACTCACTGAAAACTGCAACACTAAAAATTGTTGTTGATTATGTTACATACCTTGATACTTTAATAACTGGGAATGCATCCCACGCTGCCTCTACACTCTACTGCAAATGGAGATTGAGAAATACCTTTCAGAAGGGCTTATTGCATGTACCTTTGGATGGCATAAATAATTTTGGCTGTACCTTAACATTCATTGTCTCAGAGACAGTCTCAAAGTCTGGTTTAAACAAGAATCCTAACTTTGGGACATGTGAAATTTGGTGAGAATCATCCCACTGAAAGAGAGTATGCCCAGACTACTGTCTTCAGATGCTATGGGTGTATGTCACCTGATCATAATATTTACCCCTTAGCCTTGCTCTTTAGTATCCTTCTCATTCTTGCTAGAATGTAGTGTACAGACCTCATACAATACCTTTTGTCAAGCACTTGAGAGAGACAGATTTTCTGAACGCATTTTTCCACACTGAATTGTCACATCTTAACAGGTAGTTTTCCTTTAGTGCCACTTATTTTAAAACAAACAATTTGTGTTGTCCATAGTGCTCATTGCCACATGTTTTTCCTTGCAGCTTTCTACTCACCTTGCTAGTTTTTATTTGCTTTATAAAGTATGGACATGCCAGTGTGTGAGCGTGTGTGTACCTATGTCTGTAAGTGACTGTATGAGACCTTCAAAACAGCTGCTAAGCCAGTGCTGCTTTATAACCAGCATCTAGAGTTCTCTCATTTCAGTTTGGGGGAATTTATTAAGATTTCTTTATACTTTTGCCACTGCTTTAAATTCCCCATCTCTACTGACTCAGCTAATAATTAGTTTTGGCTGGATGGAACTGGCCCATTTGAAGCATTAAATATATAAAACATTTGTTTATATGCTCACGTGTTTACTGACTCTGTATGAACACGTAAGCACACAAGTCACACTCACTCTGGTTATCAGGTATACTTTTCACCTGATTGTGCCCTTCCAGCACCTGGAGGGAGCCTACAAGAAAGATGGAGAGGGACTTTTTACAAGAGCATGTAGTGACAGGACAAGGGGGAATGGCTTTAAACGGACAGCATGCCATCCCCACAAACCAGTGGTATGTTTCACCTCACTTCCACACTCTCCCCATCCATAGCTGGCCTGCACATGTTCTGTGCTCATGGGGAGGACAGACTAAGAAAGGCATTCCTGGAAAATGACTCCTCAATTGCATCTGTTCAGGGAATGGCCATGAAGCAAGCAAGAGAGGATTTGGATGGCATGCAGTTAGTAATGACAAATAAAGCAAAAAAAGGAAAAGAAAAAGCTCTGTATTGAGGTTTTCTCTGCATAGAAGCATGGTGCAAGAGAAGGCAAGCATTAAAGACCATATCTGTAAGGCAAGACCATAAAAGAAGGACTAAAGATGGCCATTCACTCCTGTCAAGTGAAGAAGTTTAAACACTCCTCACTGTAGCTGGTATGACAAGAATGAGGAGTGTCATTTGTCTAAACACAAAGCCTAAAAGACAAATCCCCCTGGTTCTAGTTTCTGCTTACCTCAAAAAGTAAAATCTTAACTCTTTTAGGCTTACTAGAAACGAAAAATGTAGTCCTAGTGGGTGAATTAAGCAGTTATTAAAAACTTGGGTAACTCTTTCAGAGCACTGATTTATATTCATAAAATCCAGATTCACTACTGGAACCCTGCATTGGATTATTTCCCTTTTCTAAAACCTCCCTCAAGGATGCATGTTTTGAGCCCCCTGCAGTTCTAGTGGTGAGAGAGGAATCATGCAACCCACCATCCACTGCATTTAGGAAAGATGCAATAGTCCAGTTGGTGAAATGGTCCAGCTGCACTTAGCTCCCCTCCCAAAGTCACAAGTGAAAGTATCATCTAAGCTAGAATTTAAGACCTGGATCTCATCTTTCATGTGTTTGGAGACTTTGCTAAAATTTGAGCAGCTACAGAGCAGAGAGAGAGGAATGTCCAGCAAAATCAGCATGGAGGAGAATGAGCCCCTGCTCATTCAAGAGCAAGACCCTTTTATACAGGATAAAACGCAGACCAGAACAGCTAATTTGGCTAAACCAACTTCAGACAAGTCCAGATTTTAACATATTTCTTGAAAATGTGACCAGTAGGCAACTGAAATCCATTAGGACAGAAGAACTGTATTTGTGATTCACTTGAATCTTTTTTTTTTGGTAGGATTTCTTCACACTACAGCTCTCAGTGCACTAATATGACCAGCTAAAACACTGATAACTGTCTCTAAACAGATATTGCCTTCTCTAAGGCTAGTTCTCTAAATTATTCCATGTCCCACCACCTCCAGAGAGACAGTCACACACCACCCCAGGAGCTGGGCTGTGTTTGTGGTGTAGATAGCTCTGCCACTGGGTTTGTTATCCCTTAGCTCAGACTGGCTGCTTCGGGTGATACGTCACTGAGTGACACAGATTTCTGTGACTGACTCTTTGCTACCACCTTAACTTCAGCAGAAAGCATCTCAGTTGCTGGAAGTCACAAATATTAGTTTCATAAACCTTTCTGCCTGCAGACAAGGCCAGAGATACCGACCACTGCTTAAACAATGCACAAAGGATTTCAGTTCCTTGCTAAGCAATCCACAACCTTCCCCCTTCAAAAAAGTCATACCTTTTCCATATGTGTGTTACGTGTTTCATATAATTTATTGCACACATGGTAAAAATATATCTGACAATATATAAAATGCAATTTTTAAAAGAAGAAGAAAAAAATAGAATTGGCCTATTGTTCTGCTGCTTAAAATGTGGGACACCACACGATATACATTAAAATTATAAGAATATGTTGAAAATATTTTATGTCATTCCATGTAATATATTTGAAATATCATGACAGCTGCTATAGGCTGTAATATGTTCCATATTGTCTGCTATATTCTAAATGTCTGTCTAATATATTTCATGAAATACATGGCAGTTGAAAAAATGAATCAAACTTTTCCCTTTGCTTAATCAGAGTGCATGTAATAAATAAATTCACATGTATATTCATGAAAGAAATAAAGAAATAACTTATTTGTTCGTAACACCTTTTATGTTCTTATTAATTGACACATGGGTAAACGAGCTCTTATTTATAGTAAACAAGGATTTTACAGAAACCATAAATTTGCTCCAGTACACAAATTCTTCAATTACGCGTTTGAAATGATCAAATGCAGAGTATACATAACACTCGGTGATTTACATAAACGAATGAAAACAGAATATAGAATAAAACTAGACAATCAGTCACACTTGCAGAAGCCACTTTACAAATATTTCATTGAAGCCATAAAGCTGTTTGATGAAAATCATCCTCCGCACAGATGTCACAAAAGAGCGTCGCCCACCCAAAAGTCCAATGTATTGTTACCAATTGCCTGACGTATTGTTGTGCCGAAGGACTTAGAATATTATGTTCCTTTCCAGGGCAAAAATAGAAAACCATAGAGATGGAAAAGATTTATTAGCTTCCCTTCCTTCTCTTTCCTAGCAGCCTGATCAGGATGACTTCCCATTGTATGTGACACTGAAAAAATTCCCTGTGTTCTTATGCTTTTGGTGCTTTACAGCAGAGGAGAAAGAGGAGAACCAGCTTAGACCCAAAGAAGGTGGCGTCACAGGAAGGCAGCAACATGTTCTCTATACACACTGGAGACAGGAGAAATCAGGAACTCACCTTCCCACAGAGCTAGACAATAGGAAACTCAAGAGGGGAAGGATATCAAACCTCACAGGGAGATTACCCGGGGGTTTGGGGCACCCCTTTTGTTGGAGGTTTCACATGCCATGGGGCTGTGATATCACTGAAGCCACTTTTCCCTCTGGCCTGTCCAGTGATCACATGATTATAAAAATGCAATTATTGCTGTGTCAAGACAATACCTTAGGCAGCTTAATATGCAGAAAGACATTTTTATAGCCATGGTTTCTGGATAAGTGTGCTACAAACTTTTGAATCTAGACATGATGCAGAAAAGCTGCTGGATATGAAGGGAAATAACTGCTCCAACCCAGAGGACAATTTTAAGGCTTATGCATTTGGCCAAAATTCATGTAATCTTGGCCCACTCCACCAGTTTGCTCGCTGTTTGCTTGCTTACTTGGTCTTTAAATTGCAGTTTCACTGTCGACCTACCTCCAACCTCTCCCTTGTTTAATTTTCAGCACAAGGATTTTTCATTGCCATGCTAACACGCCACAGTGGCCAGCAGGGCTGTGGATCTCACAGGCTCTTATCACACTCCATTGCAACACAGCTCTCCATTTGACCACTCCTCTAGTCCAGCTTTTTCCCAGTACCCAGACTTCCAGGGTGTTTTTTAAGAATGTAGGTTACAAATCTGCTACTTGTGTCTACACATAGGAGTTAAACCTACCTGTATCCTCCTGAGAAAACATGCCTTTGTGGATGCTGGAAATGGACTGCTGTGGAATTATGTGCACCTACATCTCTGCAATCGGAGTTTGAAAAAAATGTGCCATAACATCTTTGTGCCTCAGTTTCCCTACACATGCCAGAAAAAAAGAACACCTATAACTCAGATGGCAAGTGAAATCATAGAATAATTTCTTATTTCATGGTCTAAGACAGAACCATGACAAGCTCAGCACTTAAATGCAAAATACTCTAAATATCTAAATAGAACCAATATCCCAATTCTTTTTGCAATGCAGTCAAAATCCAATGTTGAATTTTGTCCAGATTTAACACACTTTTATGTGCTTATAGCTCATAAAAAGTAACAGGGTTTATACACACATTTAAGTGCTTTGGAAGATAGAGATAGGTTATGTACATGTGGTGATACTTCAGTGACAGCCCTTCCCTCCATGTGCAATGATAGAATAGTCAGGGTTAAGCCACTTTGAACCAGTTCACATTTTAGGGGCTGGGATATACTTATCTTCCAACTGAGTCATTATTTCCTTGCTGCTAGCTATTAATAACCCTTAGAGGAACTTTTCAAGCTGATAACCATTTCCTATCATTTTTGGCATTTTGAACATGTTTTTATTTTATTTTCCCATTTCTCCCAGTCTCCCAAAGGCAGCCAGATTCCCAGAACCCTTGTGGAGTAAAGAGATCACTTCCTGCCCTTCCCATCCTCCTGCTTCCTCCACCATTTCCAGGCCAATAAAAGGACTTTAAGTTATTTAGATCATCTTTTTCTTTTTTGGTTCTGCTCTGATTTGTTATTTTTAATGTGGTCCGTTACTGAGTACTTTCTCATTTTCTGGCCTAGACCTTCATCTCCTCTATAGTCTAGATGTAACATGAACCAGTGAACTTTAAACACTTGGGGCCGGCAAGAGATCTTAAAGCAAGGTATATTTAATGAAGCAATAGATATTTAATTATATTTAACCTCCCACCTGCTAAGGGTTAAAGTTCAAACACTGGCTGATAAAAAAGTTTCCCCTCTGCTTACTAAATTGATGATTTTATGTCTTGTGATGTCCTTGCTTCTTTAGTTCAGAAGAAGTAAGTGGAAGAGCCAGTCCATGAATGGGGCAGAATTGAGAGTGATTTCACTTTGCAGTTCCACTTCTAAATTAAGCATGAAAGATGGGGGCTAGGGTAATCCTCAATACACTTTGTTCCTGCTCAGGATCAGCTCGCTTCCTGGAGTTAAGTCGTTTTTACAAAAGGGAATTTCAGCATGTGGACATGTGCAGGGTGAGATAAAATCTCTGCTATTTTGCACAGTCTTGAGGAAAGCAGTGATGTCTCATTTGTCTAGAGCAAAAGTGGAAACATGTTAGCACAGATGCCCCCAGAAAGATGCAAAAAGGGGAGAAAAAGGTCTAGAGGGATTATCAGGGTTGTGCTTTAAACACATTCCACCTCACAGATGCACGTGAGAGAGCGAACGGGGAAAAAACACCAGGAAAGTTAAAGACAAAATAACTTCCAGATGCAGCTCTTGCCCTGATGCAGCCAGATCCCTGCTGCCTCTCCAACACAACATTTCAGCCTCTCAGAGCTCATTAGGATCTAAAAGAGGGTCATAGACAATAACTGTGTGCCTTAAATCTTGTCCATCTCACAGGCATCTTGTCTCAAGCAATCAAAGGCAGCCTATGCTGGCACAGCCCAGTAATTAGCCGGCTGTGCTTCCAGCTGGTTTGCAGGCACATGGCAGGTTAAACAATAAATAAATCAGATTAGGCTGAAATCTGTTAAGCAAGAGTGGTCCTGGCATTCAAAGCCATTTCTTCAAAGCATTGCAGATCAGTGCTCAGGTTTTATATTCCAAAGCCTGTTATCATGGGTATGGCAACATGGTACTTTGCAAACAGGCACAAGTTCATTTTGGCTGAGCTTTGAGTAGGAGCTATGGCTTGGCTTTAGACCAGACACAGTATAACCTCCTGACAGGGCAGGTATAGAACTCTGGTTGGCCTGTGGCTGATCCAAAGCCTGAATAGAGAAATCTTCTATCTTGAGTGGAAGGATTTTCCCCTGCATGTCCTAGGGTAATGCTCATGCTCATTTGCAAACCTCACAGCTTCCATCCAAATGAACATTACCAGCTCTGACTGCTCTATGGACTTTCCTGTCTGCTGCAAAAGTGTTTCATGAGATGCTCAAAACCTGTGCATAAAAAGTATAGCTTATTTCCTCATTAAAGTCAAAGACTCACTGCAATTTCTGAGAGAATAAAATATTGTGGTTTTTTTCAACAAATAAAATAAAGGTTACTTATTTCTCTGGGACCTAGGAATTTAGGAGCAAGTGGACAAGAATATTTTACTGCCTTCCAATGGAGCTGACTCTACTCTCAGCTCTCTCACATGGCCTACCACTCATGGAGAAAATGCTTCACCCCCAAGAAGAGCCCCAAGCCACCTCCACGCTCACTCTCCAACAGCTCCTTCCAGAAGTCTCTGCCTGTGGCTCCTTTTGTCTGCAACTTCGCCCAAAGAGTTTGAGATATCCCAGGTGGGCACATCAGTGAGCCACAGACAAAAGGGCAAACTCTGTCAAGTCACTGGGGCTTCTGGAGAAAGAGTCTGTGTACAAAGAAGCTCTTGGGGAAACCCAGGGGTCGCATTAAGTGGAAAGGGAGCACTTTATCTCTGGAAACACTTAAGAAAGCCTAAGTTATAGAAAATGCCTTTTTACTCTGCTTCTACAGAGTTTCAACTGTGGTAACATCTACCAGTCCCAGCTCTTGACTTCTTCTGCTCAGCACTTAATCATCAAAGTTGAGGAAGCTGCTCCCTGGCCACAGAACATACAATGACATACCACCATAGAAAAAGGGACAAGCAGTTCTGAAGTGAAAGAGACTTTCCTGACACAGTCCATGAAGAATTGTTTCTGTAGCAGTCAATATTCTCTTGGTCTTATCTCATACCTGTCATTTTCTTCATGTTCCTCCATGTTCTTTTCCACCCAGGCTTTAGTGAAATTCTCATAAAAATATCTAATTCTGAGAAAGACAAAATGACAGTGCCATAAAGCAAATATTTTTCAATACCCAGATTGCAGGCAGCTTCTAAACCATTCAATTTCTTTTCCCATACCTCCTGGCTGTCTCTTTGCTTTGAAGGAAGAAGTCAAGAATCTACACAAATTAAAATATGCAGGTTTTTTCCCCAGAGTAAATACATACATCACAGCTAGCAGGTTGCTTATAGAAGCACTTTTGAACCTTTTCAGGCTGTGTTTTGCCTCCTAGAGTGGAGGGATCTTTCCCTCTTCACAGTGCCTCACTCGCCAGGCACACCCTTTTCAGGCTGTGTTTTGCCTCCTAGAGTGGAGGGATCTTTCCCTCTTCACAGTGCCTCACTCGCCAGGCACACAGCTTTAGTTAGGAGTTGCTCTACCCAGTGGAATAAATATCCCTTTTAAAATTATTTTCAGATGGAAATAACTGGTTCTCTTTCACTCTCCCATCTTCTTCACTCCTCCATCCCCCTGTGGAACAATCACCATGGGCTGCATCTAGAGATGGTGAAAGTCTGTCATGTTTTTATCTCGCTGGAAATCTGTCAGAAATCCCAACTCCAAGACTTTTTTCCCCCATAAAGCCTCTCCAAATTTCTACCTCCCCCTCTCTTCAAAAAACAAACAAAAGAGCTTCCTTGGAGGAGAGAAGGTCAGAGCTCAGCTGATTTGAGAGCTCCTCCCCTGTCTGTGCCAGGATGGCTGTAGTTCCCCCCTTCTTCCCCAGTGAGTGCAGGAAAGGTCGGCTGTCAGCAGGGACATGCTCAAAGGCACAAGGCCATCCTGATGTCGTGGGTACTTGGCAGCTGGGGAGCTGGTGCCGTGCTTGGACTTGCTGCTCTGATAACTGGCGACAGTTTGGGGTCCCGCCCATCCTTCCTACCGCCGGCTGATTCTGCACTTATCCCACTGCATTCAGGACAGCTCCTCCAGTTATCTTTACCAATGACAGATCTAACAGGGGTTGATGGAGATATTTCACGGGCTTGGCAGCTAGAGCTGTGGTGGTGCTACATAAAATCTCACTCAGCTGACCCCAAAAAACAAAACTGGTGAAGCACTCACTCACAAATCCCTTAACTAGCCGATGTCAATGTACAGCATTGGGAGTGTTAAGAGGAAGATGTTTAATGAGGTTGATTTTCATCTGAAGCAGAGACAATGCCCAAATTTTCAATTTTCCCTTACACTTAGACATTAAGTTAATTTCCCAGAGGTATACGAAAGCATGCATTCATCCATCTAACCTTTAGATGGATGGGTTTTTTACCTTTAGATGTTGTTTTAAATCTGTGACATAATCCTATATTGCTCTGATTTCATTTTGTTTTCCCAAGTCCTTGAAGAGCATAAACTAACTTTGGGTTGTATATGGCTGGAGGCTCTACTTGCAAGAAGACAGATTTGCTGTCCAAACAATTGGGCCAAAGATTAAGGACAGATACCTTAACAATGCCATATCAGATCTGTTGTTGCTCATTTCCCACTTCACCCTGACCTCTCAAACCAAGGTGAAAATCAGCTCCTAATCCTGACTTCAGGTAGGCAAAAATGGGATGCACTGCTTCCTCAGCACCCAACTGCTTCTGTGCATCAACCAGCAGGAGTGGTGCAGGATATGCCTGCTCTGGCTCTCATCTCTGCCTTCTTTTCCAACCGTTTCTCTCGTGCCAGCTTTTGGAAGGACTCAAGCAGGGTGGTAGGAAACTCTTTAGTAGAAAGAGCACTTCACTATGGCATTCTTGTTGTGTCATATAAATGTTATCCCATGGATAACCCCAGGATTATTGTCAGGAGTTACAGACCACTAGGGTTTCCTTCCTCACTAAGCTGTGTGTCAGCTTTTGCTTTGGCCATGATTCTACATTCACAACAAAGAGAGTTCCCATTAAGCCTGATAAAACAGGAATGAGGAGGCAGTGTTGAGTTTAATTCCTTGCTCAGAAAATTACAGGACAAAGGGCCAAGTTCTTTTGGGAAGGTGGTTCGCACAACTTGCGCTTTGGGTTTTCTCCTCCACAGCATGAAGCAAAACCCCCACACATCAGTACCGCATATGTAGCAAGAAATTTTAAGGAGTTTTGTGTCAGAATTCATCAACCAGAGATAATTAAAATACCTAGTCATTTTTGACAGCCATGGCCAGAGCACACTTCTAGGATGCGAAAGCAGTGACTGATTTTGCATGAGCTTCATGTTCTTTTGGCAACTTGGAATATTGCTACAGCTGCTAGAAATAAATTAATGCCTCCTTTTTTTTTTAATTTCTTTTATTTTTCAAATTTTTCTTATTCATCTTTTAAAGAGGAAGTAATATTTGGAGATTTTGCCAAGGTCTAAACACTTCTTTCCTGTGGCTCTTTGCATTTTCCCAGTCTGCAGCTGAGGAGTACACCATTGTTTAGAGCTTGTTAGTGATGGAAATAAATAAATAATCATCACCGCAACAAGCGTGTATCTCCCCATGTATGCTGCTCCACTCACTCATTGCTGAGAACAAAACCTTCGTTGTTCTGTGTCATCTGACTGATCCTCTCCTTTTGCCTCCCTCTCTCTTGAATGCATGTGTAACGTGGCTTTATTTGTAACTCTGTCAGCCTAAGCAAGATTAATGTTTGCATGGGGGTGCAAAGCTGGCTCAGAACAATATCCTCTTTGAGAGCCTTGCTCTAGAGATGGGTGCAGGAGCCACTTGGTATATTATTCCTTATTTATTTATTTATTTATTTATTTATATTTGAATGTCTTAGTTCTTCTGTAGCAAGTGTTGGCTGCAGGCCCACAGCCAGATGGAACTGAACTGCTTTCTAAGAAAAACATGAGGAGGGAATTGCATTTTGATGTTGTAATTTCTTCATAGGGGTATTTATTTCCAGTGAGTTTTTTTCCCCTCTGACTCCTCCCCCACCTCTGGAATTTGATGTACAAAAGTCAAGGAAGCTATCAAACTGCTGCTATCATTGCTGGTTTTGTTTGCATCTGGTTTTAATGCTGAAAGGTTTGGGGCAGACAGCTCCAGAGAGGGAAATCCGCAGATTGGACAGTGAAAGCAGTGACAGATTGCATCATGGAGTTCTGGTCCAGTGAAGGAGTCTTTTGAGTGGCTCTTTTCTCACGGCTTCACAGTCCTTTTGCTGGTGGTGAGTCTGCAGAGATCCTGCATGCACTGCGAGGGACTGGTCGGGATCCATTAACTCATTTCATCCATCTAAACTGACCAGGAGCCATCAAGCGGTAACTTCATGTCATTACGGTGAGGGCTAAATTACAAGTGGATGTTGAAGGCTCTACATGGAGTTTTTACATCCCACAGAACCAATTCCAATTTAGTACAGGGATCAGCTCCATTCAAACCACCAGTAATAACCTGTTTTTCACCCAATGTCCCTGTTCCTCTCTTTCAGTAAATGTGTTTCAAATGCCCAAGAAAACCAGACATGTTTTCTAAGTGTCAGATGTTCCTTTTTCTGGTTGAAACAGAACAGAATGCCTGTTACTCAGTCTCCTCAGCACAACAGCTGGCTGAGGCAACATGCAGTTGTTTTGTTTAAGTATTCTGCCTTTTCAGAGGACAAATGCAATATTTTGTTCAGAATCATCCTGAATACATGTCTTCTTTCTGATAAAAAAAAAGAACCCAACAAAACCTGAAGATCACGTATCTCTGGTTTTGTTACTTTTTAGCAACAAATAATGATTATGAAGTATACCTTTTCATTTTTTGGTGCTGGTTGGAAAGGAATTATTGGTGAAATAAAATACTGTGCCTTTAAGATTTACTTTATCTAAACTTACTGCATGAGCAGGCATTTCTTCAGAATTTCAAAGTGTGTCCTGACTTTTTAAAGACCCATAAGTCCTGAGCATTAAAAATCATCCTCCTGCTCATTTTGCATCTGTCTGGACATTGGGGAGGAAAGATTATCCAAGAATTATGGGCTGATTTGTCTGATTTTCATCATGAGATGGATCTCTTTCACAGAGAATGAGCAGGAGCAACTTTGCCTCTAAAAGCAATACACTGTATTTATGACCATTACAAAGTGCTTTCTGACCGTCGCACAGAGGAGGAGCACAGAATGACAGAGCACTGAATTTCTTTGCAAAAAAGATTAAAGTAACTTAAATTATATATTTCTGCCGTTCTTTCTGGGACTGAGGTAGTCAAAATGATGAGCTGAGCTGAAGAGGTGTCAGATCACCAGAGCTTATATAATATTACAAGTAGAATCAAGACATTTTCCTAACCGAAAAGAGTTGAGCAATACATGAACCTCTCACTCAGATTCACTGACTAACCTCTAGTCACTCAGAGACTGTGGAAGAAAGAATTGAGGGTGCTCCCTTCACATCTTCAAAGGCACCAACCTTAAAAACTCATCCTCTACTGATTCTGAGAGCTCAGAGGCTGCAGGGTAACCACTGTTATAGGGTGCTACAGCTCCAGCCAGGCTGCTCGCTCCCAAGCTTCTGCTTCACTTCCCTAGTCATGAGGTTGCAGGAATAAATGTACAAGAGGTGGCTTTAGGATTTATTTTGGTTTTGCTTCAGGCACGAGGTATTTGCTCTTGCAAAGTGCATGACCCCAAGGAGTGCTCCTCACCACTGCTGTCAAATTCTGTGCTAGAGAGTGACAATACAGTTTGTAAACACATTGGAGGGTAGATGACTTGTCAGAAGAGAACAGGAGGCATTGATTTTGTAAAGGTTCTTCATTTCCAAAGGTCACCTTTTGCATACCATTTGTTTCTAATCTCTTGATTGCTGGTTTAGAAACAAACAAGTGGCAGGAAAGAACAAGGAGACAGAGCAGTTTGAAGGTAAAAGGGCAGAATGAGCTCATGAACCTAGAGTTGATAATGGTTTCTGGTGCTTTGGGATTGGGGTTCATCCAAGTGTGGTGTACAGTTAGTTACCTGTGCATGTTCTTTCCTCAGCAATAAATAAGAATCTGACACATCAGGAAAAAAAAGAATCTAAAATACTTTCTTAATATTATTTCCTCTGGCTCTTCAAAAAGAGAGGTGTTGCTTTCTTCTCCCCTTTGTCTTTCCATCTATCTGATTAATGTGGAATTTGGGAGAGAAAAATAACCTTTCTTTGACACATTATTCAGGGATGCCTAAGCAGTCCTGGGATCAATGGTGCTGCTTCTCCAACAAAGAGCTTGTTTTTCCCCAAATCTCCGGCTTGGGGAAAATAACTCACAGAAATTAAAACCACCAGAAAAAGATATTACAACACTGCTAATGAAACACTTTTCTTGTGAGAGATTAGGAAAAATCAAGTATCCTTAGCACTGGGCAATAATTTTGCTCCATAAGAGGGATTGAAAAGCAGATTTCAGAGATTATTTTTGGCATAAAGAGAACAGTTTGGAAAGTGAGTTGGTTGGTGGTTGATGCCAGTAGAAAACATTAAGGACAGTGATGATCTGTTCTAGGTACATGTTGGTGTCTTATTTTATGCCTGTGTACCAACAAGTGAATTATAACATTATCAGAATATATACTGCATATAATATTAATGAATAACATGCAACATTTTTTCCCCAGCAGATAACATGTAATTGCATAAAGAAGTAGAAACAACTGCATATGATCTAAAGTCCTGTGAAAACTACAGAGGATGGAAGATTAGCTAAAATTTCTGACAAAACCAAGAAAAGTCCTCCTAGAACAATTAAAAAATTTCCATTCTAAGACACATTCTCAGTGCTTAGGACTAGCAAGGTGAGACTTTACATCTGGAGTCTTTCCTGCTCTTTTACTTCAGGGAATAGAATGGTACTTTATTATCTCCTTCCAAATAAACTGCATGAGACTTCTCTGTTGCCTGCCAGCAATCTCAGCAGTGTAGTGTTCCATGTGCCATGGCCACTGCTGCCACAGCAGCCTTCTAGATGTAACCTCTCCCTGGAGATTGGAAGCCAGCTTCCATCTCCTCCTGCTCTTTCCTGTCCTGCAACTGTAGTGGCCATTCACATGACAGCCCTGCCCAAGAGTGGGTACTTCTCTGCCCACAGCAGACAGCAAAGAAATAACCTTCACTGTCTCTTTCTTCCCACGGTGGAACACCATCTCTGCATGAGAGATCTATGACGGAGCCATCGGGTCAGAGGCTGTTTCTCATGGAGGTGCAAAGTCTCTTTTTCTTGCTCACATGGGAAGAGTACTTCTCCATCTTCTGACAGCTTCAGGACACAAGTAGGCCTGTCTGCAAACTGCACATTCACCTCTGCATTGAACAAAAGTGAACCACTGAATGTGAATGCCTTCACATGCACTTACAGGAAATTTGCTTTCTGCATGTCCACACAGTTGTATCTCCAACATGAATTTCCTCAGGCATCATGATATACTAACTGCACTGTGGTGGGTTAGTTTGCCTGGCCATCCAAGCCTTCTTTTTCATTATAATTTCTTATCTTTGTTGAAATCTCCAGAAATGAGGTTTGAGGCAGGTCCTGTTCCTTCTTGTATCAAGTCTGGAACCACAAGATGCCACATCCATTCTTTTCCTGTGATCTGTCTGTATATCACATCCAGGAAACAGCTTCCAGCATCTTTGTGTGAGTGAACAGACCACACTTCCTTAGGTTTCCTATGTCTTTCTGTCAAGGAGAAAGATCCCTGGATTCATGTTTCTGTTTTGATTTATTGCCTTTAAGATGAGAAGTGACAAAGAGCTAGAGCAGAAAAATTACTCTATGGTGAATTGACCATAGTAGCTTTATTCTCTCAAGTTACATCAGACTGTGGATAAGGTTTTTTCATATTTGTGCTGCATTTTTTGAGCCAGTTCAGAAGGATTCAACCATGTAGTTGAACATGTCTTTTCCCACCAATGGCAGAAGAAGCGGCGGGAAGCATAGGCAGGAAAGTCTTCATCCAGCTAGAAAAGGCAGAGAGTGGGCAGGAGAAGTTCAGGGATCAAGGGAAGAGTTACCTCTTCCATCTGGAGAAGAATCCCAGAAATAGACACCCTTGGGGCCACGTACCATCATTTATTTTTTCCTGCAAGGTAAAGTAAGTTTTATGGATGGCAATCCAATTAATCCAGTGGATGGTCCTATTGATTATGGTGTATAGGGAGGTTGACCATTCCTGAGTGTATGATTATAGATATTATTATATTATTTCAGATAAATTCTGACATCTTAGATGTATTTTCAATAAAAAAATAGAATTTGCACTGTTTCCTAAGAAAACAAAAAACAACAACAATAAGCCAAAAACAAAACAAAACCCAAAAAAACTCAACAAAACAAAAAAGCCCAACCAAACCCTTTCATTGATAAAGTCAAGGGGTATATGGTGTTACTCCACTAGGAAAGAAGTTTCATATGCTGGCTTTCTGAAGACATGAAGGGAAAATGCTGGACTAGAACTCTCAAAAAATGCTATTTGCCCTGATAAGAGTGAGAGATTCATATATTGCATACAAAGTCACTCTTATAAATTCTTGTCATTCCTTCCTGCAAACAATCAATTAAAAGAGAAACACAAGCAAAAGAAACTGCTATATTTTAATTATCACAGCAGCTCTTGCAATTTTGTGGCCTCAGGAAAGCTTTAAGATTCAAAATTCGAAATATATCTTAAGAGAATTATCTTTATTATTACTATTTTTAATATTAACATTATTACTATTTTGACGTGATGCTGTATGGGTTTTTTAATGTTTGAAACTGTCATTTTCTATGGAATACATTGTTCTCAGACAAAGAATAAAAGCTTCTATGTTTATAATTTAAAATAATCAGAACAATAGCCAGAAAATTATCCTGACCTGCAAATCAGGAAGGAAATGTACCATACAAAGTGCTCTGTTTTAAACCTCCAGAGCAGGTAAGATATACAAGAGAAAACCCATTTTGTGAAAAGCTAATACAGATGGAGTAATTGCTTTAAATTGCTTCCTTATTGCTTTTCCAGAGCTGTTATTAAAACAGGAAAGGATTTTTCAGTGCAGTATGTTCATCTTGAGTGTCCTTCTTAATCTCATTCACAAACCTCATAGCTTTCAGCTCCAACCAAGCTCACCCATATGGTTATTTCAATTTTAGTGCTCTTCATAGAAATAGTGTGTGCTCCCAGCATCACAGCCACCAAAACATCCAGAGCAATCCAGATTCAGTTTTGGTGGGGGAAAAAAAATATAAATCAATTGTGAATCATTTTATTTGGTACAAGTGTCCTCTGGATTCCAGGGCCAGGTCTAAGCTCTAGATCTAGTTCTAGAATAAAATGGGAGAGAACATTAAAACTACAGATGTTTGTTACAGTTGTCTGGTACTAGTCACTATATTCCAAATGTGAATTGTCTGTGACTGTAGCCACCAGGAGAAAATAAATGAAAGTCAGCAGGAAGGTGTTAAATCTGCTTAAATGGTTCCCCTTCAATTTTTGGGTATGATGCTATCAATTCACATCAGTTTTTTCTTTAGAGTAAATTTCTGGAAGTGATGTGAGTTCATTTAAGAAAGATTTACATACAGACTCATGGTTCTGGCAGAACCTGTTGCACTTCTAAATGTTATCTTTAGGAACACAAAAGAAGACAAATCTATCATTTAGCACAACAGATCATTTCAATGCCTACAAAGCAGAACAGAAGTTTCAGAACAGTGGTTTGCAGTTTCTGCCTTGTCTGTCCGTTCCACACCATGCTCACATCAATGCATTTGCTCTCTCCCCATGGGTGAAGTGATGGGCATTCAGTACTGAGACAACTCTGACTTTCTAACCACACATTGCATGAAAGAGAAACAGTGGGAGCCATTGCCCAGAGGCAATCAGACTATTTTGACAAACATCAATTTACAATCTCAGACAGAAACTAAATTTAAGCCAGATATTTGTCAGTTTTTCTCTCTTCTCCATCTTTTTTTTTTTTTTGACTAGCTGTGCTATTGATCCAGCCTCCCTGGAGCTGTCCACAGCTTAATTTTCCACACAGTCTTTACCTGACTGATATTTATGGTATGCATTGGGACCACAGCTTACCAGAGGGAGTTATTTGGCTGAATGAGTATGGCAGGACTCTAGACCACGACAGGTGCATTCAACACAAGGTGGCTTTCTTGCCAGGACTGATTTACTACTGAGTTCATGACTCTTCAAGGAATTAATTTGAAGGTGTCTTTCTCATGTTATTGCACAAGTGCAGCCTTGTGGACAGAGAAACTGGTGACTGAAACCTTTCTGAGGGGAGAGTTTTTGTACATGAGGGGCAAAGCTGGTATCATGGGCTTTGACCTCTACTCTCAGGAGAAAGGTGGTTTGCAAATGTTCAATAATGCCCTTCTGTCAGGGCTGCATTTCTGCTATTCCCAGCACTCACTCACAGGTCAAAAAATGTCTAATTTGCTCTGGATGATTCAGAGACACCAAGTCCACCTTGAAAATGGCAGCCTAAAAATAAACTTATAGATTGAAAAAAACAAGGACTAAAAGACCTGACTCCAGAAACATAGCAACCACCCAAAACACTCCTTGAAATGTGTAATATTCAGCCAAACCTCCAGACACTATCAGATTGGCAGTGAAGAGAATACTCTTGATAACTACAGCACCAGTCCTTAAACATTCAGCAAACAAGGTAACTCCTCCACAGACAGAAATCACAAATGTAAATGAGCCTTCTGAAAATATATGCAAAATGCACTACAATGTAATAAAAACCCTATTAACAGTACACTTTGTTATCACATTTCAAACTAGATTGGAGTCTGTCCAGAATATCCTGAAACTACAGCCTTTTCCTAGCTGATGATCATTTGAGAGCATTTGTCCTCAAACTTTCCCTTTGAACTTTCCAAATTGCCCTTGCCTCACAATATACTTTATTAGAAGCAAAATTTCTCATGGCCGACATATCCCAAGCAGAGCTGGGCCGTGCCAAAGCAATAGATTTAAGACTTGCCGACACATGTATATAGCCCATAGAATTAGAGCCCCATTCCCATCCAAAAAAAAAACCATCAAAGCCTAGCATTCTACATGTACTCATTCCAGAACGTGATCTATTCTATCCAAAGCACAAAATGCCCTTGTGGAAAGTATGTGGGGAAACCCATCAACCACTGTGCACCACAGCATTTTCACCCAGACACTCAGGGAAAGGCACAAACAGCCAGTGGGAGAACGTTTCTCACAATGCAACCACGCTCTGTTTGACTTCTTAGTCTTGATCTTCAAAGGCATTCCACAATACACCTTCAAAAGATGAGCTTTGGATGTCAAATTCCTAACTCTACCTCATTCTCAAAATTACAGCACAATGGAGATGCTGATTTTATGTCACAATTTTTCTATGCTACGGTTAAAGCAATTTCCATCTCTGTGACACAGAAATTGTTAACTTGCTACTTCTATTAACGTCTCTTTCATTTTCATAGGTACATTATACGCTTGTCTCACCAAACATCAAACTGATAATCACAATTCAGCTCAAGCTGCAAAGCAAGTTTTACCCATCTTTGCTAGCTGGAATGTTGCTTCTTCAGTTTCAGGCCCTAGAAATGCCTGGTCTTTGCTTCTTATCAGTTGCTCTAACAAGGTTGTCATTGCTCCCTAAAAATCTCTTCTTGCTTACTTCATTAGTGATGGTGTTATTGCAGATGTGGGGCCAGTCCCACTACCCACACAAACAACAGAATGATAATAGGCTCAAGTCAGTCTGTTTCTCCACAAAATATATGTATCACAGACAGCTCATATTTTCTCAGAGCAGCTGGTTCGATCCTTTGTCTCCATCATGGGTTTGCTAGGAAAAATGTCACTTTACCCAGAAATCCTCACTTTCAGTGGGTTACACTGCCCATGGAAGTGGTCAAGTTATTCTTGCTCATAGAAAGCAAAGTCCAGATTGGAATGAGGGAAGAAGCAAGAACCAGGTGTTGTGTCAGTCTGAATCTTCAACAATTCTACACCATGAAGAAACACCTCTTGCTTAACACCCATGTTGATCAGTGATGACATAAGGTTTTGTTTTGTAGCAGCCCCTGTAAGCATCACCTCAAATTGCTGGCAGTTTTACTAGCATAAACTAAGGGAAAATAACCAACTGCAGTGACACTGATCCATTTATCAACACAAAGAAAGAGTAAACAAGGCTGAGAGCAATTCTTGTGAGCTGCAGCTTGGCTGGACTAATGGGTCCTCCATAGATTGAAAGACCCAACATGACTAGATATAGGAAAAGATGCATTAATTTATGCTATTTTGTCAAGGTATCAGAGAGCAATCTGTATGTGTGGGGGAATTATTATGAGATAATCCTTGGAAGTTTGTTAATCATGTCATTGCTTTTCAGAATTCAGCTTATGCTCTAAACTCTCCTGGAATTTATTAAGATGGACGCTTTGATGTTTCAGGTTCCTCCACTCCAAGACGGACAGAGAAATTGCTACACCAGGGAATTCTGACAACCTCTCTCTCTTGATAGCTTTGCTTTACGAGTGGCTGGATGATTCAAGAGAAAGGATAAGCCTCTCAGTACAATGCTAACTGTAGGAAAGGAATTTTTTGTCAGACCATCATATATGCCATGTATGCTGCAGCACTGGGCTGTGAGTCACTTATAATTTTTCTAAACCAAAGAAAATATAAAGCCTAGAGTTTTAGACTGTAAAAGCTGTCTTCGTATCTTCTGTGTGGACCAGCTGGGAGGTTTCTCAATGTGAAAGATGGGTCAGCTTCAACTCCATGTGAATGTCAGGGCCATCACTAGGACACCTGACTCATTAGCTATTTCAGAGACTTCAGAAGTCTACAGCATGGGTGGCTACATGAAATAGTGTCCCTTTCCAAAAACAGAATCCTCAAAACAAGTTTGATTAGTCCATGATCCATGTACACCCTCAAAAAGGTTCCTTAGAGTATCCAGAAATACTTATACAGTTAATATTTATTCAGTTGGCAGGCACAAACCTCTCCTCTTTGCTGTGGAATCATACATCTCCATTCTACATGGATAAGGTATGTTATTCCCATTTTAGAGCTGGGTGAAATGAGAAAGAAGAGATTATTTGCCCCAGGGAAACCAGAATTTCCAGCTAAATATAATTTGGCCCCTTGAGTTGCAGAACTTCACTTTTCTTTTTTTCTTTCCCCCTCCAGGCTTGGCATTATGACAGAAAGACTCCTACATTCAGCAGGGCAGAGAGAACAACACTGTTTTTCATCCATTGCCTGCAATAAAGATAAACACTCAAGCAGAGCTGTCTGCATATTGAAAGGGATTCTGTGGACTCAAGGTCTGTTTCTGGCAGGTGCAGCCCAGGCTGCTAGGAAGGGTATGAAGGGTTAAAACAGCACTTGGTTCTGGAAGTTGTACAGGAATTGGAAAAGACAGAGGAATTTGCTGGATCCTGGAGTGTGTGAATTTAATAACTTAAATTATTCCATTCTACCTAGAGAGGACAGGGCCTGAACTGTGCACACCATAGACGAGGGAAGAGATGACTTAACCCAGGCTTAAGTGGACAAAGGTGCACTGGAGAATTACAGCTGATCTGGGGAAGTGAACTAAGCTTTTCCTAAGCTCAAATTCACTCTTGACAAAGAAATATCTGAAAAATATTCCACATGGAAACAAAATGTTTTCTTCCTCTGCTGCAAAGGGAAAGTGATGAGAGTAGGAGAATGTTTTCCACCCTGTCCCTTTCTTTTGCTCTGCAGGCTTGTGTACTTCAGTTTCACCCAGCCCAGAGGCAGAGACCATGCAGAAATAAAGATAACATTTTTCTGTTTCCTGCACATTGCAATGAGTAACATAACGTTTCAGAGAGAAGCCCCATGAGGCAACAAGATTTTTGGTGTTTGTTATTAGTTAGTGTTTAGTAATTTTCTCCTGGGGGAAAAAAAAAAAAAGCAACAGCAACAGGTCCTCACTTGTGAGTCAAGAAAACACAAAGGAATAGATCAACTGAATTAGTTTGGGGGTTCTGTTAATTATCTCCAAAACTTTTAGCTTAAACTCATGCTCAGCTAATCCGTGTCAGCTGCATCTTCTCTTGCCAATACAGAGGTGAGTGTGAGGAATTTCTGTGTGTTACTTATTTAGCTGTTACCTTTTATGGGTGTCTCTGTCTCCCACTGACTTTCTGGCTGCAGACAGGTTGGCAAAAGGAAAACTTCAAACAATACTTTTCTGAAAACTTTAAAACTTAGGCAGATGGAAGGAACAGAGTCAGACAAAAGAAGCAGACACCTGTGAAGTCTGTGCTTGGACCTGAGCTGCCACTTTCAGGGATGGAACCACAAACACAACAGCATTGCCTCTGTTTAAAACAGTGTCTACTTATCTCATTGAAATTTGTGAATTCACTGAACCCTCTTTTAATGTGACCTTTTTTTTCCAATAGTTTTAAGTCCTCACTTGCACATTTATTATAAAGCCTATGTGCAGACAAGGAAAAGAAAATCTAATTTTTTTCACGCAGTGTTCAAAACCAAAGGTGGAAGCAGGCCTGCTTCTTGTGGAGACTGTCTAAGCAGATGAAGAATAGCCATAAGTGGGGGAGAAACAATTTCCCATTTTACAATAAACAGTGATCCTCCAGAGAGAGGCAGGCAGTGAGGTGGTCAGTGGTCAATTAACAGACAAAACAAGGATAACAGGGGCAAGACAGGATCTGGGAGAGTAGAGCTGAAGTGAACATGCTCTGAGGGAACTGAATGGAGTAAGGAATCCATTTATCCACCCCAGAGCAGGGAGAATCCAAAATCAAATTCTCCAAGTGCCTGAAGCACCTGGCTATGGCTGGAGCATGTGCTGGCTCAGTGTAGAACCTCCTGCCCATGAACATCAGACAGTTTTTATGTAGGGCTCTCCTCCTCCAAGAAACCAATTCATTCTCACAGGTTCCAGTTGTGCTTGTGAAGTTACTACAAAAGCATTACTGCTATGCTGTGAATGCTTCTTTTTTGGTGTTTATTAACTTTGGCCAAGAAGCATCCTTCAGTCTGGGAACAATGAGGAGCGTTTAAACTTAAGGATGGCAATGAACAAGCTAAGGAGGTGATTACAACCAGAAAAGCCTGATTTTTTACTTACTTGAAGGAGAAAGGTTGGGAGCGATGGAAGGAATGAAAGGTGTCAGGTTACAGGTAGCATGCCCATGGCAGGAAGGGAAGAAGGAACTTTAGAGAAATCCATGTCAGAAGGCAGAGGTAGGCAGCATTATTTTGTCATGGGGAACCTGGACTAGCTGTGAGAAAAGCCAAGGAAAGAAACCAGAGGAGACTAACAACAGATTAAAAAATGGAGGAAGACCTTGAATGGGTTAGGAACTGTTAGGAACTGTTAGGAAAGACACTGGTCAGGAAGTTCATTCTCACAGAAATGTTAAACATTTGATGATCCTTGGAAGTAAAGTTCTGTTCTGAAATTATGAAATCTTGGAAGTTCAGTTCTGAAATTATGTTCAACAGGTTTTCACAAGTCTGCTCTTTGCAATCTCCAACAGAAAGGAAAAACATAGACTTATGACTCCAGTAGCAAGATAGGATTCTGCAAAAATGCAGGTTACAATAATAGGAAAACTAAAGGCTACTAATGGGACAGAGAATCCTGACAAATGAACCTCAAGATAAGGAAAAAAAAAAAAGGATACATTGAGGTGCAGATCGCCAGCACCTGTTAGGCATCTTAAAACACTGAAATTTCTGGAGACTGCTCAGACTCCAGAGGTATAAAGATACTTCTGTACCACCAGCAGGACAGCAAGGACTGTGATGGAAACTCCTGCAAAATACTTTGATTCTTCCACTCTATCTTGCCTGGCTGCAATCTAGACCTCTGAACAGTCCCCTCCAGCCCTCATTGACAATGTTGAGTCCAGAAGAAACATCTACACACCAGATCTGGGGCATTTCAGGGCAATTTTTACAGTTTGAGCTATTTCAGTATTTTAGGATGAGTTGTGTGAGGCATGAAGATTGTAGCCAGCTCAATGATTCATGGGGGTTACAACCAGCACATCCTCCATGTGGGCCAGAGAAAGCCGTGTGTTTTCTCAATTGACAACAGCTTGTCAGCACAACTGACACCTCAGTTACCAATCCCAGCACAAAGTGAATAGGCCAGAGACTGAAACTGCAGATGCCTGTCTCTGTGGGTCTGGGAAGTGATGTGTATCCTTGGGGAACAGGGCCAGACCATACTTTTCCAAGAAAGACACAACACAGTTGTGTTTTTCTCCATCAGCACCATCCTGCCCAATGCATACACACCTCCCAAAAGGCAAGAGTGTCTTAGAAAGTCCAGGATATAAAGACTTTCACTGCTGTTTCCATGCTAAGAAGTAGGAGCAAGTGCTTTGTTTGGTACAGCATTCACTGAGCTGATGCCATGGCTGCACATATCTAGAAAAGACTTCACCACTCCTGAATTTGTATTTTGACTCAATGTGCTTGCAGAAGGAACTTCTGGCTATTTCTATTTTTCCTGGAGCCTCCAAGCAGTGAGGAAATTCAAATGTGTGGAAGCACACCCAAGAACTGACGATCTCTTGAACTAGAGATTGGCTAGAAAACTGGAGGCTCAATTTGGCCAAACCTCATCAGTCAGACTTTGTTTTTGCCAAACCAAACCCCACACCAGAAAAGGGTTTGGAATCAGCTTCCATTTTCTTAAAGCCACCAAAGTCCTGAGGTTATTCAGAAGTCTCTCTATCACCCCCCTGCAATCTAAAACTTTTTTCTGGAATATTTTTTCTGCATTGACTTGATATGCAAAAAAAGGGTGAGAGGCCAAGGTTGTCTGCAAGTTTTTCAGTGTTCCCCTGTTCTGGACATGCCCTGGATACTTCAGGAATAGCCTTTCAAGTGGTGGTTTGGCCGTTGTAGGCACACACAGTTTTGGGAGGAAGAGAGTCTCATGTTCATAGAAAATAAGATTAAGAAACAAAAATATTGAACAAATGGCTTTGAATCTGGAAAAATACGCTCAAGTTGGGGTGAAAATTCCAGTTGGTTTTAAATGAGCTAATTTGTTCTTTCCTGTACATCAAATGTGGGAAGAAAAGAGGAAAAAGAGAATAAAAGCAAAACAAAAAACTTTACTTTTTAATCTGCCAGTTGTTCCTTCTGGAAAAACTACGTTTCTGTGCTTAAAGTGTTAGACTGGGACATAAAGAGGGCTGGGTTCATCTTGCTGATGTGCCAAAAAATCCCAACATGACCTCAGGCAAGTCACTTAGCCTTTCCCAGTACACTTTGCTAACTGGGCCTAAGACAACTTCTCTTCTCCTGTTCATATACTCTCACTGCAAGATCTGTGGAATAAGCCTGATTCTTTCGATAAATTTGCACAACAGAGCATAAAATATTGTTGTTCTTCTAGCTGGAATGCAGGAGCACGTCTGTGATCCAAATCACGTTAGCATCCATTATAAATCCCTCAAAGTCCAATTCTGGGCTGGTTTCCAGCCAAGGCCAGTCTTGAGGCAAGAGGGGGATTATATCTTTTAAAGAAGTCTGTAGATGTCACTCTCCCCAAAGAGGCTTTCCCTGTCTCCTCCTTGAGCTGTGTTGTTGGTTTAGGCTATTGTCAGAATGCACTTGCTCACACTTGTGGGATGTTTAGTTTAAGAAAACCCACAGGTGGCCCCAGGTTATTTTGCATTCACAGTGGTTCACACAAAATCCCAGGGACGTGAAAGGGACTCTCTACCAAGCATCACTGTGATTTCACATGAGGTGCAGGTCAAGTTATTACCTGGAATTCAAGATTAACAAAAAGATTTTTGTGTTGTTTGTTGGGGTTTTGTTTGGTAAAACACTTGAGTGTGAACTGGGAAGACCACACACATGCGGCAGTTTCTCACCACCCATGATCTGACAAGCCACTTAACCCTTGTGGTTTGCAACCAGTGCTCACCACACTGCTCACTGAGAGCCCACAGCCTCTGCTCCTACTGGGGGAAAAATCCCCAGGGAATTCCCCAGCTCATGAGATCTTGCCCATCAAAATTCGAGAGAAGGACTCGAGTATTATGTTTTAGGAATGGGCAGACTTCAGGTGGGAAAGAGAGGGCCCATTCCCTTTCCCTGACCCCCAAGACCTGTGTTTTCCAGGGCTGTCTTCCAAACCCAGCACAGACCGAAGAAAGAAGCAGAAAGCACCACAGGAGAAATCCAGCTGATCTTCTCAGGCACTGGCAGTTTTGGCAATTCAGGACCAAGAAACTCAAGACAAGAGAGTTGCTTCAGTCATCACAGCTATTCCTTAACAAACAGACAACCCTGGCAGGAATTTTATTCTATATCCTTTGAGGACAGACATTTTGAAGTACCCTTTCACAAAGTGCAAGAACTGTGATTAAGAGCCAAAAACCAGAATGTACCTGCAGAGAGAGGGAATGATGGTGAAGATCACCAACCATTCCTGCAACTGCAAAGAACTTTACAAACTTCTAAAAGCAGATGAGGCTGAAAGTGGTTCTCTGGGCTGTTGCTGCTGACATCATTGGGATCCTCTTTTTCAAAGTTCATATTGATGTCTCCTCAGATGGATGTTGGAATAAACAGCAGACATGATCCTTGGATGTTCTGCACGGAAGGTCTCTCAGAACTGCTGGTCCAGAAGCTGCTTTTGTTTCCCAAGCTGCTACACAGTCCAAGGAGAAATCCATAATGCTTTGGACACCAGTAGTGTTGGCAGACAGGATTTACACAGTCCTTGGAGACAAATGCCTCATGACTGTGGACATAGATGGACCTTTCATTGATGTTGGTGGTGACAACCATGCTGGATCTAGCATGTGTGTGAGTGAATATTAACACAATTAATACAATTAAAACTGACTATTTAATACAATCAAATAGCTGTTGGATTCAGTCAGCTTTGTGTCAGACCATGAGGAAATACAAACATATGTCCCAGTTCTTTGAGGGAAGTTAGCTTGTCAATATCTGAACACAAGGTTGACTGTTATTCCCTGAAGATATTTGAATGTCCCATACACAGCTAGTAGGCAATCAAAATAAACTTATCATTCTTCTGCCTCAGCCTTTTCTCATCTGGGTGTCTATCCAGCGCAGCAAGACTTGCAAAGAGAGGCAATGCTTTTTTTGAAGCCAATCAACATAGCTGGGAAAAAAAATCCACTCTGTTTTTAGGCTGGCTGGCCCTTTGTCAGTCTCCAGCTAGAAGGATCAGCCTAAGCTTCTCAAAGATGAAAAACAGTGAAACAATGATGATTGCACTGAGCTCTGTGGAGACACAAGGATCACACACTGATGTCAGCCAGGGGTGTTTGGGACTGGAATATGACCCTTCTTACCTCCCTGCTTGGTTTTACACAGAGTGGCTAAATTAGCAATGGCTCAGGGCTGTTACCATGAGATCATTTAGCAGTTAATCTTTTATTTGGAAAGCTGTTCCTTCCCACAGAAGTAAACACCCACCTTATCAGGCTTGCCATGGCAAAGGATGTTGTCCAGCTCCCCACCTGCTCTCCTTCCTCTCATTAGTGGCTTCCCTCCCCTTGCAGCCATTCCCACCCACCATCTGTCATGGAACATGCTGCACACCCACGGCCCCACCAGTGATACTCACGGACATGGCCTGGCCACAGCACCCAGCCTGCATCAGGAAACAGCCTGTTCCCAGCAGGGATGGGGACATGCCTGGCAGACATGAGAGTGTCTGACCCTCTGCTCGGAGGCAGTGCAGTGCCTGGCCACTCCCCAGAGCCCCTTGCAGCTCTGAAAGGCCATCAGTGAAAACACAGGTGATTCCTATCAATCCTGCAAGGAAATAGAGAACCTCAAGGCCGGGGATAGACTTTCATTGCCACAGGCAGAGAACATTTTGCATGTTCTATACGTTGCATCTCCACCATCAAGCCCTTTTCACCATCCTCAATTAAGTCCTAAAGGAGACTGCTGGGAGGAATGTACCTGACACAATTATAATTCCTCTTCCCTGTTGGCAAAAATCTAGGACCTGTTGTTGTTTTTAATACAGAGGTTTCATTAGAGGGCCCAGATGCACTGGTACTGTAAAGCCACGTAAGTCCCTTTGAAATGGCTTCCTGTTTAGCTCCAGAGAATGCACAGAACGTGCTGTGATGCCAGGCTTCCTTCCCTGCTGACTGCTGCAGACTATACAGCAGGAAGATTACGTGGTAGAAAAACATTCTTTCTGACACTGAGGTCCAGAAATGTGCATTTTCTGAGGATCTGCCCCAAAAATTGCAGAACAAAAAACTCTGGCAGTGACTGCACCAAAAAATACAACAGATAGCTTCATGCACAGCAAAGGGTATGTGTGTTACTAGTTTTAATATCAGCCATATAGTCCTGTGCATAATCTCAAAGCCCCTTGCACCGCAGATGCTGTGCTTGTCTCACAGAGGATCTGCCACTACATTGTGTAGTGCTCAATTCCTATTTGTTCACAGTCAGTTCTTCAGCCATAACAGCATTCCTGTCCCTCACTACCAGACAGAGTCCCACCTCTCCAACCAGGCATATGGAGACAATTCAATTTCTTCCTCCAATATCAATCAAAGCCACTCCAACCTTTTAATGTTACAATTTCATATTACTTTCCTGACTTGGATTTTTTCTAAGGCAGAGGTGGAGGCAGGGAATCCCTCTGAGAGCTGGTACACTCCCTGCCACCATGCATGTCTCAAGGCCTTCCAGAGAAGTAAAGCTGTTTTTTCCAGTCTCATTTCTCCATAAAAAACCCATATTCCTATGCATAATTGTAGATTTGTTCTCCCACCGACCCCCCCCCCCCCGATTTTCTCTCTGTTTTCCAAGGTCCTGCTCAGATCATTGTATGTTTTCTGCATACAAAATCCCCCTTCATCTTTGATTTCCCCCAACACAGAGGGAGCATCTGAGCAGTGTAAGATAGTCCCTGGCTCATTCAAAACCTTTATAGGGTTATCAGGTGCATTTGATGCCACTGTCACTGCTGTCCATCTGACAGAGAGAGCTGCACTGTCACCTACAGCTTGTGGCTTGCTCAGAGCTGCTGACCAAGGGCACAGCTCTTGTAGGACAGCAATCAGCTCCTGGTAGCAGCACCCAGGGTGCAAGAAGGATTCATCTCCTTCTTCCCCTGACATATTCCCACGTGGGGCTACTTGAATATTGTATCCCATGCTCTGTTCCTTACATGTTCCTGTTTCCTAAAAATAATAAAGTTTGGGGGTTTGAGGGGGGTTTGGGGTTTTTTGGGAGGGTTTGTTTTTGGGTTTGTTTTTTTTGTTGTTGGGGTTTTTTTGTTTTGTTTT
>VYXF01003274.1:1147712-1170273 GCA_013397295.1 Polioptila caerulea
AAAAAAAAGGTAGTGCTAAAGAGAAAAATAACACATCCCACCCACTTGCTGATCTGTCTGCGGTTGCAAACCACCCCTGGGGTCTTGACCAGCTGGAAAGACCTTGTATGGCCAAGTGGGAGTTGCCCCAGAATGATTTATAAATGACAATTGTTTCAACAACACTGTCTGTGATGAGCTCCAAGCAGGCTGCCGGTGCACTTAGCTGGTCTGGTCTATAGCTCCTCACATCCAGCAGAGCCTTCAGGAGGGAATCACCACCACAGTACTAATGGCTTCAGAAATGCTGTTTACCTTTTTTCAGCCAAGGGAAAATTACTATTCAGCCGCAGAGATAACATTATCAGGTGCCCCTTTCCAAGGCTGCTGCAGTCATCTCTGGACAAAACTGCCTTGAAAGCACTTGACAAAGAAGAGGTAAGAAAAGACATCTGGGTGTAGAATACAGTGAACAATCTAACACTGTAATAGTTGTTGCCTTTAGAACTGGGGCAGCCTTTCCCAGCACTGAGGATGTTTGGTCCCCACCTGTGACACAAGTGTGCCTGTTCTGAGCTCCCACACAGGTCTGTCACTGCCTGCCCCGGCTTCCCTGCAGGGAGATGTCCAGCCAGCCATTGTCTATAAGAATCAGCTGATTCCCTGAGATGGATAATTTCTCTTTCTCATCATGAGGCTAGGGAATAAGGAAAGAGGCAAGAAGGCCAGGAGAGAAGACAAAAGGTATTGACTATCAATATTTAGGGAGGGACACGCAAGCAACTAAGACTGAAGATTGTGTCAAAATTTTGATTTAAAAAGAAAAATGCTGGGAAAGAGATGAGTTTTCTTTTAAATCACATGGAAAATTCATCCTCTCTGTGTGTCCCATGGGATAAGACACCAGCAAAAGAGATCTATCCTGCTCCAGAGTTTGGCGTGTATCTGAATACAGATTTGGACTGAGCTGATCCCTGCCAATGACACTTGAGTCAGACCAGACTTAGCTCAATCTGTGCCTCTGAAAACATAGTTCTCTGCAAAGCCTGTGAGCACTCATACTCTGACTTGTAAATGGAACAAATTTCCTTTAATATCATGAAGAAAGAAGAACTGGGGGTTGTGCCTGCCTGCATCCCCTTCATGCCATTTTAACAGAGTGGCTTTTAAGAGCATAAACACCCACTCAAAATTAGTACAAATGTTTCCTTCATCGTCTTGCTCTGACACTAATGGGTAAAACATATTTCCACAGTGCACATCCAACGTTCTCACTGCACAGCTCTCCTGTCACTAACAGCAGCCGATGCATTCAAATGAACAATTGGCAATAAATAAAACTGACAAGAGCAAATTACAAAAGCAGGAGCTGTGGCATGGGGAATACTCACAAGCCAGAGAGGCATTACAGTCCTTTCACCTTTAGGTCACTACTATCCACTAACACCCAGTTTGTCAAGTTAGACTGACTCTTTCTTGTCCTTGGGCCTGGAAGATTCCTACAGAAATGCAGGGCTAGTGGCCAGCAGGAGATCCCCCTCCTCTTTCCGTGGGCTGGTGTTTATTTCTTTCCTACAAGTCTACTCCTCACTCACATACTTTTTTCCTCACAGTTTTCTCATCTGACCTAATTTGTGAAAAATGGAATTATATTCAGTGCAATCAGTTCTTGAGCTATCTGTATAAGCAACTTCACAGGGCACTGCAGACTATACATATCTATTTGGCAATATTTCTAATTGTATTTGGCTTTACACATTAATAAACGTGTCTTCCTGCACTCTGGTCAGAATATTCACCAGGAGAAGTTTCCAATCAGTCCTTCTGAGCTCCATGTAAAAACTATTCAAAACAGAGGTAAATTGAATGTTTTCATAACAGGACTTTTTAGTCTCAATTGATGTTTTGAGTGCTGAGGTATGTAGAAGATTAGAGCTGAAGTATTTGTTAACAAGTTTGGACTCAATTTCTTAAAGGCTATTTGCTACTCTGGGCTTGAGGTCAAGAACCAAGGTTCTCTCACCCATCCCTCCATTATGGCTAAATGTTCCCAGAGAAACAAATAGTGTGTGATATCTCCAAACAACTTTCACCAGCACATCCCAGATACTGTTTTCTCTCTAGCTGTCTTTGGAGAAGGAACCTCTCTGTTGAGACAGGCTGTCTGCACTTCCATCTTTTTGGGTATCATATAGGTGATAAATATCAATTGTCATCATGCCAGGGATAAAGTGAGCACTCCATGTACGACTCCACAAAATCATGTCTTAGCTCCCCTCAGGTTCATTATGAAATGTCTCCCTTTTCACAATGCATACACGAATGTGAATAATTAGCTGATGCACGAGGGATTATTATCCATATTAAAGGACCAATATCATCTTCTTATCATTTCTCTTTTTGGAAGATCCAGTTATCTCTCGCAGAAACTTGTAAGGTTGGGAGCATATAGGCTGATTTTTTCTGCTTCCCTGGAAAAAAAACAACCCAAGGCTCTATGTAGCTCTCAGAGACTGCGGTGTGTTATCTGCCATTGACAGCAAGAAGCTCAGTAATAGGCAATAAAAACAAGCTACTAAGATCCAGTCTCACACAGACATATGAGTGCCCTTTTTTAGATGCTCATATCAACTAACATTAAGTACTTAATGCTAGTCAGAACAGTTTTAAGAAGAAACACTTTAATGAAACCTGATATCTGGAGGCAGGTTGTTAAGTCAGTGCTTGCCATTTGTGGGAAAACAAACAAACAAAGATAATCAAGAACCAGATGAACCAGTCTTAATGTTCTCAATAAGAAATTCATTACATTATTCTGCATATATATTGTAAATGCAGTTACTTATCAAGATCCCAGTGAAGATCAGCTTTTCGATCCTATTTCTGTGTAAATTACTTAATTGTTGTATTCCACTAAGGCAGTGCTAAAGTAATTTTAACTTGTCAAATTTTGACATAGCATTTCAACAAAATTAAGTAATATTCTTTGAAGACTAATGTGCCTTAGTGTGTCTTCCGCACCCAAGATCTGTGATATTTAATTATACCATATGCAGCCAAATCTCCCAAAAGAAGTGTGAAAATGTACTAATTAATAGGGGGGTGGAGAGAGAAAGACAAACAGCTAGTCAGAGGACAATATCTCTGTGCATCAGTATGTTCCAGGGTAAATAATCTCTTGTTAAGCTTGAGAAATCTTTATAGGGGCTCATTTCCCATCTAGGAGATGTCAGTGAGGCCTCAATGAGAGCTGCCAAGGGATGAAGTGAAGAAGCATCCAAAAAGACTAGACTGTGCTTCATGTCCTGGAATTCTGCCTGGCTTGAACAACTCTTCTTGACTCCTTTCTGGGAAAGGGTTAAGAAAAGAGATTGAGTTTGGACGCATTTATTATCATAGCTTGAAAGTGAACTCACCAAGCAAAAAGCAGGAAGAAGGGAAGACTAATTTGTTCTCAAAGACTCTTGATTAGAACAGATATTTTCAATTATGTATGATTGTTTTATCTGAATATTATAAGGATCAAAGTCATTTAATCTGTCAGTCAGATCAGGTCTCCGTCTCACATCTGGAAGAGGAAAAACAAACAATTGAATGCAAGGTGCTGTTCTCAATTACAGTCATCTAGGTAAATAATAATTATATGGTTTGCTCTTGTTAGGGATAAACCTCAGGATGATCCACACAAATGGTCTATTAGAAACACTGGGTTTTGAATTTAAGTTTAGACTTCAATAAGTTACATTTCCTAAGAGAAACATCCTGTCAGAACTTCTTGTGTTATCTTTTAACAATTTGCTTCAGCTCTAAAAAAGAAAAAAATTAAGATCTCATATTATTTTTTTACTCTCTTTTTATTTTCTAGAGAGAAACCAAATGTTTCTACCAGAAATTAGCTTTGTGATTGTCAAGTTTTTGGCAGTAATTAATTTATAATTTTTGATTCTGCCTAATAAGTATCTTGAGCCATAGATCTTCAGTGCATCAGAGGAACCTTTATGGCTAAGCTTCAGAATTCTGGTTCGTGACTTATATTCAGCTTTGCCCCTGATCAGGTGTTAAGATAATAAGACATGACTGCTGGCAGTAAGAGAAGGTGCCAACTTAGAAACTGTCTCCTGCTCTATTGCATAAGAGTGAAAGCTGGCAAGGGTTGTCAGCTAGCAAGCACATACCAGATGAGTTACGGCACAGAACTCTACAGGAGCAGAGGTTTTAATGTTACTTTCATAGCACTTAGAACCAGAATTTAATGAAATGGAGCTTTGCAGGGCTCAGCAGTTTTCAACCAACCAGTGGGTTCAGTGGGTGACTCCTAACAAATTAACATAATAAAACTAGGAAAAATGACCCATTATCATTAGATTTAAGTAGCTGTGGTGTACTGTCAAGGGAAAGTATGAATGTGTCCACAAACTTGTGAGGCTGAGGGTCTGAGCAACAGGCTCTTGAGTCAGAGTAGAAGAGTGAAACCACCTGAAACTAATCAATCACAGCACTGGACAACTAAAGCCTTCTCCTCCTTCCTCTTTCATATTTCCAGAGCCGACTTCTCTGGACTGCTGTCAGACAATCAGAGATCTTGCCATTAAATACTTTCTTTCTACCATGGCAGAGATCTGCTCAGCAGCCTCTTCAGCCTGGGGCTGGCAAAGCAGTTCTGACAACCTCATTCATCTGACCAGGAATCTCATGTCAAGACTTTGCTCTACTCTTGTGTCACTGAAATGAACAAACAGCCCTTGCTTCTGCAAAAATTACCAAGGTATTATGCAGGCTCTTGGGAACACCCATTCTTCACATCACACAGTCCTGCTAAGGACGGCAGCCTAGTGGAAAAGAAAACAAAATCAAACACTCCACCGTTTAGTGAAACTCAAAGGTTTCAATGTGCCCACCCACAATGAGGCCAATCCAAACTTGTCTGAATTCAGGATTGATGTTGGACTCACACAATGAGTAGGTAAACTTGGCACCTCTCTGTTTTCCAAAGACTTAAGGCAATCAGCTGGATGCTCTTCTTGGGAGACCATGCAGCATCTTTGAACCTGTCTATTGGAGCAGAGGTCACCTTGATGTATAAATAGCCTTCCACTGCCTATCAGAGTTTCTCTGACCCAACCTATTTAAATAGGAGTTAAAGGTCTGTTCTGATCAATTACTGTTTCTTACAGCAGAACATGGACTGTCCAGCTTCTCCACTGCTGCTTCTGTTAAGCCCAGTAACTTCAAAACTGAGTTGGTAGTTACTAAACTTTCTGTGCAGATGACAAGTATTGTGGGTTTCCTACATCTTTGTTATAAAACTAATTACTTTATTAAAATTTCTAAGGAAAGAAAAAATTGAAAAAGAAAGCAAAACAAACAAAAATCCAAAACCAAACCTACAGCAGCAAGAAAAAAAACTAACAAGCACCAAATAACCCCCTGCAATATGATAATCACAGATTTCTGGCTTCTGTGTCGGGGACTAGGTCCTGCAATTTCTTCAACTACACAGTTACATGTCCAATTTTTCTGCTTGCACATCTGTTTATTGGCAGTGCTTAAGTCACCCCTTAATCCTTTTTGTCATACAGTAAGTTTACCTAGCTCCTGTATTATCTGCCTGCGAGGCATATTTACCATATGTGAAACTGAAACCAACTTTAAATTATAATGGTCAGTGTCATCAGAAATTAGGCCATTCATATGTAAGATGCTTCTAATGGTTTAAAGTTATGCCAGGACAAAAAAAAAAAAAAAAAAAGAAAAAGAAAAAAAAAGAAACCTGCTTAGCCATGTAGATTCATTCCTGTGGCAAAGTTTGTAGGAAGAGGTAAGCTTTTTAATTAGACCCACTGATATGCCTGGAAAATAGCAGGCACGTGCTTCCAGGCACATGAGCCCTTTGTCAGGTCTGAAATACAAGAAAAACACTTCAGGCTAAATACAGCTTGAGAACAAGCTGCTTTGAGTCTAACTTTATTATGTTAATCAGTCAATTTGAGAGAAAGGTGTGCTTTGTGTTGTAATTCCTCAGCTCATTACATGGGGAAGAGTTCTTAAATTCCAGCGTGCTGATATGCTTAGGACACATTTTATTGTACAGTTGGCTCATCATTCAGCCTAATAAGGAAAACACCCAGGAAATGAAACTCAGTAAGGGCAAAGGGCACTCGATGCCTATCTGTGTCTGGTCGTTGACATTGTATTTGGGAATGTGGACCAGTTCAGTGATTCCAAATACCTCCCTTCCCTTCCCATAACAACATTGCCTTTATTGGAAATAAAAGAGAGGTCAGGGAAACAATTTCACCAAATATCGGTTTTGTGATAATCTAAATGGACAAGCCTACATTCACTTCACTGGCTCCTCTGGCATTAATTGCACAGCAACACAGTCCGTGTATTTCAGGGGCAGGAGGACCAATCAAATCATCTGCTCTGACCTCCTGCAGAGCTGTATTATTTAATAAAAAACGTTGTATTATTTAATAAAAAACAACTGTATAGAGCAGGTGCTCCAAGCCAGATCCCTTCATTTCTCATTCAGTTTTTATGCTTCCTATTATTTTCCACAGTTACTTAAATCTTTGCATGCTGCAATGCTATAAAATAGGCAAACAATGTCCTGACCTGAACTCCTTCAGGGTGCCAGTATCAGAAAAGCAAATATTTAGACAAATGGTTGTGAGAGTTAGTGTAAATAATGAAGCAGTAACAGTGAAGTAGAATGTTTCCCGGTGGTTTAATGCCTGGCCAGGAGGAGCTGATGCTCTGAACTGATTTTGGTCAGTTAATAAATATCTTGCTATTGTCTATAAATAGATTATTGTTACTATTTTTATATCACGAAAAGAGAAAATTAGGTATACATTTGGAGTCCTAAATGTATAGAGTCCTATTGTGGCATATGGCTTTGTTTCTGGATCACAATTACCACATACATCGTGCAGAACAAATGTTTGCAACCCTGACTGGTGAATCATTTCTCCAGAATCCGTCATTTCATGTCAAAATTCCTCATTGGCTCATGAGTCTCTTGTTTTGCATGACCTGTTGCTTTCCTGAAAACAGGAAAAAAGACAGCTGAAGGAAGGCCTTTGTCTTGAGGTCCCATTTCTGACTCTCTGAGTAATGTTACTGTGGGACCTACAGGTCATCTGACAACATTACGGGAATATTCAATTATCCCTGGGAAATGCCATGTCCCATTGCTGTGGCACTGATGAGCAAACCACATAAAACTAAAAAATTAATTTGAAAAGCAAACCCTAAAGGCTTGAACATTTCTGTGAGTATAGTCTTGAGAATTTTTTAGTGCTTCTGCCAGCGAAACTGTTTTACAAATTTTCAGTTTTCTTCCTATTCCTTTGATCTTTTTTTCCCCATCCCTGCCTAATCTTGGTGGTCACAGGAAGCAATGAAACAAACAAACAAAAAAACATTGTCTGTTAAAGAGGGACAAACTACAATCCTTATAAATCCCTGCCACATTTTTGTAACTGGTCCATTCTTGCACTTCACTTGAAAAGTGGTCCTGGAAAATCTGGTAACTTCAGGTCAATTTGGATTAAGATTAGGCAGAGCTCTTCTACACCTTGACCTGACCCAATACTGCACATCACAGATTGGAAGGACCAGAGTGCTTTTACTGCACAGCTTCCCTTCTTTAGTGTCAGACTGCTGAATGATCTGTGACTAAACAGGACAACTTTGAGCCAATTTCTTGTCCTTTTCCTCAGAACTGGACAGTTCAGTGCAGTGGTTTTACGGTAGCTGGCAACTAAAATATCACATGCACCTCACTCCACCACTCAGTGGGTTGGGGAGAATTGAAAAAGAGAGAAGGTAAAAATCCTTTAGTAGAGATAAGAAAAGTTTTTAAAATTTAAATAAATTAAAAAGATAATAATAATTGTAATGAAAATGGAGGAACAAAAATGAATGCAAAATAAAACTGAAGAAAAGCAGATGATGCACAGTACAAGCACTCACCACCAGCTGACCAATGCCCAGCCAGGCCCTGAGCAGTGACCAGCACCTCCTGACCAATTTTCCCCAGTTTATATACTGAGCATGGCATTCTGTGGTATGGAATATCCCTTAGGTCAGCTCAGGTCAGCTGTCCTGGCCACACTTCCTCCCAGCTCGTTGTGCACCTGCTCGCTGGCAGAGCTGGGAAACTGAAAAGTCCTTCACAGAGAGTAAGCACTGCTTAGCAACAACTAAAACATCAGTGTGCTATCAACATTATTCTCATACTGCATCCAAAGAGACAGCACTATACCAGCTATTAGGAAGAAAATTAACTCCATCCCAACTGAAACCAGAGCATCCAGCTCCAAAGCTCAAAGGCAGAAGGGATGGAAAAGAGATGCAGTCAACACTTGTCTCTCAACATTAAGACAGCAGTTCTTAGTTTAATTTCAGGATAGCACAACTGAGCTCTTGGAAGCATATATGTTCCTATCCTGTGGGCACAGAATATTTGTCATTTTTATAGATGGCTGAAATATATTTGGAAGCTCTAAGACTGTGGCCATCTTATATCAAAGGCTGTTTCATAACAAAACACTGTAGCAGTCCATTTATAGAAACAGCGTACTGCGCTCTGGCTGCTGTGGGTAAAACCAAACACCCTCCCTGCCTTCCTAAAAAAGCAGAAACAACACGACCTTCCTCCAGAAGGGCCATCTCCATAAAAGAAATAAAATTAAAGAGGAAAACATTGTACTGAAGGAAGAAGATGGGGACAGAAGCAATGTTTTCAACCCAAAATTGTCACGTGAGCAGGTGGTGGAGGGCAGAAGGCAGCAACCAGGGGAATACTCTGTGGCCATGTAATTTGCTAAACTGAGGTGGACACAAGGAAGAAAGTTGAAGGAGGACAGGCATTTATTTTAGAAAGGAAATTTGAATCCCATCAGAATGACCACAGTGGAATGAATCCAGCCAAGAGAAGTGAAATGGGGGTCATAAATAACAGAAATCACAGGTCAAGCAGCAAGGTACTGCTGTGAAACCCATCTGAGTAGCGGCTGGAGGCTTCCAAAAGCACATAACTGTGAGGTCTCAAGGACCCCAGGCTCCCAGGACCACCAAGGATGTCTGTAAGTATCCAACTTACACTCAAGACACTACTTGACATCTCTTCCAGATCTTTCTTCTGGTCTTCTCATTTGATCTGTGACTGGTGGGAGTGTCCAGATCTGCCTCTCCACTGTTTTACAGAGCTGATAACACACTGTTCCCATCTCTGCAGGATACAAGCTCTTCACTGTACCACTCCTTTCCACTAAGATAATTCCATCCCCACTAACACTCTCATAGCAGTTTTGAGTATGCTTAAATACGACTATTTCATTCTCCATGTGATACCCAGAGAGAAACCTTCTTTATTCTCTGATTCAATATCCCTTGACACAGGAAAGCATTTCTTTATTGACAAGCATTAAATATTACAACATCATAAGGAAACTTATCTAACTTTACAACATAGGAGAAAGTATGTTGAGTAACTGCACACATATGTAAAGTTTTAACTGAATTAGTTTTCCCAAATGTAATCATACAAGTTTATTTCTTCCATACCAATCCATTAGAAACTTTGTGGATATATGGTTGATCAATCAGTTTCAAGAAGTTTGATTCAGCAAGATGCCTGGTGACATCTATCTGCTGTACTGCCTTCATGTTTACATGAGTGGGTCAACTGGGTGCCCTGCAGGACAGGTTCCCTTCACAGTGTCACTGACAGGAGTGACAAATGTATGTACATAAATATAAACACATCCACTATGCACTTCTTTTTCCACATTTCTCTCTTTCACACTAATAAATAATGTAAGAAAGCTAGTGCTTTCATAATGCTACCTCTCCTGTGTGATCAGAGAAAAAAAGTAAACATAAAAGATATCTAAACAGGTTTGACTGCAAAAACATGGTCATTTCAGGGACAAATAGTAGGTCGGTCTGTCTACCACCAGCTTTTCTTTTTTTAAATGGTCCATTCTTCATCCATACCAAAATCATAAGAAATATCACTCAGATCATATTTGTCTATAACCAGCCAAGAACAAAATTAAACAAAACATATAGGTTTTCTATGGCATCTTTTACTGAGCGATGTTCCTTCTTGAAGGAAACCTAAACTGCTAAGGGCCTGAAAGGCTTTATTATTCTTACAAGAACTTTCAATCTGAGAAGCCATCCTTCATCTTGGGAATTTATTTCAGATGGGGACCAAGCAATAATTGCCATTCTCCTCCACAGACTTGTCTCATAATCAGAAACATGTGCACAGCTGGAGGGGTGTGAGGTTGGGATAGGACTGGCAGTGGAGATGTGCACGTTCAAGAGCAGATGGAGCACTGCTTTTTATTAAGAGAGAAGAAGTAGATTCAAAACACCTGGCAGAAAGGTGCTTGCTTTTCCCTTTGGTCTCATGAAAGCCATTGTGACAGTGAAGGCATTTACATGTAAAACAACTCAAAAGTAAGGTAAAGAATGTAAATAGCAAAAAAAAAAAAAAAAAAAAAAAAAAAAAAAAAAAAAAAAAAAAAAAAAAAAAAAAAAAAAAAAAAAAAAAAGGGGAAAAAAAAAAAAAAAAAAAAAAAAAAAAATTTTAAANAAAAGGGGGGAAAAAGAAAAACATAGAAACTGAAGAACTTTTCATAATAACTGTGCTTTCCATAATAACTGTGACAGACTGGATAGTTTCAAAGCAGAACTGAGGCTTCTTAACAATGCTGCAAATATATAATTTTAAAATATAAAGTTAAGATTTGGTTTATTTGGAAAATGTATAAGAGTTTAGTGTTTTAAAAGTAATTTAACATTATTTTAGAAAAATTCATTAGTCACTATGGAGGCTACATCTTACCAATGTCCACACCTACAGAGTGACCCCGTCTTTATCATTCCACCAAGAGACACCTCAAAAAAAAATAATGAGAATATAAAACAGCCAAAGGTTTTGAGAAGCATACCAGTGGTTTTGAGAAGCTGTGCACCAGTTTCCTGAGGTTGAATATAGTTTATCATTGAAAAACAGAACAGGTTTTTATTAACTATTGAAAAAAACTGGGAAGCAGTGGTAACAGATAATGAGTTCCATTCAAGAGTAAAGGCTGATCCAGAAATTCTCACTTTTACAGAAACTTCTGTCATACGAAGATTTCCGTAAAATGGCAAACATCCTCCTCAGAGGAAGTGCTGACCTGAGTACCTTTGATGAAAAAGCAAAAGATAGAAAATGAAAAAAAAAAAAAAATCCAATTCTAAGGGGTTTTTTCCCAAGTTTTTAAACAGATTGCCTTGGTTTTTTAAAGATCTATTCAAAACTACCATACCTTGCAAGCTGATCCCCAAATACTGGTGAAAGTAAAAGCATTACAAATAGAAAATACTCCACATGTTTTGATTTTACCCTTTTCTAGCCTCACCAAAAAAACACATACCATAGAGAAGTGATGACAGTAATGACTAAGATTGTTTTAGGGACAGGTGGGAAGAATAAAAGGACGCTGCTCCCACACCAATACTCCTGTAACCTCCAAGCCAGTTCCCTGAGCTAACTCTAGTTCACGTACTCATAACTTGCTGTGATTGATATTGCACATTTCTTTGTCCTTATTACTGACCAAGGCCATAAATCCCAATTATGGAAGACAGTTGAGTTCAAGCTGCTGCCATATTTCAGAGCAACACTAATGCTGAGGTTACCAAAGGTCACCTTGGCCAGAAAGCAGGACTATAGCACAGTAAGTCTATATCTGCACTAGTCAGCTGCAACGTCTTTCGGGCTGATTGAGCTTTGATTACCCCCTATCAGACCCATAAGCCACATTCTTCTCTCACAGCCAGGAACAGAACCAAGATACATGATCTCCTGTCTTGTGACTTGTGAAATGCACTGGTGAAGTATGTGTCAGCCCCTTCTCCAGAGGCTAAATGAAGTGGCAGCCATTCCTACCACTCATGCAGCTGAAGGGAAATTTGTGGTAGAGGAAGACAGAGCCCTCTGAATAAATGAGTCAGCCCAGCAGTTGCCCTGCACAAACTACAGATTTTTTTATTTTTTTTTTAAATACAAAAATCCCCTAATTTTATGCAAAATCTAGATGTACCCATTTAAATGAACCAAGTCTGTATTGCAAGCTTGTTGATGTAAAAACATCAGGGTTCTGGTTAATGATAGATAAAACTGCCTTGAGACACACCTAACAACTCACAACTTTTAAACAGTTGTTGCCAAAATACGGAAAGAACACAGCTTAAAAGAAAAAAACAGCTTGAATTCTTCTACATCTTTGCCTTTCAGGGCATTATCTTCATCATGACACTGTTTCAGAATTTAGAGTCCACTGGAAGGAGATACCAAAAAGTTTAGCATGCTCCAGCTTATTCACAGCAGCCTGAGAAGACAGTTTATCTGGGGAGAAGATGCAAACCCTCCATTTGACCTGCATTTTCTGGCACGTGCTCACCTAAAAGGGATGTCAACAATTCTTTTATATTTTCCAAACTCCTCAACAAGGGTCAGTCAGTGTGCACAGGAGACTGGGTGCTGGCAGTCTGGACAGGCTTCTTCCATTAGAACCAGACACTGCAAGGAGCTCCCTTCACTCACATAGGCACATTCCATAGGCACAGGCTGCAGGATGAGTCACGTTTCTGCCTGGGAATTCTGATCAGAAATATGGGATGTGCGAGTTTGGTTTCACATCATGTGACACATTCAATTAATTTCAAGTGTGAAGAAGTACCTCCTTACTAGACAGAGTCCAGCCCAGAACTGAATGTCTCAGATGAAAAAAAACCTTACAACAGACTAAGAGCAATGCAGGGGATTAAAAAACCATCTCACTCATCTGCAGGCACACAGAACATATATGATCTAAACAGGGTTTTACTCCTATATTGAGGAGTTTGAATGAATCATCAAACAAGCATATAGGCTTGTTACACACCTTGGATGCAGGATGAATGAAATTATTTGCCAGGAAATCTAGAGTTCCTTGAGTGAAAGACTGTAGAAGACAGTGCCTCTGCTTTGTAGATTTGACTGGTATTTGAACTATGTATCCCACCTCATTTCATCCCATTTGCTCTATTTATACCCCTTGAAACAGAAGGCTCAGCATGCCCTAAAGTCACTAGAGATCTGGAGACAGGAGGGAATATTCCCTTAATTACCCTATATCCCAGTGGTATATGTCACAAGCCAAAGTGCATAAAGCTCCTGGCCTGATTACCATTCACATGCTGTGTGGAATTTATTAAATTCCTTATCCCACAGCCATTTAATCAGTGGTATTATTGGAATGAGATATTTACCCCACTGGGTGGTATGGACTGGGGCAGGAAAGCATGCCAGGAACAGCTTTGCTGATGCCTATTTATAAAGGCTGTAATTTTCTTTCCCCCTCCCTTTCCTCACTAGAACCAGTTAGTCAGAGCTCCAGCAACAGAGCGGGGCTTATTCCACGTCTAGTTTTCTGCAATAAATCTTTACTCCTGATGCGTTTTGATCCACAGCCAGTTTAATCTGCCTATTGACTGTTAAACTCTATTTATTGTTTTCATGGGATCTTTAAGAATTAGGCCTTTCTTTCTCCCTCTCCCACATCCAGGTTGGATTTTTTTGAAAGGGATTTGGAGCTTGGCTGAATACCTGAGAAAGCCATTTCTTCCTCAAAACAAAGCTCTCATGGCATTACCCATAGCCACTGCCCCCAGCCTGTCTGGCTGTATCTGCTTTAGACAGAGCTTATCATTCAGTCTTCTTGCTTGGACAATCTCCAGATTCCCCATTCAGTCTCCTCACTTGGACAGTCTTCAGATTCCTTGCTGGGATTGCAAATTGTAACCAGCTATTGTTCTTATTTACATTTCAACCATGGCCTTAACTGTGACTTGAATTCCAGAGCAATGCAAATTGAACATGTGCACAAGGAGTGACAGTTTCCTTTCCTAACACTGAAGGACAGTGTTCATCCCTACCAATCAAATACCTAAAATAGAGGGGTAAGACACGTGAATCAGTCTGACTTTTCCTCCCACTGATGTGCAGGGAGCTTAAACAGCTACCCTGGAGTTGACTTTACAGAAAAACATCCCAGGTTCTATTCCCATTTATTCTAGTCTAAACTGAGTGTCAATAAGCAAGTAGCATTTTTACACTTTTTATCATGACTATTCGACTTTCTGCAGTGTGCTACATTAAATATGCCTTCATCCAGAATAATCCCTGGAGCACGGCTATGTTCTGTCCTGAGTTCATTTACCTTCATAAAACCATGAAGGAACAGAAGTAAAAGAGGGATGGAGAAACATCTGGTTAACCAACACATGGGATATCAGAGTAATCAACCTTGCATTTTAATAGGTAAGTCTCCACCTGCACAAGATTTCCAGCTTCTGCACCAGCAACAGCTCCAGAGAGGGATAAATAATTAAGGCAAGAAGGCTGAGGTAGAAAATGACTGTGATATTTTCTTTCCTTAAGAGCACATTAGGGACATGCATAAAAATCAGACACGGTTGGGTTTGCTCTAACTGAACTTTGACTGACCCCAGAAGCCCTTTTAACCGAGCAGATTGGTGAACCTACCCTCTGTAATCTGAAAAAGCGCTGATTACTCTTTAGCTAGTCCTAAGACTTTGTGACTCTCTTATTTGAAACACAAGAACCTTAAACCCCTGTGATTCCATGACTTCAAGCTCCAAGGGGCCATGACCCCTGTGTTACACCGCCATCCCACAAGAGCCCACGTGCTCCAATGGCTACTACCACACTGAGGGCATTTGCCATTCTACCATTTCACTTACCATTTAAGTGTGGTGAAATGATAAGCTGGATCTAGGCTCTGGAAAAGCTTAACCATTGCAGTAAACCAGGCATGAGTCTTATTGCTGTAGTGTATTTTTGGGAGGGAAACACACAATCAGTTTTTCATTGAAATTGTCTCCTCTATGTAATAAAATTGTATGGTTGACACTGATCAACAGCTAGGTGGCTGACATCTTCAATTCCAAAGGAAGGCAAGTTTGAGGAGAGTCAGATCTAGAAGAGATCTTGCTGAAATGTACACTAAGATTATTTAAATTTCCACAAGAATACCGTATGTGGTATTCAAGGTATTCAATCTGAAAACCAAGTCATGCTGAAGTCCTTCTTTGCTTTCCGTGAAGCCAATTCAAAATTAAACTTCTGACCCTCCTGCTATCAATGAGCCCAGCTGAGAAAGAGCAGATCAGAAACTTCTGGGCTCTTCACCAGTAGTCTACATCCCTTTGTACAGAGACACCAACACTGATCAGGTTTCATACCCGTAAGAAACAGGCTGGAAGATATTCAAGAGCTCAGAAAAGTGATTCAGAGGACAGCATATTAGAAAGGTGCAGCATAGCTGCAAAAGAAACTATGGTGACCTCTTGAAAACTGTTCATACTGTTGTAGCTCCTGGCACTCTTTAATCTTGGATCAAAATGTCCCTGCTCTGTGCAAACAAAGATGAGAGAGTTTATGTAAAAAGTCCAGGATAAAAAGCAACAGAAAATAAACAGGAAAGCACCAAACACGGTGTCTGCCTTTAGCAGTAGCTCCACAACTACCAAGAATGCCAAAAATAAAGTGAACTTCAGTGTTCTATCTCATCGTATCTGAAGCAGGGAATTACAAGAACTAGATTTTATATGACCCTCTTATACTTTCCTTTCAGGATCTCTGGTTCTATTTCCCACTTGCAGCAATTATTATACATATGATGGTGGAGAACTGAATTGCTCTCTGCTTCCATTTCCCCAAACAGCCTCAGGAATAAAACTCAGAGCCACATTTGCAAACAATCCATTGCATAAGTGCCCTCATCACTGACAGTAATGAAGAACATCAAAGATAAACTAACCAAGCTCTGCCCCAAAGAGAAGCAAAACAGTTAACGTTTAACTGAGTATGAACTTAATTCATGAATAATGCATTAATGTTTTAAGAAAGTCACTGTATGACTGGATCTTGAAAAGAAATTGATTCTCAATGTAACCTGTGTAATAAAGTAAATAGCAATAAATAATAGCAATAATAACACTAATAATATACTAAATACTATCTTGAATTTCAAGCAAAACAGAGGAGGGTATTTAAAAGAAGTGTCTATGATACTCTTTCCACCATTAGTCAGGGCACCAAAGAATGAACTTAATACCCTCCTGAAATTTCAAACTCTGCGTATTCTGGTGAATTCTTACTCTATTAGGAAGGTGTTTAGGTATGAAAAGAAGAGACAACATAGTTGTTTTCAGCTTTAAGATTTATAGGAAGATGACATCAGCCCCTTGCACTCACCTAGGGGCAGATTTTTTGGAGCATTTTGCAATACTTTTACTGTGCACTGATAAAATATATTGCATACCTTGCAGCTCTAACAGTTCTTTGATATATGCTAATGAAAATCCAGAGGTGTGAGAGTGGCTATAAGACTATTGCATAAGTGAAGTGACAAATACTTTCTTGCTTGGTCACAAACCATCAAAAAATAATTTTCTTTAAATACTACAGGTTTTTATGAATATTCAAATGACTAAGTAAGCTTTAACTAGCAATTTCCAAGACTAACACTGCTGATTCTGTTACCCCTGAAAGATAAGATGGTCACAGAAAATATTCATAATTTTTGCTGCAGCTTTTTGACAATATTTGCTGAAAAAATAATTGTGGGTGTCTGTCCTGACTGGTCAGTGACTAACAGATCCACAGTAAGCCTCAGACATATTTACAGCTAAGGAGGTTTCCAAATGTACAATGGTGTTCTGGGAGTGAACAGACTGGCCAATGGCTCGTGAGTCACAGCTGAGAAATGCACTACAGGTATGAGCTCACAAAACCTTGGGTGACCTGCAGAACACAGACATGGAAACCATATCACAGGAAAACCCCAGTGCCACATAAATGCTGTCTGAATAAGTTTACCTAATTACAAATCAGAGCTGGACACTGAAAGAGGAAGGGTCTTTGTACGGTACCACTGCATGGAAATGAAATAGAAAAGAGCAAGCTGTGGGGCTGAATAACCTGCATACAGAGTCACTGTGGGAATACTGCTCCTGCCAAGAAAGGACAGGAAAGGAAAGGTGGCCTTGCTTTTAGGATGGAGTTTGGAATTTGGAGACCCCATGTTTGGGTCCTGGTTTTGCTGAAGTACTTCTTAATTCTGAGCGAGTTCTTCTGAGAGGACATGCGAGCACAGTCAAAAATGAAGGTTTTAGCACTTTTCTACCTCTGGGATACCACTGTCGAGGCTAGAGAGATGCTTGAGTGTCAGGTAGTGAGACCAGAGAATCTCATCACATTCAGGCAATCCATTTGTTCCAAAACTGAGTCAAAACTCTTTGCTCTTAAAACAAATGTTCCTGCCAGGCGATTTCAGCAAAATGGAAACCTTCAGAGTGAGGCAAAGCTGGAACCAGTCAGAAAGGTGTGAAGAGAGTTTGTAAACATGTCCTCTGAATTACAACATATCATACATATTATAAAGCACAATACTGTACTATGAAACACCAGTTAGGATTAGGAAACCCAAATTAGTTTCATGCATTACTTTAAGAAGACTCTGTGATCTAGCATTCAGCTCTGATACCCATATTTTAGTAATGAATAGGAATGATCTGAAATCTGGAAAACCTGCTTAAGGGTGAAAGAAATGCAGGTTTCATTTCCCACAATACAGTTTGGTTTCATAGGATGCAGGGGAGAATGTGGGGCATTGGGACAATATCAGAAGACTCCTTACTTCAGTTACTAGTCACAGGCACAGCCTGGATGTTTACCACCTTCCTCCTCCTCCCTCCCTGGCTTTGTCCACTCTAGAGATGAAGTGTCCTGGTTTTGTTTTGTTTTTCCATCAGGGAGGGTCAAGCATTTTTTAGCTACAAAGCATTTGATTTCCAACCCTTTGAAACCACTGCACTGAGGTTAACTGCCTCTGTAACAAATGTTTCTCAACTTGTGCGTTGCAAAACCAGGGGAGATAGGGGAGGAGAAGGGAGTGAGGGGTCAGAAAGGCAATCAGGGGTGTTTGTAAGGCATTGAAATGTTATTACAATCCAAGGCCAAGAAAATCTTGCTATTCTCCTCCCTGTACCACCTTCAACTCCAAGGTCAAATACTCCCTGCCGAGATCTCAGAAAACCTGAGCACAAACATGTTAGAGAGACTTCACAGCGCTATCACCAGCAGATTTTTCACTCTTATTTTTATGGGGAGTCACAAAAATGATTGACTTCTAGAGAGTGGTTACGACCTAAGGAGGCTGAGAAATCTTATACTTGCTGAACCAGAAATTAGGGGCTAGCCTGAGCCTTAATTCAGTGGAATGCTACTAAATAAGCCATGGAGATATTACAGCTGAAGAATTAATTCCATATTTAAGCACTCACAGAACTTTTTTAACAGGACTAATCATTGAGATGAAATTGCACAGGCGATTAAGCAATTTTCTGAATCAGAGTCCACTTGTTTATTGTTGGATGTTTGTTTTCAGTTTGGTTTTTTTATTATTTATACAGTCCACTTTTAGTCATACTAATGTGAAAACATGGACAAAGATCTCCTAAATGTAAAAGGAGCTAAAAGAAAGTATATGTCTCTGTTTTCTGAGAACTGATTGCAGGGACAGAGTTGTATAAAAACTCATATTCTAATTTAGTAAAACTCACAAATAGATGTCACTTGGTGGCATCATCCCCTTCTGACTTCAAAGAAGACTTGAAAATAGATGTCTAAGATACATCCAGGTTTGTGACAGGTGTATCATATCAAATGCAAATGGTACTGGAAGAACTGCAACCCCCTTTGGGTGCCATTCTCGGGAGCAGCAAGAGAAGAAATTAAATGCAAGGTGTGAGTGATCGCTGCCCTTTCTGACAGGGAAACTTCTGTGCAAAGCTCCGTCTTCCTAGACAGATGCCTGGTTCTGGCAAGTCTCCTTGAAGCACCTCAGGGGTCTTTCCACAGGTATGCAAAGAGCACTGTGGGCCATGCAATTTAACCCTGGAAATGGCTCAATGTGGAAAAGGTAGGAATTTTCAAAGGCTTTTTTCTTCCTTACTTGCAGCTTCTCCTCCCCTGAGTGTCAGCTGAGAAAATTATACATACTGCTCTGTTATTCCTTTCAAAGGGGCTTAAAATAGTCTGAAGTGCTTGCATTCAAAGATGGAAAGAGCACTGTAGGAGCTTGTTGAATCTCTCCCCGAAAGAGCCTAAACCAGCAGTTTAAACTAATTAAGACTATGAGCCTCTTCTATAGCCCACTCCCAATTCTTCACCCACCTTTCTACCTTGGAGCCAATCCAGTTCCCTACCTTTTATCCTAGTTCATTTCAATCCTGGAAGAATGGGAGGGGATGTCAGGCATGGGAAACATCACTGCTTCCATGAAGAGACAGCTGGCACTTTCAAAGAGGAAGCTGGAGGCACAGAGGAACACGGTGTCATTTGTTGTGGCCTCTGCTTCAGCAGCTTTTAGATTGCCCCAGATCTGGCAAAAAATCACATCCTGGGCCAGGATGTGACAAGAGGTTTGCTTCTCCATCTGCTGAAACAAGGATGCCTGTGTGCTGCCCAATCTGCTGGCCTTTTTGCACAATTCCTTTAGAAACCTGCTGCACATCTGTGTGGGGATGCACTGAAGTCATTACCAGCAGACTGGAAAATGTGCAAAGGCCAGTATTGTCTTCTGGGCCACTGCTCCACTTTGAGTGATTTGCACTTTAAAGAGATTTGAGGCTTCTTGAATGTGTTCATCTTTGTAAAATTATAAAAACTGACAGTGCAAAGACAGGCAGAATGATTTCATTAGGGCAACACACATAGTAATTTCTGGCAGCATCCAGCAAGTTACCAGGGATTGGTAAGTGTATCAGTAGAGTCCTTCTATTCACCATTCCAGTACCTGCAGATGCTCATGCTAAAGCACAGACCAGCTTTTTCCTCCTCAACATCCCTGAACTGACAGAGTGCAGCAGTCCTCCCTTGTCCCACCTCTAAACTGCAACCATCCCCTTCCCCTCCCAGTCAAGCCTGCAAACTGGATGCTAACTCTTCCCTTTCTCTTCACATCTTGTGACCCTCTGGGAGAGCAGCTTTGGGCATCTGCCAGAAACCACAAACTAGGCTGTGTGAATTTGATTGTAAAACTGAGCAGCACGTTATCCCTGTGGCATTTACTTTCAAAGTGGGTGACTCTTCAGGTAAACATGGGAATCCAGGCCCTTTATCTTCTGTGCTGGAGGTAATTTTGAAAGGGCTGTCAGACACTCACTGGCAGTCTTTGAACCCTGGGATGGAGCCAAGGGCAGGAAGGTTTGGTGCAATGGCAATGCTTGGCAAGTTGCTATACAGCAAATAGAGTGTCATGAGTGTTGGCATTTGTCTTTTAGGCAGAAATGGGCTGCAGAAAGAAAAACAGGGGAATTTATTTCTTCTGATTCAATCTATTTGTTGTATCTGCAACCTGAGGAGAACAAGATAATGCCACTGTCTTTGCCCCATCTCATGGATTACTGTGTGCTGGGAAAAATGATGGGAAAGGTCTGCCTAGAGTCAGTCTCACCTCATGGACCAATATTCCTATACGGCAAAACTTCAGCCATGAAGAACTGCCCATCTCTGACCCTCAAGTACAAGAGAAGAAACGTGAACAGAAAATTATTAAGACAGAGTATCTGACATCCAGCAGCACTGGGAACTGCCCAGTAAAATGAATTTCTGAGAAATTAAATAACAATCTGCCAACAAAAAAGGAACATGACCACTAAAATGGGATTTAACACTGAGGAGAGAATCAGACAGCTACAAGCACCTTATAAACATCCAATTGCAGCGAGCAAAAGAGAAGGGGGAATTTGTTCTTGCCTAGGGAAGTTTGACCACATCCTTAAATAATATCTTCACATTTCAGAAGTCTTAATAACAACAACTTGTGTTCAATGCCTTTCGTCCTGGAGGAACTCAAAGAACTTTACAAGTGACTTAGCAAACTATACAACAATATTCCCCCCGTCACTCCCCTCAAGGCTGAAAACTGATTGCAATTGGCAAGCTTTCCCTTTTGGTTTCCAGTGTTCCATGGCTATTTCTCTAGGCCATTGCTTTTATATCTTTGTTTTGCTTTAATAGCAAATTTGATAGCATGGGAAAAAAGGCAGCTCTTTTCTCAAGGACAGCTGCATTAATATAATCCATTTTGGGGAGTCAAGGAAGAAAAAAAAGAGAAGTTTCATGTCACTCCAACATAAAAAAATATCAGTTTTGCTTTCCAAAATGGGAAAGCAAATGGGGGGGAGGCTTGTTGATGACAAAACAAAAAACCCCACTCGAAGAAAACACAGAATATTTCATTTGCTGTGAATTAAAACTTTTTCTTAATATTTTCTGAAGACTAAAGTTGACTCAGCTGTAAAACAATTCAGATTTAATTTGGCAAGTGGAAATGAAACTTTTTAACTTTCAAAATGCAGTTTTTCTTTTGAACACATCTTTAAGAAAATAAGAAAATCCGTGTCACCTGGTGCTTTTCTTTCTCAACTTTCTCGAACTCAAGGCTGTGCCTAGACACAGCCGAAGGAGAGGACAAGTACTCCAGTTCCTCTGTCCACTCAAACTAGCAGCAGCCCCTTCAGCAGATCAAGATGGACTTTTTCCTCCATAAATTCATTCAGTTCAGCTCTCATTGGAACTGTGTAAATTTTACTGTTCACAGCATCCTGTGGCCAGAGGTTGCACACCTTTTGCACTGAGCATGAAACTACTTTGCTTTGATTGTTTCAGTTTGCCTCTTGGTAATTTTCTAGAAGCAGAAGGCATTCAATCAAAGAGTGCACAATCATTCCTTTTTCACCATCGCCATGCCAATAACTGCTTTTCTCTTTCCATGGGGAAAATCTGTGTGTGCATGGGCTCTCCTGCAGAGGTGTTGAGCAATTGCTTTGGCTCCCTCCTTGCTCTTGAGAAACTATAGTTTCTATACTATTACTGTAGCAGAAGGCTAAACTTTATAACCAAATGTGTACAGGGGATCTGTGGTTGAATATATTTTGTTTATGCACCCCAAAGTGACCTTCCCACACCACCGCAGGAATAGCTCAGATACCTAAAACCCAGACATGGGACAGACACGGGGCCTTATTGGACTTCCTGCAGCAGAAAACAGCCTCTTGGAGATCCTGGGTATGATGAAGGACAACAGAAGGCATGCACTTCAGAGAAAATAGCACCTAAATTGTACTATGTGCCTACATACAGGCACACATTCTGATTTCTGGCAGTTTCCTCTTAGTATAACATCTGAGTAGGTCAAAGATGCCCACATTTTGTCCCCTTGGTATAAGCAGGACTGATGGAAATTACAGTCTTCAGATGAATTCCTCTGGCAAACTTACAAGAGACTGCAAAATACCTTAAAGGCCTGTTGGATCACCAGATACTGAGCTCAAAAAGATGCTCCTCGCACTTCTGGAGCAGAGCTGGTGAAAGGTAACTGACCTATAAAATGAAAAGGAAAAATATGTCCCTGTTCCCCCCTTTAAAAAAAAAAAA
>VYXF01003274.1:1178687-1270252 GCA_013397295.1 Polioptila caerulea
AAAAACAAAAAAAACCAGAAAAAACCCATAACCTAAATCCTGAGTTAAAAGCCCATGGGGTACAGGAAGCACAATTACAAGGGAGAATCCCAGCACTCTTTCTCCTTAAAAGTGCCCTGAAGTTGCTGTTCTTCTCTGGACATCACCACCAAGATGAAGCTCAGTGTCACTGCAGAGCTCAGAAGCTCAAGGAATATAGGTTTTGATCTGATTAGAGGTTATTCCCATCAAGACCATCTCTCTTATTCCAAGTGTGAATCCCAAATTGGAAGGATGGAGCTGAAGCTGTGCCTCTGAACACACAGACTTAGGTGGCCATTATCAAGACCTTCAAAGGGTAGGAAAGATGAAGATCAGCCTTCTGCGAGATGTTTTGCCATGGTCTTCATCTCAGGGTTATAGCAGAAAAGTTGAAGTTAGATTGGCTTTACTAGTTGGTTTTCAATCAATTCCCAGTTGTTTTGATTAACTACCACTCCTCCCTGCTAAAAACCCAAAGTTTATAGTATTATTTTTCTGATGAAATACTTTCTGCTTTTGGATTTTAATTATAGCTAGTCAGAAACCAGAATTTCCTTTCCTTAGGATACTCTGGCATTTGAAAGAGAAGAGTTTGTATTCCAAATTGGAAAAGAAAGCCCACATCGTGACATTTCTGGTGAAAAGAAAACAAAAAAAAAATTCTACAGGGGAGCAGTGAAATTTTCATTGTCATAAAATCAAAATATGTTGTCCAGCAAATGAGAACATATTTCAAGAATGTAAAAATAAAAGTTGTTCTTCAGATGAATCCTTTGATTCATCTGTACATTAATGTAAATATGTTTGATTATGATCAGATAACCAAAATTTCAAATTAACACATTATATGAGCAAAATGAAAAGGAACAACACAAGGAATAGCAGTTATCAAATTGTCATTTACAACCAACTCAACAGAAAGAGCCATCTTCTTTTCCCATGGCAATTTGCTTTATGAGCAATCATTTCCCCAAGACTGAGTGGAATGCAGTGATCATACCATTCTGACTTTCTCAAGGCACACTGGATTAGCCTCAGTGCACATCATCTCTTGCCAGGTGGAAAGGACATAAGAAACATGAGGTTATTACAGAGGAGGAAAAAGAAAGGAACATCTGGAAAAGAGGACACAATTCCACAGGAAATCTGGCTTCAATAGTTCAGCTGCTCATGCAACAAGTTATTATTTCTGAAGATATTGGCTTAGCATGGAAACCCCTCTCTGGGGTGTTCTGATCCTCTAAAAGGTGGTGAAGAGGGTAGGAACTGTTATCTTTAAGGCTAACCCCTGAAGTTGGCATGCCAATAAAGTAGGTCAATTGAAGAAGACCAGGAAATTACATTAATGCAACCTTGGGCAGGAAATTTCACCTTCATGATGAACCTGTCCTATGCTCTGGTTAGTTCTAGCCAGTTTAAGTGTCCTCTGGAGGCAACCAAGAAACTCAAACTTGTTATGAGTTCTCAGACACTATCAAATATAAACCCCAGCTGTTTTGGGAGACTGGCAGGGGGGGAGGAGGGGTTGTTAGAATAAAATCAGATAAAAAATCTGGTTCTGAGCTTCTGTTTGCACTTGATTCTGATTGCAGTGAAGGCAAGCCTGATGCTGTCTATCATAGGCATAAGAACAGCTAGTACAGTTCTGATCCCAGCACTTCATTTGGAAGATTGTGCCAACCAGCAAATCGTGCTGTTGGGAAGTTGTCCTCATATCTATAGTTCCCAGTTCCCAGAAACTTGTGTATGTATACTTCTCTGTGCCAGCAGATCTGCCCTGCCTCTCAACACAGCACAAGCCTCTGAGGGTTTGAAAATCAATATCTCTGTCCCTTCCACTGCCTGCTGTCACAGCTGATGACTGGAGAGTTGATGTAGATCCCACAGATTTGGACCAAGCTGAAATGGCTCTAGCACATCATGGGGTAAAACCTTTCTGCTTACAAATCATCAAAAATCAAAGTTGAACAGAAAAGGGAATGAATTAAAGATTCATTCTTTACTGTTCACTCCAGGTCAGCATATGCACTGAGACCAGCTTCAAGTCTCCAACCACCAGCTCTTCCTAATCCTTCTGAGCAGCCATTGTGCATGTGCCACAGATGTAACCCCTTCTCAGAGCCCCAGAAGGATGGGCAGACCTCAAATGCCAGTGTGCTCCCGCATTTTGATGCAGGATACATTCAAATGAGCCAACAACTACATGTACAGTTCCCTTGCTGGACCAGTAGGTTTGATGGAAAATGTAGCTGATGGAAGGAGCTGGTTTTCCTCGTGTGGAGGTGTTAAGGGCAGATGTCAGGTAACTACCAAGGGAATGGGAGGGAGGAGATTGGGAAATAAATCTCAGTGTCTTTTGGTGCTTTATAAGCCTCAAGCAACTCCAGTGATTCTGCCTGACTGCTGAGGGGGTTCATCCAGAGTGGTAAGAGCACAACTGAGATCACATCCTGGGCCTTAAGGGCAGAAATAAAATGCCTGCTAGTCTAACCAAGAAGGGACACAGAAACTACATTGGCACATTATTTCCTTACGGCTGTACTCAAAAACATTTTTTCTTTTGCATTTCGGACACTTTCTCCTCAAAACATCACTTTTTATTAACGATTTCCTTCTCCCTCCTTTTGTCAGCTGTCACAGCAGAGTTCTTGTAAGGGCCTGGTCAGAACAAAGTAAATACTGTTCCCCTCACACCAGAGGTGTGTCTGTATATGCTGATCTCACTGTTATCCAGCCGGCTGCAGGAGGAAACTCTGCTAATCATCATGACTTGCAGCATCAAGTGCCGGGTGGGCAGGCTGCCCGGCGGGCTGAGGTGTGCGCGCCTCTCTGTGCGTGTGTGCTCTCGCAGGCACGCTCTTCTTTGCCTGCTCCAGATCACGTCGCAAGTCGCCATGCTAAGGATCCCACACATTCCAAAAAGGTACAGCCTGTTTCCATACATCCACCAGGGAACGAAAACTAAAATCACATTCCCTCTTCCTTGCCTCCCAGACCAGGGAAATACTGTCCTGTTAAATTGGACCCAGTCTTCGGGTGGTGTACAGTGGCGTTGCTGCCTGGACTGCTGAGCTGAGCTCAGTCACTGTCTCAGTGTATCCACTCAGCTTCTGATGTTGTATCTGTACCACATCTCTGTCTTTCTAAATAAAGTCTGATTGAAACCAAGAATTTTTAAAATGTGCACAGTGCTGAGCAAAGAACTGTTGAGAAAAGCTCATACTGGAGAGCTGGGGCCAGATGGAGGTAAAGTACCGTTACTCTGGAAAGCAAATTTTCACAGAATTTTCACTCATGCTCGTTTAACCTTCCTCAGCTTCCAGTCTGAGAGTGTAATTGTCCCATATTCCTTCTGCAGATTAAAAAAGAGAGACACTGGCAGTGGATGATCAAGTCTACTTGGAACTGAAATCTCTTCAGCTCTACCAGTCTCCCCCTCACAGACATTGATGAAAGTTGCCCTTGGTGGGCCACTGAGTAAAAGCAAGGTTCCACTTTGCCTCATTATATTTGAATGTCACATAATTAGAGGAAAGGCCCAAGGCCAGATTCCAGTAAGACGTGTAGACCAGAATATTCCCTTTGGCTGTACTTTCCTCTGTTATCTCTCTGCAAGTGGAAGCAGATTTCGGGACTGTGTAAGCCAGGTTCTCACATGATGTGGTACGCTACTGATGTGGAATCACAAATTGTTGCAATTTGTTCATTTCCTAAGTACACACTAACCCTGTTTCCTGGAACAGGAGTTGTTATAAGCTGTATATGAGCACGTAATTCACTGTAGCAGGGTCTATCAGTGAGTAGAAATGTTCTCTTTCCACCATGGTAGTGTTCAGTCATCTTTTAAAATAGCCCAACCAATACCTCATATACCACTTATCTCCAGAGACAGTTATGCAGCCTGGCACCTCTCACAGTTAGGAAATGATGCAACATAAATGTCCCTTTCCAGTTTACCCTTTTTCCACATCATAGTCCTTCACAAGTTCATTTTTTCTTTGATTGCCTTCAAATATTTAACTAACACACATCACCAGGCATTGGCCTGGAACTTCAAAACCTGGCTCTGATCTTTGTCTCAGAATATCAGAGATGTGTTCTTTTCACTTACTCTAGATATGGTCAAAAAATACAGAGTAGATATAATTTTCAGGGCTAGTTAAAAATTTTGACACAAACACCACAATCCATCCTTCACTGTTCTAATGCCTCTCCCATGTATGCAGTGAAAAAAACCCAAAAATATGGATAGGGGTCTATCTGAAGTTTATATTTTATATGGTTTTCAGTGTGGTGGCAAAGTTGGAAAAGTTAATGTAGCTTTAATTAAAGCAGCTTCTTTCCTAGATTTTTTTTTCTTTTGGCAGAGACCAGGGAATATCTACAAAATAATAGTAATGGCCTGAGTCAACAGTGTGTCCCTCAGTAAATTGTAAATCATGTTCAATGAAAGCTTTTGCCTGGATCAGTACGTGGTGAAAATTGAGAGACTCCAACACAGATATGCTGGTAGTCCCATAATAACAGTTCTATATGTACACAGATGCTGATCTGTTCAAAAGGACAGTGTGTTTTTCATTTTCCAGCATTTGGCAAAGGAACTCATGTAGTAGTTATGGATTGGGTGACTATCACCCTGGTAAGCGAGGCAGGTATGATTTATTTACCAGCTTTCCACAGAGGATAAGGGGGAGGGAGAGCTCTGGAGGGGGCTGCAGGGGGAGAAGATGAGGAGAGTGGGGGAAGGGGACAAGGAAAAGCAAGATTTATATCCAGATGGGAATGTTGAGACAAGGGTGGGAGCCACAGCAGGGAAGGAGCATCCACAATGAAGGCTATTCATCAACTCTTGCAGCAGCACAGCTCTGAAATGGAAAGGGCTAGAAACTATTCCTTCAGCTCCATCCCTGGGGTGCCTGGGGTTCCAGCAAGGAAGCAGCTACATACTGATAGCTGCACATTTTTGGGCTCAAATATCTCCTGCTGCAATTGCATCTGACTTTGACGATCACAGAAAGGCTTCTTTTCCTCTCTTCAATTCCTTGTACATCAGTAAGAAAGTACATTCAGCATCTCTTTCATCATCAGTCTCTGAGCAAGGTGGACTGAAGCAAGAGCAATAGATTAATGAAATAAAAGCACAGGAGCTACAAAGGATTCATGGTACTTGAATTTTTAGGATCACAGAAACACAGAACAAATTAAGCTCAGAAAGATCTTACAAGGGCTCTGTTCCAACCCGCCTCTCAGTCATGAAAGCTCCCTGCTTTAATATCACAGACTCTGTTCCCAGCACAACAAATTACCTGTTTTCTGATATCTTGAGTCAATTTGGCTGTTTGTTATCACTAGTGGAAAATTTGGCCTAGAACCTTGAAGGATTCAGATGTTTCTTAATTATAAAATCATAAAAAGAATTGCAGTACAAGCAAAAAAATCTGATTGATTTGATATATGATATGATCTGATGATTTATATGATCTGATGACTGATATGATATGATTATATGATATGATAGATTATGATATGATATGATATGATATGATATGATATGATATGATATGATATGATGATATGATATGATATGATATGATAATCATTGATAGTTGTATTTTGTCTAGAATAAATCTCAGAGTTTTCAGAGGAAAATAGAATTCATCTGGAAAGTCTCTTAATTTATTGTCACTGTCCTCATGTGTATTTGGGATGCAGGAACCTACGGATGCTGAGACACATTATGGTATAAATTGCAAGATTTACATTTTGCCAATTGCCAGTAAATTCACTTATTTCAGTAGGATGAGGCCAGTTTCATAATCAACCAAACAGCAGGTCCAAATTTTCTTTTTCCCCTGTTTTCTTTTTCTCACATAATTAATTTATAATCTTGCCAGGCTAGCAAGAATCAATAGATTCCAAGAAAAAATGTGACACAGAATAATGACCTGGCATTTGAAGAACTCAAAGGCTTATAATTTCTTATAGAATCCAAGTGCCAGTATCTATTTTTAATCATAATGCTGCCCTATTTGCATGGGCTAGGTTTTCCCTACCCGTGCAGTGACACAAAAAATGGGTGAGTTATGTGGAGTGCTGGAGATTTCTTTGATGCCATAATGCTTGCTAATGTTCATACCTCCATTACAAATTTTATTCTTCAATGAGAAAATCTTGCCTGTGCTCCTATTAAAGTCTCTCTTTGAGTCTTTCTTTAGTTTATTTCATCCTAGTTCTACATCTGATAAAAGCCAAAATATCCAGTTAGGCCAAAATCTTCCACGAACATTTATGAGGTTTCCCAGAAGTGACACTGATAGAAATAACACAGGTGGCTACATCATCTGACATTGTCAGAGTACTGCAGCCATGCTCACACCATTTAGTTTGGCATAGCCTCCACCTCCACTACCTTTTTAATAGAACATGATGAGAATCTTGCTCACAAGCATCCTTCTGCAACGCCATGAAATTGTCAATGGCTGTTGCATAGGTTTTGAAATCTTACTTCTTATTTTGTTTAAGGAAAAGTCCAGTCTGAATGGTATGTTCTAATATGATAATACTACCTCTCCCTTTTCCTTGGATATTCTATTTATCTCCTTCAGAATCTAAGCTATTTGACCACAAAGACTCTAACACAGATGTGGTGGTAACAAATCTCTGATAATTTCCCTGAAAGTCACCAGTTTCCAGGATGCAATCCCTGTGGACAGATACCTTTTCTCCCCATCACCAAGGCTTTGATTTCCATGTTGCAGCTAATGATAAATTTCTCTTCCCTCTAAATATTGTGTGTTTCAACCCCAAACCCTCAGTTCAGTTAGAATAGCCAGGACATGCACTTCTCCCAGAGCATGGCAAGTTCTCTAGATCAAATATTATGTTTAAAGGGTTTTGTAATGTTCAGTATGACATGATATTGTCAGACTAAGCCTACATGTTTCTAGAGAGCTCTTTGAAGAAAGGTGAAAAAAGAAAATAACAAAAAGACTGGCTGGACAGAGCCCTTTGATGGCAGGATGGCTGAAAAAGGTTTATGTTTTTCAGCTTTATTTCATAATACAGTAATGGATCCAAGGTTAAACATGAAGGCTGAGTCACTCAGGTAGGCTCCCTGAAAAGTAAGAGATTATTCTCTTATTGTGATATCTCATCCCAGCCTAGAACAGGCAGGTTTTTTTGTCCTGATGAGATACCCATTAAACTGGAGAAGACAAAAATTGCCCAGTGTAGAAGCCCGGGGAGAGCAGCCTCCCTTTTACAAAAGTTTCCTTGCTCTTCCATCTATCCATGCTAGTCTAGAACAACTTCTCTGCTTCAGCTCTCTGGGCTCAGTGCATTAACTCACAGTGCTACAGATGTTGGGCAGCTCTGACGTGACCTTGCACAAAATCCTAAGGGCTTCTCTCAGGGGAATGGGAGAGTTGTTCTGGAAACAGGACTAAAATCCTCACTGGGTGCATTGTTAAGACTCCCTGAACTGCTGCCATACAGTGTCCAAAATAAAATCTCAATAACTTGGAATAAAAGGGTTGAGTTGAAGGCATGTGGAGAGCGCTGTGCTGTTACTCAGACATTGGAGGCATTGCCTGACCAGGGCAATGAGCCCAATGAGAAGAGGAGGTGGAAAAGTCACCCAAAGCATACCTTATAGCCTCACCTGTTGTTTACAGATTGCTCACATGAACATTCTCACAAATAATGGCAGCAAATGTTTTTCTGTAGTTGAATAAATGGCTGCCGTTTATTCAGACACAAATGAAGTATTTTGATCTGAACAAAAGTAAATTAAGTATTAGTAACTTAACCATTTTAATATTGTCTTCTTTCTGGCAAGCTGTTTTAGCATCACACTAAGGCTTTTATAGGATGAATGCTATAGAAAAATCCAGTATGTATATCTCCACCAGTGGTCTGTATTTTTTAAGCAATGTTTGATCATTTTTGAGCACTTTGCAAGATAGGTTTTAGAAGCATTTCATTTCTATGCTGTCTGTAAGCAGAGTACATATGGAATTGTCTTTCCTCAAAATTCTCAAGGTTTCTAATTTTTTCCCTCCCACTCTAAATAAGGACAAAGCCAAAATTCTCATGTTCAAAATACTATTATTTAAGAAGTATTCACATGGAATCAGTTGAAACATTTTGAAGTTGGTTCTACTCCAATTTAAACCTTGTTTTTCTTTAATATATAAAACCAGCTCAGCCAGAGAGTAGTTTTGAATCAAAAAACCTCCCACCTTCTTTTAATTTTGAAAATGCTGGAATGAAATATTTCAACACAATCCCAAAAGTATTTTTCACTTTCAAATGCAGAGCATAGTGAAAAACAGCTCTTTTCCTCCAAATTTATTAATTTGGATAAATCTACAAATTAATAATCATTGCTTTTTAGGAAATTCTCCAAGCAGCTTTTCCTGCACCCATAAAAAGCTTTAAAGTATTACAACAGTGCCTCTGTCTCTGCAGTTGTAACCGAGCCCAGCACAAGGCTATGTACTCCTTGTGTCTCAGGCTCAACTCTGATGTTAATTCATAGTAATTTTTGTTTAAAAGCACTTTCTCACTGCTGGACAGAGTGTGATAATGGTGTCCTCTTGTAGTTGAACCTCAGCTGGAGTCTTCACATGGTGTTGCTTCTCTGGAGTTTGCTTGTGAAGGCCACGCATGCAGCAATGGTGCAGGAGGTGATGCACTCTGGCTTCCCTGTCTCTGGAGGGCTGAAAAAGGTGCTACTAGAAAATAAATGTCTGTGTTATCTCTAATTAATCCCCATGGGCATTTTTCTCTTAAAAAATTGTAATTCAGTTAGTTTCTCTGAGGACTGAACTTCCTGATTCCTAAAGCCATAAGGGAAGCAAATGAGGCTAGAAATAGACTGATTTGGGCAAGCCCGAGTAAAATACCTCATCCTGGTATTTATAAGTCTGTGTACTTCCCCATAACTGCTTTTGATACCTCAGCAAGTTATGCACAGGGAGAAATAGATATGAAATCTAATCACCTCCTGTTATTTCCAGCATCCAAATATTAGAATGCAAGGAAAAAGCTGACTCCTCCAGCTACATGACTAATTCTCAGAGTTCATTTAGGCATGAGCTCTAAGTATATTACACATAGAAAACAGAGCAAAAAAGTAAAAGGAGTTGTGTGCTACCACCCTCTCTTTGAAATGAGAAATCAGGTGCCATATGTGCATTTCAACAGATCCAATCAGATTTGATTTGATCCATTTGGCTGTGGGTGAAAATTCATCCTGATAATGACACCAGAAAGGGTCCATTCCTTTGGATCATTTACGGAGTAACTATTCAACACGAGAGCTTATGATTCTGCCATGGAAATGAAGCCATTACTCTGTGAGGAGCCCTACTGACCTCAGGAATCTCATGTACCACATTTCAGGCTACCAGCAGACTTTGCTCCAGGTAGTACTGAAAACTGGGAGGGACATGGTACATGCTTCAACAGCAAGCACATGAGGGTTTCTTCCACTGTTAGTCACCTGGTTTGTCTCTATCCCTCCATCCCTCCCTCCCTCCCTCCATCCATCCATCCCTCCATCCATCCATCCATCCCTCCCTCTCCTCTTTTCTCCTGGACAAATTGGTGGCAATAGCAGCCTTCACTGGTCCTTTAGGACTCTTTCAAATATCCCTTCAAAAGAAAGGGAGATTCACCTCCAGGGTTGTAGTCAGGTTGTAAATTCTTGGCTGCACACTGATTACACATACATTGTGCCTTACCTCTGGCAAGAGGCAGGGACCCAAGCCAAAGTCCCTTATGTGTCCAAGTGCCTGTAACCCCGGGTGCTTTAGCATTACATGAGCATTCAGGAAAAAAAAAAAAAAGAAAAGAAAGGAAACATCAGGCTCAGTACTATATTTTCCCCTTTTAAATACTACCTATTGAACAAGCAACTTCAGGGTGTATCCAGCTGCAGCAGGTAGCCGGATCAAGAAGGTAAATCACGGAAAGCAGACAGAAAATTAGACAGGAGTGCTGTGTCTAATGGGTCAGATTTAAGTAAGACCTTGTGATGGAGCTGAGCAGATAATAAACCTGCAGATGGAAGCTGATTCCCAGACTGTCACTGAAAGACTGTTAGTAACTTTCCAGGTCATGCTAAGTGATCTGAAGATTCACGGGATCCTGTTGCCCTTAGTATGCAGTGAGAAGTTCGAAAAGATGGTTCATGACAGGCCAAATGAAACTTTGAGTGCTAACAAGGATCCACAGCCAGCAGTTGGGAAGCTGGAATCATGTTTCTTTCCACTGACCCACTTAGTTATTATTTCTGAATTTTATATTGCCTTCATATAAAATGTTCAATTAAGAAGTTAATTGGAGAGAAAAAAATCACACCATTTTTGGGGAGAAAAATCTATTAATTCTAGCCATTTGTGGTGATAATTTCAATGTTTTTCTTCAGCTCTAAGATAAATGAAAATCCAGTTTCTGCCTTGAAGAGTTTATAAATAGCACTAAACTAATCTTGTGAAGGGCATGAAAGGGTCAAGGAAAGAAAAGAATTACTTAGGGTAGCCCTGGGAAGCAGAGCTCTTAGTGAAAAGGTGAAGTTAAGACGTGGAATTTAGGGCTTAAACATTATCATAGTGCTTCTTGATATGTATTTGACCTGTAAGTGGTCTCCCAAGAGATAAGAGGAGATCTTAAATGCTTGGAACATTTCAGTTAGATTGGACTGAATTCCTAAAATCTGGCAAGGAGTTAGCCTTCAAAAGAGATAGATGAGCTAATTAGCTTCTTTTCCATCTCCAGCTACCGTGGCTTTATGTGTTGCCAGTGCTGACCTTAGAAAGGAAAGTGTGGGACATGTCTGTGAAGATGTACTATACACAGTGTTGTATTTTCATGCACAGCCTCAGAACCTCTGGCATGGAGCTGGATATATAAAAAAAGGTACTCAAAATAAAGTACTTAATAATAGCAAGACTAACCTTTTCAAAGGGATCTGATGCAACTATCATTCCTCGGTCACCAGCATGTCCGATTTCTGAAACACCATTAAAAAATAGCAACACATTTTCACCCTGCTAGCTACTACTGGTTAACAGAATGATCCCAGCACATAAGCACTTGGTAGGGTAAGAAAACATGGAAACACTTCACACACAATGTCTCACTGCTGATTCCTTGCTGTTTGTGTCACAACACTTTTCACATGATAAATAATCTTGCCTGAAGCGAGTCGCCTAAAAGATGTCTCTGCACTCCTTGCCCCTTGATATGTTTGTCCTTAAATTTCTGAGTGGATCCAGGATTAGAAGTGTAGACATGGCCATGATCATAAAAGAATTAATATCTTTAAAAAATGATACTGCATGACTTCTGATTTATTTCTTCTTTCTGTTTTCAATCCTGATCTTCCCAGCTCACATATCAAAAAGGAGGATGTTATCATCTCCTAATGTTACAAAAAACTGAGTTAGTCTTCATCTGGTCTGTCTTCTTTCTAGTTGAGAAAATGAGAAAATGAGAATTTTGCCATTCTACTTTTTTCATGTATAGCTTTCCAATCTCTTTAAACAAAAATTTTAAGACCTTCATCTAAATTTTCTCTGTCCAAAACAGACCTGAACCCACCATTTCAATATCTCTGAATTGGGAATGAATGTATCCTAAAAAAATGAAGAATTCAAGGCCAAGTTGAGGGCAGGAAACAAGAAATAACTGTTGTTTGCAGCCTCCATGGTGATTTTCTGCACCTGGAACTTTGTACTGACCAATAAACAACTCATTAGAAACAATTTAGACAAACAGACTGCAAGCTTCATGTAGCACTAAACACTAGTAAGAGTTTCCACTTTGATACTCATTCAGGAGATGAAGGCTGCTGTCAGACAGCAACCAGGTGTTAGTTAATCATTCTTGCACCATAGTTAGATGGATTGCTGCACAGCAATATACCCAGATATGCAGGCTTCATAGTTTTGGAAATTTCAAACTGAAGAAGTTCATTTTGGGGATGTGCTAGCTCTTATCTTTTGGGAAACGCTGGTACAAAGTAGCCATTGATCTGAACAGCTGGGAATAGAAAATGTGATCATCTCTTTAGAAATGCCAATGATTTCTCAATCACCAATGGGGCATGCAAGTTCTCTGAACCCTTACCACATGTTAGTCAGATTTCCCTCTCTGAGGAAAAGGAACCTGCAGGTTTTGAGGAAAAGATGATGTTTGCACAATGAACATTGATTAGGTTGGCACTGCTCTTTGTGTGTCCACTAGCACATAATTATTGCCTTTGAGATACTAAAGGCTTAATGTTGGCAACATGCATGTTAAAATATTATTTTATGCATGCATATTATGTGACACACCAAGAACCTCTTCTGGAGTGACCATTTTTTGTATACAGCAGAATTATGGATTCTTGCTTTCAGCACAGATTTCTAGGGTATTTTGTAAGTCTCCCTGGAGGATTAGGGCTGAGAAGACAGACATGTAGCATCAGGAATCAGTTATAGTTGGAAAATCTCTCACTCTCCGGACAAATCTTGTCTCAGTGATCTTCTTTTGCCATCACAGCCATAGCAACGCTGCTAGCAAAAGATGAAAGATATCTGACAACTTTGTTTCTCTGGAACCACAGAGCTTTCTGCTATAAGGATAACTTTCATGTGGAAGAGACACGGAACTTTTTCCAGGAGTGGGTCCAACACTTTGAAACAAATCCTCATAGGATAGGAGAACCCTCCAAAACCTCACCACCTTCAAGTCCTTTGCACATCAAGTGATTTCCTTCTTGCCTCCTGCAGTGTAAACACGCAGAACTGCTTGCATATTTGCTTAAGCCTACCCAGCTAAGATGTTCCACTACTCCCACCCCTCTTCCTGCTCTTAGCAATGCTTAATCATAACTGGAAAACGTGCCAACATTTATGAACTTTATGATGGGTATAAGAATAAAGAGCAGACAAAAGAAATATGTTTTCTTAGCTTGACTGACGGTAGGAATATGAGGAGGGAGAGTGGAAATAAGAGAGGAAAGGAGGCAAACTCTAGGGCACATCAACCCACAAATGAAAAGGAAAAAAAAAAAGAAGAGTACACACTGAAATCTACTTTAAATCTACTTTGGTACAGGAGATTTATATGCAGATGAATCACTTAGAACTGAGACCACCATGAAAGCTCAGAAAGGGCGAATTTGACAATATACAACAAACCACAGCCCAAAAGCAGAAAAAGGCCCCTTCCACCTTCTTTCTAAAACAAAAAAAAAAGTAAAATTATCAATAAGTCTCTGGGAATCAAAGATTCCTTACAATCAGGCTGTATTCCACAGGATCAAGAAGTCCTTGGGTATAAAGGAAATAGGGCATTGGGCCTGAAACCAGGGAAAATGCAGCAGTGCAGGATTAAATCAGCACTTACTCTTCTCCTGACCAAAGAAACATACATGTCTTCAAAAATTCTGATTAAATTTTCAACTACATGGAGTATGTCTGACTCTGACTCTTTTTTTCTTCTTTGTTTTTCTGTTTGTGGAGTGTTTCTCAGTCTTTTTTACCATTATAAAAAACAATCCAGTCACTCTGTGCATCTACAGTCCGGCAGTCCAGTCTCTAATACCTATGACATGTTTCCCCTGATTACAGCCCTCTTCACAATTTCAAAGCTACACTGTGTCTTCTTTTCCCCCTCTCGTGGATTTACCAAGAGGATCTTCAGAGCATCAACAGCAGTAACCTTTCAGAAAACCCTTTCCCACAGACATGGGAAACTCTACATGTGACAATCCTGGCTTGCAGCAGCACTGGTGTCAGGAACCATGGGGAAATTCAGCTGGGATGACCACCATGCAGGGTGGTTTTAGTCCTGCCAAACTCACTCAGCAACAGAGTCAGGCTGAAGAACCACCTCAGGCTTTCTGGTTTCTGTTCTCCACCCATATGTGTTCTGCACATACCCTGCCCAGTTCAGCATATACCTGGATTTTATTTTTTTTCCAGAATTTTACAGTTCTACCTCACAGCATTAAACTTGCCTGTCCTTGGCAATGGTTCCCTCCATAAGTGCCAGTGCCAGCAGGAGGGAAGTGTACATCAGCCCTGGGATCTGAGTGGGCTTTAATTGATGTCAGGGCAGGGGGAGCTGCTGGTACAGTCAGGAGCTCCCTGTACTGCACTTATCCTAAGGAGCTGAGAGCTGGGGTGCTTCAGATAAGTGCTGAGTGACTGTGCAGCTGAGAGAGAACAGTTCCTGCCTTATCCTGAAGTGGGATGTTCAACCAGAATGGATTTTGCTGTTTCAAATTATAGTCCGGTGGCTCCAGGCAAATGTAGAGGGGGCTGCCATCTCCTGAAATAGCAGCAGCAGCAGCAAGAGCAGCGTGTTCAGATTGGGAGCACTGGGGTGACATTTAGTAGTGAGGGTTGCTGCAAGATGGCCTTTGAGTGCAAAGGTCACAGCCCATCAAAATTCTTTTCATCACTCTCTGACCCTTCATCCCTCTCCCCACCTCTACCAGGAGCTGGGGAAAAGCATGCAATGGCCAAGCCCCATTGCATCAGGAGCCAAGTCAAATTTTGCCATCAGAAGCCCTTCCCTCCTAACAGCTCTCCTTTTTCTCACTGAATTCAAAGCCTTTGGCTACATGGGAGCTTAAATATTTTGTTGTACCCTCATCACTTACAAGAATGTAGCAACTGACCCTAAAGCTTTAATCCTCCCATTGTCTTTAAAAGCTTTTTATATCGTCACCAATAAAGATTGCCTCTCTCAAGGGTTTTCCTGCTTCTCTGGCTGGGTTACAGCAGTGGGGTGGAGGTAGAGGAAGGGGGGTACAGGGAAGGGAAGAGGGCTGGCTCATTGCCAGGCTTTAAAAGGCTGCTTAAGCATTTTTCTGTGGCTTGCAGGGTTTTACTCAGCAAAGTCTCCCAAGCCACAGAATATGCCTCTACTTGTATAACATTACAAAGTCAAGATGATTAGAGTGTAAGCTTCAGCCCTCTGGAAGCTGCCCTTTTGGCTCTGGGGTGTAACGATACATTATTTGTCCTTGTCTAGTTCTTATCTTATTAATGCACTGTGTTATTTCTGCTGTCCATCCCGTCCCTGCTCCTGCACACACACACCCCTCTCCCATACTTCAATTAATGGAACAATCATGTGTCTCTGAGCCTTTTCAAAGCTCTAGACTGTGACTGCGTGTGTGTGTGCGTGCATGCGTGAGCACTGCACACGTGTGTTGGAGTGAAGCCTCCCTCCTCATCACCCTGCCTTCCCTGAGCAGCTCAGCACACTGCCAGCCCCACCAGTCAAGGTCTGTGACCCACTGGGTTGTGGGTCGTTAGCTCAGGGCTCAAACCCTGCCTGTTTGCAACACTTGGATCCACAAATCCTCATCGCTATATTTAATTGGCTCTTTTTCCTCTTCTCGCCTCCTTCTCACAACATGCCATTGTCCCGCTGTCCCAGGAATTGCCTGCATCTTGCAGTGTGTTCCAGCATGGAAGGAGGGATCCCCTCTTATGCCTGTGGCTGCCAGAAAGCACAATGGAGAACCAGGTTCATGGAGGTGGCTTATGACCTCTGTATGTTTTCATGCACATGGGAGTCACTTGCAAATACTTGGGAAAAGGATGTTTTGCTAACCTAGTAGCCACCAGAATGGGTCAGGAATACTCCACAAGATGCTGATCTAGGGAAAAGGCTCCAGTTGAACTGAAAATCTCCACATCTTCTGAGAAGCTAATCGCTATGGATGAAAGAAATTCCAGGATGTAAGAAAGGGAGGAAATTCACTTTGGAGTTAAAGCAAAAGGAGGCGTGAGGGTATCCAGACTCTACTTTTAGCTCTCCCAATGGCTTTTTTTTTTATCTTTGTGAGTATCACATCCTCCCAAGTATGACGTTGAGCAATATCCAACATGTAGCTCTCTGGTTTGTGCTTACTCCCCATCTATCTATAGAACATCTTAACCCTGTTTTTTCTTCAACCATAAACCCCTTGAGGCCTGGTCTGTCTTTTTTCCTCTAGCATTTCTCCAGCATCTGGGACACAATGGTCCATGGCTGAGCACCCTCTGGGCGCTGTACAAATTCAAACCAGCCACAGCAATAAATAGTACTTCAGCAAAACAACAGGGGGTAGGATCTGAATTTTCCTCATCATGCTGCAAGTCCTGGCCACTAAACTGGAAAAGAAATGGTTGAGGCTGTCTGCTGGTGGGCAGTGATGTAGGGATATGAGTGGAGTCTGCTGACAAGGTGAAATGCTCCAGCATCACTTACTAGAAGTGCCGGGAGTCGGAGCCCTCAGAGACTACAAAGAGACAGTAGATCATGCTGCTGTCCTCACTGCAGCCCCTCCCAGATGCTTCCTCTGATCTTTAGCGGTGGCATCTCTATTATTTGACTCCCAGAATTTCCAGGGCTCCGTGTGGGGCCTGCAAACAAGGCTTTGATTGGTATCATTAACATTTCTGAGCAAGTGCTGCCGCTTCCTGGCAATAAACCCCACAGAGCACCTCGGCAGAGAGAAAAAAAGGGGAGCGGGTGTTTCATTCCACAGACATGCAATAGGGGACAGAGTGTTCTGTTTGTGACAGAACAGCTTTCAAATGCACGGTAGAAACACGTCTCAGAGCAAGAAAGTGAAAAAATTTGTCGCCCAATGAAAAAACAAAATCCAATCAGATTAAGCCAAAGGAATCTGTCCCACAAAGTGCTTTCCTTGGGCTGTTCTGTGCTCTCTCTGTAGTAACAGAACACCATTGGCAGGGATCTCCTCACAATCTCTCTCTTCCTCTTCCAGGAACTATTACCCCCTTCCTGATTTCATTAGAAATTATAGTCTGCATTTTGTCCTGACTGGGGAGAAGAGGAAGAATTTTACCCTGTAAGCAAAAGAAAAAATGTATTTTTCTCTTTTTCCCTTCACTTCCACAACAGTTAACCCTCAAAGTTTTTCATCCCATAAGCAATGGTTACAGACTGGTCTAGGAGCTCCAAACAAGCACAGAAATTCTCTCTCCCAAAATCTCAGAGTCTGCTTTGTTTTACTGCTCCTTTTCCTGTAAGACCTTTGGGACTGGTTTTAATTGCACATGAGTGTCACCAAGAATCAACCAAAAAAAGGAGGAAAAGCTTCACCCAAGTTCTATCCCTTAGCTTTGGTGGATGACTCATTTCTAATATTCCCAGTTTGCCCAGAGACCAAATGCTGTGTAAAGCAGCAATCACTATTATGTTCAGTATTTTGAATGTTGCCCTATTGCACAAAGGAAAATAGTGCAGAGAAGAAGACCAGAGAAAAAACAAGCAAACAAAAAAAGGCCTGAAACAGATCCTCAATATCAACTTAAAAAAAAAGGGGCATTTTTTCTTTTCTTCCATAAAATCCCTGCAAACAGCAACACTAATTTTAACACCATTTTCACGTTTGTTAAGTTGAGAGTCCACAAAACCCAGACTAAGTCTAGATGCTCACATCTGGTTTTAAAGGGAATTAGTACATTCAGACAGGTAATTAACGCTGCAATGACTATAGTACTTTGCATATAGTCAGATGTTTAGCAGAAGTAAAGTATGTTCAATTTAATTTTTTCTTTTACCATTCGTGGAAAAATGTAGCTTGCGAAAATCAAATATATGATTTTTTAACATATATGAGTATTTGAGTTGAATACATCACTTGGGAGCAAAAATATTGCTGGTACTAACTTAAACTATAGCACTTGCCATGGGTAGATCTCAGAGTGTTTTACAAGATGAGGAACAGAATTCTGATGTCCCAGATGGGGAAACTGAGGTTAGAAGAAGTACAGGCAGCCATTAGTAGACTTAGGAGTAGAATAATTATTTTTGAGGGCCAGGTCTCTGTTTTGCTCATGACCTTCATACACTGTGACTGTCCCCAGCAACTTCACAATGAAAAACAATTTCTCACCCAAAAGTCTCATTGCAATTCCAAACATTTCCTCACTTCTCTAGTGAGAGAAACTCTGAAATCTCAGGTACACATCTTGACCTATAAAGCCCTTTGTAGCAGCCTCCACTGCTTATATGCCTGGAAGCAAATTGCATCATCAATACTCAATACAATTGCTAGTTTCTCTGCTTAATGTTTATACGCATTAATTATTGTTTCATCCAAAACCTGAGCATTGGGAAGAAGGATTGGAGCTGCATGACAGCAAAGATAGCCCAATGGCTGAGCACAAAAGGGGATACTGGGGCCTGTGTCTTTACCTTACAGGTCTAAATATTTGCCCAGACACTGTGTACTGTGGTATCCAAACTGAAGGCAGGTGACTCAGACCTAGAAACAGTTTGTTTGCAAAAAGAAACACAGCCACACAAAAGTATGATGCAAACATGGGCTGATAACATCATCTTTTTTGTTTGCCCAAGGTAAAAAGTCCTTGAACTTTTTCATAGAAGCAAAGAAACAAACATATAAATTAGTATCTCAGAAAACACCACAGGCACAAAGCTTTTGCACCAAGCATTCAAACCTGTCATCAACACCAGTCCTCCAAAGGACCAAGAGTGTGTGTGTGTGTGTGTGTGTGTGTGTGTGTGTGTGTGTGTGTGTGTGTGTGTGTGTGTGTGTGTATTTGGTTGCTTAGACAATAAAGGACAGATTTCCTGGCACTTACAAAGAGGGGCAATGCTGAGCTATGCTAATCGGCATCATCTGGTGAGCCTACCCTGCCCAGCTATTTGAATGCAATCCCAGCGGATTCACCCAGTGCTGTCCTCCGTGTGGGACAGCCTGGTTTCAAACTGGTCGCCTTGCTGCAGCCCAGATTCTGGTTGGCAGCCAGTTGCAGATCTTGCCAAGAATTCTCTCTTCCTTCAGTGCATTTTTCCCTAGCTCTAAAATGAAAATCTCAGAAGGGGAGGGAGGGAGGGAGGGTGGAGGTTTATTTGCAGCAAGGCTGAACAAAATGTTTCAGGTCCTTTGCTAACTGCACTTCAGCTGCAGGGTAGGGCTGCAGCTTGCAATTTGCAGAACTTGAATCATCCCAAACTGTTCCCTAGCCTCTGAGGCAGGTGTAGAAACTGGTTCTTGTCTGTTTCACAGGCAGAAGGGGAAGCCACAACCTCCCGCTAGCTGTAAAACACATCTTTCCTGCTGGATGTGTTAAAGATTGTTCTGGCTTCTCAGTGCACGAGTGGCACTTAGCTGCATAACACCCTTATGCTCACCAGAGAGACCAGTACTGAGGCACAAGGCCTTAATTAACCACTTGTCCGATGTTAGAGTTAATTCCCTTGCAAGGTAGTTATGGGAAACCCAGAACTTCTGGATCAGAAAGCAAAAATTAGTGCTTCTTCACCAGAGGGAGGGTTCTGTTTTGCCAGTCTGGCCTGTTGACATCTGTTTGAGACCAATCTCCAGCTTCTGGGAAGGCCAGAATGGAGGATATTTGTAGGAGAGTTTGGCTTCCCTCTCAAGCTCCCTTGAGAACAGGAGTGTAACATGTGCCGTGGGGGCTCATCACAGCACGTTGGAGAGGAGCCGTGGGGGCTCATGGATGGCATCTGTTCCCTCCCTTTTCCTCCTTTGTGCTCCTTCCTCCTTGCTGTAGGCAGACTTTGTATCTCCATTCCCTCCCATTTTCCTGCTGGAAGCTGTTGGCTTATGCACAAGGAGAAACTCTCTGGGGGCAGGATAGCTGCCCAGCTCCACAAGAGAGACTGCTGAGCTCCATGCTGATCCAAATCTAAATGCTCTCATGCATCCAGGAGACAAAGAAAGCAGCAATCCAAGGCTGCACTAATACCACAGCTAAAAGTTGCCCTTAAAAGTTTCTGCCTTGTCAGCAGTAGACAGCAAGGACTGGACTGCAGACATGCAGTTACATCCCCCTTCCTTGCTGTGCTCGTGCAGATGCACGGATAAACTGTGCAGGAGTCATGGCAAGGCTGATGACATTTGACTGTATTGTGAGCACGTCTCCATCATTTCTCTAATCACAAAGGTCATGTGGGCAGCAGCACAGGAAGACCTTGTGTAACTACAGACAGTGCTGGGATTTATCAATCCTCACACACACACAAACACACACACACACACACACACACACACACTCTGCCTTGCCCCCAGAAGGTGACAGCAAATTGCAAAGGCAGAATCCAACTGGAAGATAATGCTCATTTGTTCTGGGGTCAGAAAAATCACAGGATAGGGTGGTTAAAGGTAGAATTTCTTGGACTGACCTCTTTTGGAGGAAGTGCTCTCTTCTGGTCAGCTGAAGGGCTGAGAGGGGATGCATCTAGGCCCGTAGGTCAACAGTATTGTCAGTGATGAGAGGGAGAAGATCTCCCAGACTAGACTGGGACAAAGGCAGATGGGAACACACCAACACTAAAAGCCCTCTTTTGCCTGCCCTGAGTGTGAGGCTCAGGTTTGCCAAAGCTACATCCCCCCATCCTTTCCCACCCCAAGGGGTGTTGTGGCACCTGGTGAACCAAATTGGCATGAGGAAGTGAGGGAGCCACTGCACCACCAACAGGGACAAGTAAGGATTTTGGAGTGTTGTAACCTGCAGTCCTGGGCTAACTTAAAAGTCTGGAAATAGCCTTCACACTTCCATAGATGCTTTGAAGGACCAGGTCGTGTTCATAAGTGCTAGAATCTGTCCCAGCTCCAGCATAGAGCCAGGCCAGGCCAGGTCAGCTTTGAAACAAATGAGCCTCCAAGACAGAAGTTTCCCTCTTGACCCTGGAGAGAAACTCTTCTTAGCCATCAAGTGGAAAACCCCTGGCTTGCCTTTCACCTGAAACTCAGAAATCAATGAGAATTGCAGCAGAACTGGGTGTATCCCTTTGTTTTCCTTTTTAACTTGTGTCACTGGATAATGCCAACTTTTCTCTCAGAGGAGGGAACCCTTCAAATTAAAATGAAAAATGCAAATCTCCTGGCAATGGGTGCCAAGCCCTACTTTCCAGCATCCTTCCAAGGGGTGACGTGAGGAGGAAAGTGAATGAGAAGCAGATGGCAGGACATACACCCCAGAGGAACGATGGATATTTCTGCTGTGACCCACCAGGGAAAGGTTTGGAAGCGCTGACACTTTTATGGAATTCTGTTTTATTGTGCAGAGCATTTTTCTCTTGTTAGTTATATTTTGGCTTCTCTGGACATCATATTTCCAAAGGGCAAGAGACATGTACCCTACGTGCCCATCTGCAGCAGCAGAGGCACAGAAAGCTGGCAAGAACTAAGCTGGACATTACCTGGCCTAAATCTCTCTCAACAGAGAAAAATATCAGTCTTATGCTAGAAGAATCACCAAAATGAAGATGCAAGGCTCTCCATTTTCCTAGCATAGGCATGCCTACGATAGAAGACTGGCATGCCCACCTGCTGTCTGCTGTCCTGCTCTTCTAATAACATGCTCTTTTTGAACATTGGCAGATCATCCTTTCTTCATCTGTGGCATTTGCCTCAGTTTCCTCACTGATGAATTACGTGACCCTTCATGAACCAAAATTCACTTCCTACACTTCTGCAAAAGACTCTCAAGACTTCAACTTCTTCTTTAACCTTTTTCTCAGCCTACTCCAAGGACATCCTAAGCTTCCTATCTGAAGACATCCAACAAGTGGCTGACCTCTTCTTCTTCAAATTGTCACAAGGGAAAAAAAACCCACAACCAAATCCATACATATCTTTGGCCTCTCTTGCCTTAGCTCTTCCAGAAGCCCTTGGATCTGCGATGACTGTAAAGCAGGGTGGGGATAATCTCTATCTGAAGCCACAATTTCTATTAAAACCTGATATAATACTCAGATATCAGAGATGAAAATCTGAGGAGAGAGATGTGCAAAAAAAGCTCTCCAGCTTAGGGTGCAGAGCACCTGGGAAGCACAGCACATCAGTGGAGAGGTCAGGACAGAGGAAGAGTTTTGGCATTTACCTCACAGCCAGCATCTGCTAGTGACTTTGCTAATTCATCAAAATAGCCAGATGAAAGCCTAAGGGACTAACCTCACTGTGCGTGGAAATTTAACAGTTCTCTAAAGAGAATGAAATAAACAACTGCTGCCTTTCAAAGCTGTTCTGGTTTTTCTCCTTTACAGACATGATAAGGCTTCCAGGATGCCAAAAGAGATACTCACCTCCCTGTTTCTTTTAAATTCAAAGAGCTTCCCATAATACAGACAACTGCATAAAAGGTATAAGGACAGTCTGACTTTCTAACCATCCTTTTTGCCCACAGGATATTTTTGGCTTTGCTGCATACTCATATAGGATCCTGCATGTTACCCATCAGGGGAATGCGCAGATGATTGCAAAGAACTCAGTCCAGTTCTCATCAGTAGCTGGTACACTCTAGAAATGTGGACATGCTACCGATCTCCTCTGGAGCTGTGAAGGAGTCACATTCTCTGGGAAAGACCCTTCAGGGTGCCTGTTGTTGCAGGCAACACCACATTAAGAAACTGGTGTGCATCACATGCTCGAGACAAACTCACAAAGGGCCAGGCACAGAGCAAGCGTCTCAGGAATGTGTGTCTACCAAGAGCATCGAACCATCTGCTTTTCTCAGTACTCAAGTGATGAGCTGTCACCAGTGGTTTAGAGCAGTATTTTAACCAAGTTGTGCAAAAGAGAAGAAGAAGAAGAAAAAGCCAACAAAGTTTTCTCCACTGCCCAATTGCAAAACATTTCCACTCTTGGGTTCCAACTGCTGAATACAGACATCAGGTTTCTATGGTTTTAAAACTAAAGTGACTCTGGAATAAAGTAAAGCCAGTTGCAGAGGCTTCATTCACGTGGGCGGATGATGGCACCTGACAGACTTACTGAGATCTTCTCCAACCTGCAGTTCATACACCTTTCCTCTGACATCATTGAAGGCACCTTCAATGCTGGGGCATTGTCCCTTCTTACCCTGGTGACCCAGAGGCTTTCTGGCATGACAGTCTTGTCACCAATGATAGGCACCTTGATAGTTCCCTTCACTGCTGGAGGATCCTTGCCTTGTTCAAGGCCTTCCCAAAACCTCCCAGAAAAGCACACTGCTATCTTTTGAGCCCAACCATAATAAATAAGAGCTGTAAATAATCTTGAGGGCAGAAGTGTGACTTCCAGTCAGTTACTGCAGGACAACCAGTTATATTTTCTATTATTATCTTTGACAAAAACCTTAACCATGAATATGTCACTTTTGTGTTGGCATCCAGTGCATAGGGTTTAGTGCTTTCTTATGAAGAACAATGTGAACTTTGAAAAAAGATACAGCTACAGCAAAACAAGCCTGTGGGATACAGATTTGACCTTTTCAATCTCACCACTATTCCCTTGCAGAGGAGCAAAGTTACTGCCCTATTTAAACATGAAATCCAGCCCTTAAGAGCAAAGCAGGATAGAGCAAACACTGAAATTGTACAACATAAAAAACATGGAATTATACAGAAACCATGATGAGAAAATGGAGAAAAAGGTGCCAGAGGATATGTATCTCTACTCCAATAAATATATGGTTTATTTGAAAGTATTTTACATCTAATTAAAGTAAAGCAGACAGGATACAAGTGTTATAAACTTTCCCCTAAAAGTAAGCATTGCTGGCATTCCACTTGCTTAAATTATTGCTTTTTCAAGTGTTGATTAATCCTTGCCCCTCTTAGTTAAGAGAGGAAATGGTATATTGTGGGTTTTACTTCCCAGGCCAATGTGAAATGATGCTTCTGCAGGACTAGCTCAGTCTTTCACTGCTTGTTTTGTTTTTTCTTTACCTTCAGGACTCTATCTCTGTATTCCTGGCACATGACTACATTTTTTTCATGGGCGATATCTCTTTCTTGAGATCTCTTCTGACAAGTCACATTTTGCATGAGATACATGATTAAAGAGACTTTACAGGAGATTTTACATTTTACTACAGAAAGTTGATCGCCACTTGTCTCCAATGGACTGTAGGGAAGAAAAATTCCATTAAGAGGAATTTGTGATTTGAAATTAAAAATGAGCAGGTCAACAAGCAGGAAAGATAAAATAGTGAGAAATATGAGGGTTTTTTTAATTAGAAAATGCCATTTTATCAAAAGAGACATACTTTGCTGGAATATGTTTTCAGAGAAAGTAAATAATCTGAAATCAGACTTCCCTTTGGACTTCATTGCAGCACTTCATGGAGCTAGTGATTTATGTGAAATACTTTTTTTACAAGCTAAAGCATTTAAATAGTGCTAACATGAATTTTTGAACCTTTTTATGTCTTTATATAGAAAGTGTGGTATTATGTTTGAACTATACCAAAACAGAAGATTCCCACACAGTTACTTTGATCTTTCAGAAGTCCAGAAATTCAGAAGTTGCATTCTATAAATCATCTGAGTTTTTAATCATTTGCATCAATCTAAGATGATTATTTAAATCGTCTCTGGAATTCTAACAGGATGAGAATTGCATTCTTGACAACTTCGCTTGCAAAGTTCAATATTGATTCTGAACTTGGACTCAACCAAAACTTTACTCCTGCTCCAAACCCCAGTTCCGTCATTGCACCCAGTGGCATTGTGGAAAGCTCTTCAGCTGTGTTCTTCACAGAAAGAAAAATCTGCTCCACTGCTAACGTTTTTCTCCTATAGGTTGACATTTTGGGCTCCTTTTTCTCTCTAGCAGGAAATCTGTCCAAGCGAAAGGTATTGGAGGGTGAAGTCTCCTGCTGGCACAGACACTGAGCCTTGGGCTCAGACATTGGGTGTAGGGGGCAGGCATGGGCACAGCAGAGGAGGAGAGGCACAGGGGTTTGGCAGGGAAAAGAGAGAGGCTGGATCCTCTCTCCTGCAGAACTGAGACGTGTTGTGAGGCTAAAGGGACTGGGGCACCACAGTCAAAGTCACAGTTCCTTTTTCTCATTCTTTGTAAGTCACATTCCTGGCCTACAAGCCAGCCATTATCAAGATCAGCCAAAGACAATGGCAGAAAAGTACACACTAGCTGCTGTATCTCTGTGTAGTCACAAGTTTTAATTTGGCCATTTTAAGAATCTTTGGGCCACCAGAATGAGTTCTATTGGCTAGCTCTGAGTGAAAAATAGAAAAAAAAATCCTTTCCCCTGTCTCCTTTACTGCCTGTAAGGCAGGTGCAAGCCGACAGCTCCATGACTATAAATTGCTGCTGGAGCCATTGAAGCCTTCTCTTCAAACCAGATGCTCCTCTTTTCTGCATGAGTAGCAGAACACATGCCCTGACCGTCTCCATCTATTTTTAAAATATGGATTTCTTCATCGTTTGTTTATAGCTTTATGTGCTGGGGAAAAAAAAGCAGAATTAACTTAAAAGAGGAGAAAAAAATGTCTGTGAGTCAACATGCATCCTCTGGAGGCACTGGAGAGATCTGGAGAGTTAAAAAATATATCTGGTTTGTTGCATGAAACCATAAAGCCAAACTAAAGAGTTAAAATTAAAAAAAAAATCTTAAGAAGGTTTTTTTGTTAAAAGTAATGAAGAATGTTAACAGAAAAGAATCTACCCCAGTAAAACATTTCAGGCCATTATTCTACAGCTGCAGTTTTCCCAACAACAATCATATCACGTGCTCATCAGCTTTGAGGGAGCTCAGTCCTTGCCAGGTCACCCAAGGACAACAGCCTGAATCTTTGGAGTCCATTTTAAGAAACCATTTCCCAGGCACCATCCTTTCCACCGCAGACTCATTCCTCCGGCTTGCCTGTGAAGACGCCCCAAGTTCTGCATCTGTAAGGAAGCAAATGAAAACCAGAGGAAGCCCCCATTGATGGCATGTCATGAATCTGGGAGCTCTGATATAAACAGCAGCTCCCCAATGAAAGTTTGACAAAAATATGGTTCTCAGAGCTGGAGAACTTCCTGTTGCTTTTTAGCTCTACCACTGAAGAGGGAGGAAATATGCGACACTGCAATATAATTATTCTTTTTCCATTGTCAGGGACCCAGGACAACCGCATTACTCATGTGGAGCCATGAACAGGCTGCACAGGTCCTCCCAAACAAGTGGTAATAAAACTTCGTTCCTGACGGTGCCATCTCCAGAGCTGATGACACATCTTTGTTTGCTTTCATTCAGATTTATGTGGGTTTCCTAGGCCTCCCTTCCCTTTCTTTGATGTTGATCACAGACAAAATGATGTCACTCTTGGCCAGAAGCTGGCACCAGACACAAGTGCAACAGCAAATGAATTTTATCAGTAATTCATGACATGCTGGCAGTGGATGGTTGGCCCTAGGAATCTCTTTGCCCAGGCCTGTGGCCAGGCTGGAGAGAACAAGAACTTACGCCCCGTGCAAATGTACTTCATTCACGTCTCTTTCCTATTCAGTCCCATGTTGCCTTTGTCTTCCTGCTCAATCCTGTACAGCCCTGAACCCCATATGTAAGAGCACAGAAGCCCTCTATATACCCACTGCTCCACAACACCAGCTCTCTGAACCACTGCTGGTCTACAGCCTCATGCCTACCTGCCCTGGTAGGATAGACAAAATAGACTCTTTCAGAATTTGCCAAAATGTGGAAATACTTTGTATTTTCAGATCAATCAAGTGCAACTGTCAGTATACAACTGCTTGCCTCCATCAGATTCTGTATTAATGCTCATTGTTTCAATATTTATTAAGACAGCTATTATAGTATCTAATATAACCCTTTTGAAAAACTCTGAGCTTCATTCTACTGTTGGTGTAGAAAAGATCTCAACATTACTGTATCACAAAGGAACTTTAATTTTTTATTACTTCAGCACCCAGCTTTGAATACCTGGGCATTTGCCCAGAAGTTTGCACTTTAAAAATAAAAAGGAACAGTACTGGGTGCTTCTTTGTCCCACTGGGCTGCCCAGTGGCTCAGTGGGGTGGCTCCAAGGCTGTGTATGTGCAGCAATGCACATGTTCTGCAGGCAGAGGGTCCCCCCACCTCCTGCAGTCACTGCAGCAAGTCTTGGTCAGGACCAAACAGCTCAGTTCAGCTTCAGGCCCGAGTCTTAGCTGCTTCAGCTCTCTGGATGGGATCCAAGTGCTTGTCATACTGCCACAGCTCTGCTGGGGAAGTTGCATGTCTTTCCCTGTGCCAGCTTTATCTCAAAGCTTTTTTTCTGTATACAGTTCAGTGATTTAAGTAGATGACATTGGAGGCACAGGAGTTGGAGTCCTCGCATGCTGTGTGCGGCACCAGTGGATAAGGAGAGTGTGGAGGAAGTAAGTTATCCACCCACACACAATCAACACAAAAATTTGATTTCACTGGATTTTTTTTTCTCTTTTATTTGCCATCATAATTAAACATTTTTGCACTACCTTGATCTCCAAGTCCCTCTATCTCCTTCTTTGTGTGTGTCCATGTGGCTGGGTCCTTTGAATGTTTATTCTGCTGCAAAGTGCAGTGATTTCTGGGCAGGATGTCCAAAGATAAATCTGGCTTGTGACAAGAGTTAAAAAGATTACAGTAAGGCCTTGTTTACAAAAGAGAAGGATCAGCTGCTGTTCTTGGAGTTTGTTTAAAAATTCTTTTTTTAACCATCCTTCTTTGTGTTTAGGTTTGTTTCCCTTGTTAAATAAATAACTGGAAAAGTCTCCATTGATCACCTCCGTCCTGTGCGTGTGCCTGAGGAGAGAAGAAAGTGAGAGGATTTCATGCCTTTCTGGAGAGACCAGAAAATTTCTAGGAAAACTTTGTTAAGCATCAGGGAGTGGCAGAGTTAAATGCAGCCCAAAGTCTACCAACAAGGTGGAGCAGGTGAGAGAGGGGTCACTCATGATAAACCATACACTCATGAACATATTCACAAATAAATCTTTCATCTTTCTGCCTTGCCTTCTTCCACAAGGTGGCCTTAGCAGCCACAGCTACTGACCTGACCTACCTGTGGAGCTGTCTGCCTCCTTCCCACAACAGGAACCCCAGGACTGGACAACCATAACAGCAGAAAGGTCTCTGGTAAATGAAACAGCCTGGCCAAAATCAAAGGTTTTCCCAGCCTTTTCAGCCTTTTTACCATGAAGGGCTGATGAAGAGAAAGCAGGGATGAAGAGGAAGCTAATGCTGACCTCTGTTGACAAGTCAATGGAAGAAAAATTCAAAGACAACTTCTGGCTCAGTCAGTCTTTAGATCACTTCCCAGTGTGACTTTCCATCCTCCTACATGTTTGTCCTTCCCTAGATTCACACTTTGCCGGGGCCAACAGCAATGCCTGGTGTTTCTTCAGCTCAGAGTTCTCAGCAGTGTTGTCTCCACAGGCACATGAGCACAGCTCTCCCCTTATTGCCCTGGCTCTGTGGTGAAGACAGACTCATGTTCTTGGGTTCAGTACAGTTCTTTGGGACCACTTTGAAATACAACACATAGGACCATATGTCCCTTCCTAATGGTGGAAACCATGTTCTTATACAAAGAAACTGTTCAGGAAGATAGATCTATGATTTTACATAGATGAGAACAAACCTAAACTCAGTGCAACCCTGTTTAGGGGATAAAAGCAGTGCTTTGCTTACTTTGGATTTCCTTAACAGAAATATTATTTTTCCTTAAATAAAATTAAAGTAAGGTATGAGGGAGTAGGTGAACAGAATTCATTTTAGGAGCGCAACATGAATGCATTTTAAAGTGAAGTAGGTGTTGTTTTTCAAGAAGGCAGTGATGTGTTTCAGGACCTTGAAAGCTGGTTCGTTGTTAGAGCCATAATTAACTTCAGAGAGCTGAATGCATTCATCAGTGGAGATGACCTCTTTACCAATGCTTACCAGGAAATAATAAGCAACAGGGTGTAGGTCCTAAATGAAACAGAAGCTGCCAGGATTGAAATTCCTCTATGGAACAAGAGCTCCACCTTCAAAGCAGGACTTCATTCTGAAGTGCCTCTTTCCTAAAAAAAGAGCATTGCAAAATAGAGACCAACCTACCTGGTCCAGACTTGCACTACATTTTTTTCAACCTAAGAAAAACATCTGAAAAGACTGAGAAGTCTTCTATAAAATCATCTGATCACATAATGAGACAAGATCTTTAAGGCTAACAGTTTAAACCAGGAAAGTTAATATGCTTCGGTCAAGACCTTCTTTAATTCTAAGTTAATAATTTGTTTGATCAATTATTCAGTCATTGAGTGCCTGCAATAGCTATATACATTATAAATTTATGCAGATAATTGTAGCAGCTTCAAGTTGAGGAATAGAAGAACATCCAAATAAGCTGTTATCCATTCCTCATGTAACCTATAGACAATATTTTTTATCCTGTTCTATAATGTTTATACAATGACAAAGTGGTCAAAGCAAGACCACTACATAAAGTGCTACTTTAAAGTCATGGCACTTCAGACCAAATTTTGCAATAACAGAAAAGAAATTTTCCCAGAAAGCCTTATTCCCATTTTCCATGCTGCCAGACCTGAATCTTTGCAAAGGCTTTAAAAGGACTGAAGCAATGTTTGCCTCATGCCAGCCCTTCACTTGGGGTTAACATCATTGCCTAGATTTCCTCACTTGGTGCCAGAATGTACAATTAGTCCCCTACTTTTGATCTACTTTCAAAATATTGCCGATAAGTTTTTGCAGAACTACTCATGATGTCCATAAGAAATAGGGCAGCCCAAGTTTTCCAACTGCTGTCCACCTTTTTTCCCCATGGTTTAGGACAAGCATGGCAGGGAGGCAGAAGCTCAGAGCACTTTCTAGTTTCTATCTCTAATGGCACCATAATGAAGCTGACAGAACCGTTAGGATTAGTTTAGCAGAGGAATTAAGCATCTGGACAAAAATTGGATATGATGGATTTTCCCCATTAGGGTTTTTGGTCTGAGCCCAAGATAAATGATTATCGGTGTAATTACAGGGTGATTATGCTAAGTTAATTAATGGCATGTAGCTTTATTTACAACATATTCTCTTTCCCCAAAGATTCAGGGAGTGCTTTTCTCTCCCAGCCCTCCCCTTGTTCAGCAAATAGTTCTGCACAGACATTGGCATGCTCCAGAGGATTTAATCAGTTGCTTACTTACAGAAGCTATAAGCAGATGCTTGGGCTCAGGGACTCACTTATTCAGCCTCTGATCTCTAAACCACTGGGGTTGTATCTGCTCACAGCACCTGAGCATGTGGCTCTGAGGTACTTCTCATGGTTCAGAGCAGATCAGCATACAGAGCTCAATGCAGATGCAGTGCTGATGGGGACAAAGATATGTAATGAACCAAGGAACCCTTTTCCTTTCACAAGAGATAACATGGATAGTCCCAGGCTGACAGGGAAGAGCTAAAGGCTGTGTGTCTTGATGATACCCCGTTCCCCAGTAAATCTCTTTCTTGTATAAATATGAAGAGGGAATAAACCAGACACACATAAGACAAAGTGCTCAGGAGAGAAGAAAACGAAGGAGCAAAACCAAGTAAGAAATCAACCACAAAAGCCCTGCTGCAGTCACATTTGAAAACTCCTTGGGTATTCAGGCCAGCAATGTAATGCAAATTAAGTTTGAAAGATAGTTGCTTGCTTTCCTCATTCCTGCCTCTGCCCAGCAAAGAGGATCCTACCCATCAGGGAATCTTGTACAAAATGAAGGTTGAGAAGGCAGCAGGTGTAAAGGCACCTCCTAAAAATACACACCTGTGTTCAGAGGAGGAACTAAGATCCCCATGTGTCCCTCATCATTCAGAATGAATTCAGAGTGCCTTTTGCCACTGTGCTTCCCACTCGGGAAGGAAGTTAGAGACTGGGCTGTGCAGGTAACCTCTAAATCATGCAGCAGTCTTCAGACTACTGCTTTCAGGACAAGCAATGCAGAGGGATGAGAAAGGGCCTCTCTTGTCAAGCACTCTTCTTCCCCTTTCCTTCAAAGGCTCATACCACTGATGTGAGTACCCAGACCATACTTGCAGGCTCTGACATGTAACAGGAGGTCTGAGTTTGACCTTTTTGAGGCACTGACTTTACCCTCCTGCAGGTCTTAGTGGATGTCTTACTTCTTTTCAGATCCTAATGACAAAAAGTAGTCAAATACATACATAAATATTTACATCGTTTTGCTAAGGAGACAGGACTTAGACAATTGAGTGGTGTCTCTTTGAGTAAATTCCTAGAGAAACTGAGCAACTAAAACTGGTTAGCAGAGGCCTCAAAACACTCTTAGCTGAAGACAAATAGGTGATCCATTAGAGAAGAGGTACTTAGTCAATGCTAAGATATGTAAGCGCAGCACTGTATTAGGCATCAGAAAAGTCACTTTCACAAACAGCATTCAAGTTTGCGAAAGAGATTATATCATGAGTCATGACTTCTTCACCATGTGTATTTCCTGGTATCTAGCAAGGGGCTTGGCAGCCTGTCATTACTTAGCTGTTATGGAAAAACAAGCATCAGATAAAAAATATTAAAAAATAAACCTTGCCGGAGGTTCATCAAAGGACCCTCTATCTTTAAAGGCCACTGAAATGGTTTCAAGCCTTCTGTCATCCCAATCCATCATACTTCCCCAGCAAAAGTGTGAAGTCTTTATTTAGAAAGTCTTTTCATACCTTGTTGCCTTTGGGCTTCTTTGCAAACCCTTTCCATCATCTGTCCCCAAAGCAGCCAGCTCCCATTTTAAATGGGTGGGGATGTTGCCATTTTCAGCCACTTTCTTTCCTCCTTCATTAGTTGCTTTTGAAAGTCTTGGCCTAAGTGATTTGCATTTGTGGCAAAACTTTAAGAGAATCCCTAGCATCCCAACCAAATGTCTGCCCTGTAGAATCATCCTTTTTCTATGTAGGTCAGCAAATCACTTTCCTGGATGCCAAAAATGATGGGGTATTCCATTAGCCTTTGCATTGCCCAGAAGCCTGGCTTCATTAGGAAAAAATGCCTATTTAAATTATAATCCTGAATCTAGTTCAGATCTGAAGCCATAGGCCTTCATCAGCTGCTCAGTCAGCTTTCTCATGAGTGTGTGATCTGACATCCCTGTTCGGACACTGCTCACTCTCTAGCCTGCAGACATTCACCCATGGCTCATTTCTCCTGTCCTTGGGAAACTTCCAGATTTCCCAAGCAGAGTGAAGGGAAAACACAGCCCAAAGGCAAGGGAGAAATGAGCTGCTGGATGCAAAGATCTTGCAGGTCTCTAGCTGCTGGAAACTTTCAGGGGAATTATACTTCCTGTCACCTTGGATTTGGGTCAGAAGAACAACAAGCATGTGATTCGCCCAGAAATTACTGAAATTGTGTCCAGTGGTGTTGAACAAAAGGAAGGAGCACAAATCTCTGAGACAGGAATTGTGGCATTAAAGCTGAAAGATTTTATATGGGAAGAAAGGAGCAGACAGACTTCACAGACATATCCCAGGCAGTGCCAAGCGTATATCTAAAGTGTCCCTAACCCAGGGCAGGAGGAAAGAAGCAGTTCTCTGTGTCACTTAGATGAACTAACCATTTCCATTTCTAGTGCATGAGAATCTTGTTTGGTTTTGTATACCCGATTCAGACTCCTGGAGTTAGGTCTGTGGTGCTGCATTGTTCCTGTCCCTCAGGGAACATCCAGAAACCATTATAGCCAGGTGACTGAGGGGCACAGCACAAAGGCAGAGGACAGGCAGAGCAGGTGTGGGCAGGTGAATTGGAACTACCAGGGCTTTAGATGGAGAGTCATGCTTCATGCAATATTATTTGCACACAGCAGGTTCCCTCAGGGTGGGGGATGGAGAGATCGGCAGAAAAAAATCAGTATCTACTGAAGGACTGCATGAGCTTTACTGCTTCTTAGAGTAACCAGATACATATCCAGTATTGAGCATATCTCAGATGACAACTGTTGAGCCAGCTCTGGAGCAAATAGCAAGGTCTCTCTCAGGTTCTTCTGGAGTCAGAAACTGGGAAAACTGGACTAATTACTCTGTGGGTATGAATTAGGTCCCAAGAAGGCCAAACACTTCTTAAAACTATTTGTCAGATCTTTCTATAGAGAAGCTATGAAAGTTTGAATGGTATATAATATTCCGATTTTTATTCTTCTGGATGCTCATGCAAATCAGAAGTACTGCATCACACCTTAAAACCCCCAAAGAACCTGGCTATATATGTGAATAATTAAGCACAAAAGACAAGTATACAAATTTTATCTGTGGCTTTTTCAATTTTCAGTCAATGCCTCTGCAAGTAATTTCTGCTGGCGTGATTTTTCAGGTATCTCCTGTGTTTATGGGCAGAAATGGCACACCTGTCTAGAAGCAGGAAAGGCCGACTATCTGATTTCAAGTGAGGGTGTATCTTAAGGTCTGGACCTAATGGACTTCCCAAGAGCAGGTTGACCAAGGGCCATGGTTTTGAAGTTATTTGTCCTGTTTCCAGGCTGTCAATCTCACCAATGAACAGTCCTTTCTCTCCCAGGGCTCAGGAGCATAATTATTACCAAGGCTCAAATTATCATGCGTCAATAGAGCCATGGTGATGAATCGCATGAGTGCTGCTAGGAGCAGAGGAATTAGGACTGGAATGGACCTCAGGAGGTCACTACAGCATTCTTCAGTCTGTGGTCCATGGTCTGGTAGGCATCAGGCAGTAGCCAGGAAACTTTGGGACAACTTAATTTTCCAGTATATACACTCATTTCCACATGTGGGAGCAAGCAAGGAAGTCGAGGTGGGGGCCTGAGGGGGCAGGGATGACGACAGTAACACGGTTCAATGTTTGAAATAGACTGGAAGTGCAATCTATTGTAGAAACATTGCACTAGGTGAACTGTAGTTCCTCCTGGATCAGAAAGGTGAAGTCATCCTTGGATGAATTGGTAGAGGAGAAGCAAGGGCTAAGGAACACCAGTTGAGTCCAATCCCCTGTCCTAAGGCAGAATTGAGCTATATTAAAACATTTCTGCCAAATATTTTTCTAACTTCTTCTTAAAAATTTCTATTAACACAGATTCCACCCCTTCCCTAGGCAATGTATTCCAGCATTTAACTATTCTGACTGTGAAAAAGTGTTTCCTGATGTCTAACCTGAATCTTTCTCAGTGCAATTTAATCCCATTACGTCTTGTCCAATCCATAGGAGACACAGAAAGCAATTTATTCCCTTTCATAGCCCCAGGCAGCACAAGGTAAAACATGTTAGCATAAACCTCACTAAAAAGCATACAGTATGCAATGTAGAGAAGCTCAGAGTACTTAACTCAAGGAAATTTGTGTTGTTGGGAACATAAAACAATATCCTTCTCCTCCTCAGCAAAAACAAGGTAATTGCTTCATGGTAAAAGGGGTAAACTGCAAGTCCCAAGACATCCTTGAGCTATTCCCTGAAATCCTCCTTTGGGGAAAAAAGTTCACCTACTCGCCCCCAGAATGTTTTACATTAAAAAAAAGAGGCATGAAAAGCAAGATGTCTCTAAAAGGATCCCACTGTCTCTAGAGTTCTCTTATTCCTCTGCTGTGCCAAGAAATCAGAAGGACCAAAAAAAAGGGGGAAACTAAAAGAGTTAAGAAAAGAACCTTTGTGGGCAGCCGTTAAAAGAAGGTTGAATGCTTATTTATTTATTTTTCTGTGAGGGAACATTGATGCGAAGAGAGAAAAATAAAGAATTGCTTTTGGAGAAGTCCAAAAGCTCCCTGCTGACAGGTTGGCCCCACCTTCTCCTCTCCAGTGCACAAGGACCCTTTTCAAAGAGAATCACCTGGCCCATAAATTCCAATTTATGGTAATTTAAGAAAATAAATTATGAACTCCAGCCTCTGACAGTGTTTAGAAAAGGCAGGATTAAACACAGCAATTAAAAAGAAAAGCATTTCCTTGCCACTTGACTTTGCAGGTGGGATTTCCTCCAATCCTCCCAGGTTTGTGGCAGAGCCTTCAAGGGGTTAAACTGGCACAGATGGGGTAGGGGTTGCAAACACAGTGAAGGCTGGAGGAAGGGCAAGAGGAAATTAAGTGTCTTCTTTCTTTTCACCTTCCTTTTTCCAGTTATCTGTAGCAAGCCCTCAGAGCACCTATATTTAGACTAGGATATATAAAGAGGCACAGATGCACACTTGACACAGGAACATTTCCCATTTTCTATTAAATTGACTAATTTTTAGCTTCTGTGCTGCTTTATTCAGTGATCTGGGATTTGGCCAAGGACAAAAAAAAAAAAAACCTGCTTTTTAGGGCCACTTACTGAAATAAAGATCTTGCCCGAGCCTTAATTACAAATGTGGTGTTCCAAATTAGATAGGCAATGAAGCTGGATTCAGCAGGGAGATGCTTCAGAAACCAGGGCCAAATACTTCAGCTTTGTGGGGCAGAAGAAAAGAAAACATGGGGACGTCATATCCCTTCCAGTCCTCCTGGGACCACGTTTTCTTCTAATAAGCATGTTGTCCTCTTCTCATACAGGGGAAAGCTCTGCCAGAGGGCAAGTTGGATTCTTTATCCCTACTCCTGGGGAGGCCAGAAATTTACTCCTCAAATGGTCAGAAATTCTCTCCTTTCCAGTTTTAGTTTATTCCTGGCCACATTTATCTTTTTGCCTTCTGGTATGAAACATTTTTATTTCAGCTTAAATAGCTTTTCTCTTCTGGTATCTTACTTTCTCCAACTTCAGCATAGCCACGGAAACTTTCTTGACCCTTGTTTTCCTGCAAAAAAAAAGACCAAAAATGTAAGCAAAATTCCCTCTCGTCTCTTAAGAAACAGGGTCTCCAAAGCTCTTTTTCTTCTCAAACTCCTATTCTATTCCTGTGCTAGCATCAGTGCTCTGTGTATAAAGAAACAGGATGCAAGTTTGGTCATGGAACAGAAACTGTCTACAGGATCTTATTCAACATCACAGCAGCAAGGCTGAGGTACCATGGATGATCTGGCAGAAAGTCTTGGGGGAATAGCTCAGAAGGAGCTTCTGTCTGTGCCCAGTGTTTCGTGGTCTACACCAAAGAACGTCTGTTAGCACACGCCTTCCTGAGCCAGCATTTCTTCCAAAGCTCCATGGTGCATACCAGGAGTCCACATCTCTCTGAGCCATGTTAGCATGTCTTCCCCAGCAAGGAAATCCCTTGGGAGACCCTCTCTTCAGACACACACAGGGTGTGGGTCAGGCCTCAGACTACTTTCACCTCATGTGGGAATGACAAAAGCTCCCCATACCAGCCACCATGACTCTGACATCCACACCTTCCTACCCCTACCCCAATTTGGACACCTGCTCCTATTCTGCCACCCAACACCTGGCACCATCTCAAAGCCCAAGACTTTGTTCCTCTGGCTGCATTTGTGTCATCACCACTCCTGGCCCAGGCTGCATTCAAATTCCTGCCTGTCCAGCCCCCCTGGTTTTCAGATCATGCAGTCTCCACATCCCAAGTAGATGGAGCAGGTTCACAGGAAGCTCTTGGGAGCAGCAGGGTGGCCAGGGTTGGGGCAGCAGGGGAGGATGCAGTTAAAGCTCATTGGTGCTGCTGGGACTGCAGTGGTGAAGGAAAGGTGTGGGCTGCTCAGAGCTCAGAAAGACCAGACACTGGTGATGATACATGATGGAAAGTGTGCTCTGGCCAAGGCTGAGCTTGGCCAGAACATTACCCTGACATCAAGTTTCCATTATGTTTTTGTTGCCATTTCCAAGTACAATTGTCTTTTTCCTGGGAGAGAGGAAGTGTTGAAACCATAACATTTTCATTTCCCACCTGGAATTTCTGGTGTTTTTCTAAAAATTGAAAGGGGGCGTGGGGCAGGATATCTGCTTGCTTGCTTCCTTGACTTTCTTTCTCTGACACAACTCTTTCCCCTCTCCTTTCACTTCCTAACCAGATCTGACCTGTATTTTCTTAGGCATAAATTAACAATTTAAGATGCCCAATTTAACATGCTGGACTGAGTCTATTTTCTAGAAGACAAATGTACCTCAATTTATTAAAGCTTAGTTCCTGGATTCTCTCTCTCAAGATGTTCAACAATTATTCCATCAATGCTATTCCTCCAAAACACAAAGAGTCGAAATCTCCAACAATTCCAGGAAGCATTATCTTTGTATACAGTAATCTGAACTCTAAAACAAATGACATTTATTCCTTAAAACGATCCCAAAAACTCAAGAGATGCCAGCATATTTAAACTATATGTTATGCCAGCATAACTATAAACTATACTTTTATTCATAAACAAAACTTCTCTAGCACAACCCTGGACTTCCCAACAAGCAGTTTTGTGAGTGAACATTACAGTATGACATCAGTGAACAGATGGCAGGAATAGCTGTTGGCAGAGTGATGAGAAAGCTGGCCATTTATAATGGAAAATGTCCTGATAAAATGGAATGTGCTTATTTTATTCCACGGTAATGTTTTTAAAATTCCTTTCCTAAGGCTTCTTCGAGGATCTTTTCATCATTATTGCATTATTATTAATAATAAAACATATAAAGGAAAAAATGTGCATAACAATTGATATTTTAAATACCTCAGAGAGAAAAGGGAAGGTTTTCAGCACTGGTAGGGTTGATTGCATTGTGATGATTTGCTACAAGCTTTACAGTTACAATGCATGATGGCACGGACATTTCTCCCAACAGGGTTAATTGTAGAATAATACTCAATAACTGGCAGGCCTTCCCCCTTCAAGGGACAGCACTGGAGTGTGAAGGCATGCACAGATACTGCCAAATCTCTGTACCTTGAGAATCTCTGAATGCTAATGTGTCTCAAGTCTTCCACAGGCAGATTTTCAGCTGGATTTAATTCAACATAGGTCCATTACGTAAGCAGTGGGGAACAAAGCTGGGCCTTCAAAAAAAATGTACTGTTGAGGAATAATTTTTGCATTGAAAAGCCAAATTTAGGTAGTGTAATCTAATTTAAGTTAAATTCATTCTAATAATATTTTCTGGAAATTTCCAGTGATGGCACATGACAAAGCTGGGAAGGAAGAGATTCCTCTCACAGATAACCACTGGAAATTCTGCACTAGTGCCTGACAGGAGGAGACACAGGATGAACTGAGGTTGGGATTCCTCAACCCACCATGGTGCTGAGCAACAGCACAGAGGAAGGAGGCATCCTCCCATTCCTCCACATTCTACCCCATTTGCTTTAATTCCAGGAGCTCAAAACCAAATAGGCCTTGCTGAACCTAAAACATCTTACAAAGTGATTTCACTTTGATAAGACAGCATGAAGACATGTGGTTTGGATTAATTCCAACACATTTCCTTCATACACAGCCCCAACAAACCAAGAGAGAAATCAGTGACAAGGCTTAAAATAGCATAAAAGCGAATGAAGCAGGGGAGCAATTCATAATAATAATTGAAGGATTATTATCAGATAGTTCTTATCACTCCTTATCTTCCTGCTTTTTATAAAAGCAGCTGATATCATTATTGTCATTGCACAGACAGTGAAGCTGAGGTCAAAAGAGATCAAGCAATTGATGAATGGTTGCCTTGCCAGACAATGATAGAGCTACAAAGCTGCTCATTCTTTACCTGTTACATTCTGGTGCACTGCATCCATCAGGATAGAAATCTGACAAAATAGATTTTTTCCCAGAACAAAAAGATAGGAGTCAAAAAGTTTGTCATCTTTCAGAGAAAAACAGACTTTTTAGTAGACAGACTCCCTTTCCAATCTATTTAGCAATATCAAAGAGAGGGGGCAGCTACGATCCTGTGCTATCCACTTACAACCAACAGGCAGTGACCTTCTGGTGTGTTACAGCAACATGGTTAAACAAACAACTTGCTGTTCCAGCCCCCCTTGGGTCAGATTCCTTGGTGGGGGCAATCTATTTCCAGCATTTCCATATCCGGATCTGGAAGTCATTATATCCACCTAGTCCTACAGTGAGCCACCCTGAGTATATCTAAAGTCTCTTATCTCATCCTGAACAACATGCCAGAGACCAGCTGTGCTGGAGGAAACTTGTTTTCTAGTAGATTCTCAGACTCAAATCTTCTTAGGCACGGAACACCAGCTAGTCTGGGTGAACTGGATGCTGAATTCACAAGAAGTTCCAGTGTCATGCCTGAAATCCAGCATATTGCAATTTTATGCTTCTTCCTGCTTCCCTCTTTTCGCAGTTCTGAGATGTCCTCAATTTACCTGCAGATATATTAAGAAAGCTCTTATCTTTTGGGCAAAATATCAACTTGGAAAAGCCACAGGAACTATAAACTATACTTCAGCAAATTGCCTTAAGGTCTCCAGCTCACTGTGGTTTGATATCCTGCCTAGTGGACCGTTCCCAGTCCTCGAAAAATATTTTTTTTTTTATTTCCTTCCATCTGCAGCATTTTCTGTTCCACCTCCTATACAGCTCTGCTTCCCTGAGACAACAATTGTAACAACAATAAAATCTAACAGCAAAAACAGTGTGCCTAATTTGCCTAATTTCAGGCTCCGCCGTGGTCACTTCCCTGCTCAACATGGTTGAGAGACATGGACATAGGCGCCAGGTTCCATCTCTCTCCTGCCAAAGATCCAATATCCTGTTCTCAGCTCATACATTTTGGATCTGCCGCTGTTTCTGGAAAAAAACCAACAAAACAAAACAAAACAAACCCCCAAAAAACCCTTCATTTTACAGGAGAAGAATGAGAAAGGGAGAAGATGAGGAAGAAAGATTTTTAAAGACCAGCCAAGATAATTCCTCCTGGATGTTTTGATCTTTTTAAATAATTTGTTCTTGAAGAAACTATATTCTGATCACCCTCATTAGGAGAACGCCTAGTGCAACATAATCCTATCACCTGGGAAGAAATAAGGTGCAAGATAATATTATTCTTTTCTAACTCTAAGAAAAAAGAAACTTTTGCATGAGAAAACTCTACTAGGAACAAAAGGAGATTAATCCTCTCTTAGGTCTCTTGAAGGGTTTCCTCTCAGATATAGACAGATGTGCAGAGATACAAAATAATTTCAGAAACGGGTTCAGGTGAAACAAATCCCATTAGGATCCAGAACCAGCCACTGAAAACCATGTTCTCAGAAATCCCTTTTTGCTTTTATCCCCACTGCCAGAAATCATGTCACCAGTTCAGGGCACTGCAGTGGCTCTACCTCTGTCCTCTGCTGGCTCAGATCTACTTCCAGCCGTGCTGTGCTCATACCTAAAAACTCCTTTGTGCATCATCCAAATTCAGATACTGCTCCCCTAGAGGCATGGTCCTCTCCTGTCTCCTTTTTTGCTGGGATGGGCATGCAGCTCTGGAGCTCAGTAAACAAAGCTTAGAACCTAAAGTTGAAAATCAGTCAGAACCACTCCTTCCACTTTGTTTGCCAGGGCATTCCTAGTCTGAACCCTCCTAACTTGTGTGAGTGTCAGAGACCTGCTCTGGTATGCAAGGAGGTAGCACTGGGATGCATCATCCTGAAGATCCAAGTGGAAGTCATAAGGGCTCTTTGACACCACAGCTTTCATGAAATAACTGCAGGTTTACACCAAGTTTGGCAAGAGCAAATAGAGCCACTCTTTTATTTTTATTTCCTGAATTTAGCACTGTTTCCAATTCATGTTCCCAGTCCATACCTTACTAAAACTCCAGACCTTTAAGTTCTGCTTTCTGTAGAGTTCTATTATTCTACTCCATGCTAGTCAGGACAGTCCTGTAAAGGTCTGACTTGGTTTGTTGCCATTCTCTTAGTTCTAGTTTCCTTTGGAAATAGATCTCATATCATGAAATTCATTCAGGGTTATAGAAAGCTAAAAAAATTTCTATTTTTATTGATAGATTTTTAGAATAGATACAGGCCTTATACATAATTTTCCAGCTGAAGTGATTAAACTCATGTTTTGGGTCCTACAGCTGGCTTGAATTTGACCTCCATTGCAATGACAACCTACAAGAAGAATGGAATGAAATAACAATTACGAAACACCCCGATTTTTTTATCTTTGCTGAACAACTTAAGTGAAGTTTTGTTTAACAGATTGCAATGAGATTCTGCAGCAGTCTCAGTATCCATAGGCACTTGCCCCCTGTTCCCAGGTACTTATGTTTAGAAGATCCCATCTGGTCTCATTATACGGTAACAGAGTACATTGAATACATGTCCAGATCATTCTGAGACTACTTTGGTTATTGGCAAGAGATTTTAGATTGTTCATTAAGGAAAATAAATTCATTTTAAAAGACCATCGTTACTGAAGCAGCAGCAGAAGAGCTTGCAGTCTGAACAGCACCTCCTGAAGTTTCAAAAGCAGAACTCTGATTTTGGTCACGCTACTGTGGCAGCTGAGCCAGGAACCAAAAATTCAGAAATTAGTGTAAAATGATGCCACTAGACTATGAAATTCAACTATTGTGCTGTTGACATTTTCTTGCCATTTTGAGCTCAAAAGAATCAAAATGCCTTTAGTCATTTAGACTGTACTTCAAACACAGTCTTATTTTCATTTCAATGTTGTTGATGCATGAAGTTGTAATATTGTCCACGCATGTTTCTTGTCAATAACATTAAGAAAAAATCTATTTATAGATCTCCCTAAAAAATGCTCTATAAAAACTGAGTTGTTTGTTTACAATGATAATACGAACGGCTCCACTCTCCAGCTCAGTTCTTGCCCCTTAAATTCAGAAGCCTAGCTCTGCAAAGTTCAGTTTCCTAGCAATAATATTCTGCTCTATGCTTCTGAGCACACAGCCAGCACTGGCAATGCCTGACATAGCCTTATTTAGGCAGAGCACAGGAACAGCCTGGAGTCACTCATGCCCCCAGGCCTCAGAACAGATGAAAGGTTCTGATATGAGCTTTTGCTACCCTTGGGAGCCCAAGTAACACAGCAGTGACTGCATTTGGGGAGGATTTGTATGCCTTGCATGACAGATTTACATTCTGTCTCTTTAACACAGGGATCTCCACACTGTTGTGCTATTCTTTGACTAGGTAAATGAGCTCCACACCAGGACTTTATATGCACAGTCTTTGACCACTGGGCCAGAGCATGTTTGTTATTTGTAAGTGGGCATGCAAAAGCTTCTCAACAAGATTTAGCAGAAGATTTGGTGCCCTGATTTGCTGGCGCAGACAGCAGATCATCCACCAAATAATACAAAAAATAATTTATTTTGCATCTTGCAGGGGTGTCAAAAAAAGATAATTGTTTTTCTAATAGTGATTGCTTCTTTCTCCAGGTGAGACTGCAAAATGCCTTACCACAAATAAAAACATGACTTATTGTATCTCACTTCCTTCAATGTTCCTTCTACCACTTCTCCCTAGAGCTATATTTTCCCTGCCCTGGCTCCAGTGATGACTTCATTAGACTCACATTCAGGCCTTACATGATTCAGCTAGGTGTTACCTGTATGTCTACATCAAAGCTACACAGAAAAGGAGAGAAATCCCTGCTTCTCCAGAGGATGTTTTCAGCCCCTTCCAGCAAATTAGCACTGACAGAAAGGGGAAGGGGAAGACAGTGACACATTTGACCATACTGCTCTCTGCTAAGTGAACACACGTCTAAACTCCCATTACTGGATTTTGCCCTGTAATTTAAGCATGGCTCAATCCAGCATTAGAAAGCTAATGTGGCTGAAATTAAGACAGGAACCTTTTCAACCCTCTCTCAGCATTTATTCTAGCAAAGTCACTCCAGAAGGACTTCATCAGTCCACGAGATATCTCGGGTCTTTGTTAGGGAGGTCAAAAACAAAAAGACAAATCCATCACTGGAACTGAATATTCATCCTAGCTGGATGCTGTAGAAACTGTTTCTCTATCCTATCATTCCCCTATTAACCTTCTGTGTCTATAATAATATATTCAGGTAATACAGCCTTCATTTCCAAGGGAGATTCTTCTTTGCGCATTTTTCTCTCTAATTTCAATATTCCTGATTTTACACCAGACTGTGTAAGTGTGGGAGATCGTTTATTTTGGATCCCATTGAGTTTGAGAGCTCCCTGCAATCTCCAAGCAGTGTTTTTAGCTCTGCAGTCCCTTTCTAAGATATTAATATAATCTAGCAGAGATGGGTAACAACACTGTCTTGTCTTTTTCTGTTATCAGTGCTCAAGGTGAAACTTGGACAATCTCCAGCCTTTTCCCCTTTAAATTAATTGGAAATAAACGGGTAGTCTGTTCCATTGTTCTTGCTAATACTTCAAGTGTTCCTCTATCCCTCAAACAGCTTTGATGTCATCTAGTTCCACTTGAAGAGGAAAGAATGTGTTTGGGAATAATTAACAGGCTAAAAATTACTTTGTCAGAACATTTGTGTTATTGAATTACTTGCAGCTACCAGCTTTAGAGAGCTGAGAGAGTGGTTGGGCACAATGAGAGCCCTTTAAAGGGAAAAAAAGGAATGGTCTGCTGCACCAAAGTGCAGCCCAAAGTTGTCCTGAAGAGGGGCATGTTAATCTCCTGATTCTGCCTCAAAACTCTATTGTTACCTCAGGAACATCACTTAGTCTACCTACACTTCAGCCCCTCACACAAAATCCCCCTGGTGACTCTTGACTCATTAAAGCATAAGCAAATATTAACATTACAACAGAGCTGTCTCTTAACCTGCATTCCTACCTCATCCAACATAATAGTCCTGGATTTTGTCAGTGCCTCTGGGCACTGCTTTAATACAAATAATTCTCAAGTCAGAAGTCTTTCTTTCTTCCCTCTTATATAGAGCATTGTTATTTTGAGGAGACGCAATAATAAAGCTGCCAGCCTTTATAACAAGGACTGTGAGCAATCAATACAAAAAAGTCAACTAACATATGGCTCTTTCTTCTGCCACTACAAAGCAGAAATAAAGACTCTTCTGTTGCCCCTCTATAGCTGCTTTAAAAACTCAGATCACTTAGTCTCTTGTTTCATTGTGAGAATGAGCATATATATAGAGGATTGCTTTAAAAGTACACTTTGATATGGGATAATTTTACAGAAAAGAAAAAGTTCTGGCCTTAATAAATTGCATTTCATGCCTGGATTTTCAAGCATTTGTGCTATCTCGCCCCTGCAACTAAGATAGCTGTTCCATCAGCTGTGCCAGGATCTAGCCTGAGGCCCTTGGAGATTTAACCTTTTCAAGCCACGGTGAAGAACCTAAGATCAGATTTAGAAACCTAGTTTACCCTCTGCACTCCTTTAAACTTATGCTGTGGTGGATCAGATGAGCCATTCTGTGCCTGAGCATTTGCACAGACAAGAATGTGCACACAAAACACACTCAATAGGAAACCAGACTTGATAGTAAAAGAGGAGAGCCTAGAAAAAAACCAAAAAGATCTTTTGGCATAGCCCCATTTTCTAGAGTCTCCATTTTCTCTTCAAGCTCCTCCTTCATCCCTTTTAAATCAAAGCTGGACCTGGCAATGTCTATGGCTCAATGTTATCTCCAGTGCCTGTGGTTCATTGTTCTTATATAAACCTTCAGCTTAGGCCAGCTTGTAGCCTATGAGAGACTTTGTTAGAGAAGGGTTGGTGGAACTTTTGAGGAAGGAGCAGTGCTTCATTTGGGAAGAAAATAATGAAAAGAATGTCTTTTCTTACAGTGCTGTGTCAATGGTCTGTTGTAGCAAATGGAAGTGTTTCTAAAAGGAAGCAGAAGAAAATCTGGTCCGTCCTAGATGTCTGAAAGCCTAGCAGGGAAATCTTGTCTGCTGCTGTTTTCTTGCTAACTTGGTCTCTGCTGTATGACTCCAAAGAGGGCTTGTATTTATTAATCAGAATGCTCTCTTGGGCTAATTCTAATTTCTTCAGTACTAAGTTTTATTGTAAAAGCTTTATTGTATCTGTTCATCTTATGCCTGTTTCGTATCTCTATACCTTCAGTTGAAGGGAAGGGCAGAGTACACAATGTGAAGTAGCAGCAAAGATGAAAAATCCACTAGTAGCAAGCAAAGGCAATTTGGGCTGCAGTGGGTGGGGAAGGATGGGTTGTCCTTGACAACTAATGTAGCCAAGCCTGGTATGTGTGAAAGCTACTTGCTTGTCTTTGAGCTCCACAAAGGAAATATCTGGTGTTTGAACTGAAAGGCACCCAAAGCCATGCACCATGATTCAGCACCCTTTTTTTTCTGTCTCTGAAGAGAACTGTAAGCTCTGAACACAGATCATGCTGCTAAATGAGTTTGCTGTATGTGTATTATATCCGGTAGTGAACACACTCCTATTAAGCTCAGCTGTGTTGTATTTATTCTGTTGAAAAACAAAGGAATTCGGCGCCTTCCTAAGGAGTTAATCCCCTGCCTGTGACCCTGTGGTCTGCCTCAGAAGCTATAGTTAAAGCTCTGCCTTTAACCACATCCTCTGCACGTTGTGTTGAGTTTGTGCTGCTTTGTGTTTCCTTCTCTTCTGATTGTTAGGAGAATAAAAGGTGAGAAGGAAGCCATAGGGAAGTGTGGTTAAGGAAGGGAAAATACAACATATCAGCCAGACCACCCAGTTGTCACTAACTTGCAAGGTGTCAAAATGTAAGTTGAGGTTGCCATCACAGCAGACTTTAAAAAAAATTGGAAACTCAATTCAGTGTGTAGGGGGGAAACAATCTTAATGGTTAAAGCGTGTGATGAGATCTGAAAACTTTGAGGGTCAGACATCATAGCAGGATGCATAAACATGAATTTCTAAATAACGTCTGTCAAGTGCTGATGTCCTGATTTGAACCCTTAATGGTAGCTGAGAGGCAGCACAAGGTGCTTGCTGTGCACCCCCCAGCACACAGGCACCCCCTGTGCCCCCGTGGCCTCTGTATAGTTGTTCTCTCTTTCTACGTTGGTTTAGAATTCTTCTTTGAACTTTAGTTCTCATTATTTTTGGACTTGTCACTTTGTTTGGAAAGATTTATTTCCACTGTTCTTTCCTTGCCTCTTCTCCTCTGGATGCTTTTTTGGCAAAGGCTACTGCTATTTTTTATGGCTTTGTGTACTGTTTCAAAACAGTAAAATGTTTTTGAAGCAAGATGATCCTGTGTTGCTATGCTCATGCAGTAGCTCCTCCACCTCTGCTCCTTTTTGAAAGACTTGTGCTGTACTTCTGGTTTTCAGTGGTCATTGAGAAAACAAGACACTCCAAATTGTAAAACTAAATTGAAAAATCCACTCTTCCATGTATCATGATCTTACTGAGATTTTTACTTCCCTACATGACAGCAAGCCAGATGTCTTTTTGTGATCATGCTTGTACTCACAGATATGAGTAAAAAGGAGCTGTCCTGATATTTCTGCCAGGTGGAGTTGAATTTAGCTGAAATTGGTGGTGTAAGAGGGACAGCTGGCCAGTGTGATTTCTGAATTGCCACTTCCTTTGGACACCAGGACTAAGACTAAAATGTTTGTTTTTGTGTATTTTAGATCATGTTGTACCATCCTAGAAACAAGTGAACCAATTCCACTTGGAAGTTGGAGACAAAGATCTAAATCTAATTTTAGTAGCTCTAAAATCATACCAGTTTATAAATACACATGTAAATAGATTTGATTGGCTGAAATGGTTTTCCTTTAGTACTCTGGGGTGAGGCTTGTCCTGTGTCTGCAGGCTCCTACAGAAAGCTCTTGAAAACTCTTCACTTTATTCAGTACACTAAATGAGAGCAATAGACATTAATATCAAGATTAATTAAAGAAGTGTCTCTGTGTACTTAACCAGTATAGCTTGAATGGTAATTTTATATGGAGATAGGCCACAAAACTGAGTTTGGTGCTTATAAAGGCAATAAAAGCAACTATTTCAGTTGTGGTTTTAGAGCTAATACTTGTGCTTCTCAACTATTTTTTTCCCAAAATTGAGGTATTTTTAAAAATAGTCTATTTCTTTTTTTTCTGCTGGTCAATTTTTTTGTTTGTTTGGAGAAATGCTTTTTGAGGTGCTGAGGTTGCTACACACTACTGGTCTGTGTGAAGGATTTAATTGTTTGAACAGCTATAGAAAAACTCGAAGAAGTAGATGTAGGTGCAGTCTGGCTGGCTGGTGGACTGACAAGATGCTAGAAATACATATTCACAGCTTTCCAGAGACGTGGGATGGAGGGGCCACCGTGACTCTTTTTAAGGAGAATTGCAACAGCATGGTTCAGAAGGAGAGTAGTTTCCTGATTTGGACTCGTAATGAATATCAGTGAAGGACAGCTGAATGTCACATTTAGGATCAAGAAAGATGTTAGGTCATAACATGTAGTCATCTACAGAAAGCATAATACAATCCAGTTTGGGAAGATCTAATGCTTCTTTCAAAGGTAACAATCTCTTGCATCTTTTCTGTTTGAAAGTTTTAAAAGAACTTTATTCCTCTCAGTTATTTAAACTTTCTCCACACTTTCCACCTGACATTCTTTTGTGACACAGTTTATCCCTTTACTCAATGCCGGCTGAAACACCTCTTTTTCCCTCCTGATGAATGACTAAAATCTATTACTAAATAAAAACTTAATTCCACTTTTAATATGCTATCTCCTGCACCTGCTTCCTCTTTCTTGAAGAGCACAAGCCAGAACTGTACACTCAGGTGTGACCAGTACACAATCTAAGAAAAGAGGATTGTGGACAACTCAGGAGAAAATGATGAATTCATCCCCTTTTGGTGGAAAGGGACATCCCAAAATGAAAGCAACTCTGTCAACAGTTGTAGTGCTGTAGCAATTTAAACCAGACCCATGTACACCTGCAAAAATAATTTGTGCAGCAGCCACTGGAGGGGTAATAAAGATTTTTATTTTTTTTTTAATCCAGTCATTGGTAGAATGAATGGATATTGTCAAAAGAATCCCTTTCCTGTATTAAAAATAAGCATGTCTTGCTTCAGCTCCTGCAAGATACAAATGCCCCAATCATTTCCCCTTCCTTTCTGGAACTCAGAACAGACTTTCAAGGGCAAAATAAAGAAGTTCAAATTCTAGTGAGACCTGTGGAATGCAGCTCACAGTGAGTATTATACAGAGGGTCTTCAGGCAACTGGGAATTTCCTCTAGAAAGTGAAAAACAACTCTCATCTGAAGAAATAAATTTAAATAAGCTGAAGGTGAAAATGTTGGAGTTTGGAATGGGCTTTTTTAATGGTCTACAGGGATAGAAACAGTGAGAGAGGAACTGCTGTCCATCACAGCTGTTAAGGCATTCTCCAGTTATTTTGCCTTGTGGTGTGGAGTTTGTGGCTCAAGCAGTTTCAAACCCAAAGAAATGTCTCTATTCCCTGTGTCAAATAGGACTAATGTTTTCAGGAGAACATTTGCAGGCTTCAGACTGCCTGCAGTGGAAGTGCACGGGACAAGGCAGATGCACAGTCTGCTATGGCACATGCTTTCCACACAGGACTGATGGATGTTTCTTGGGCACAAAGGACCCACAGACAGAAGGTAACGTGTGTGGCTTCAGTGTCTCCACTGTATGAGCTAAAACCTTGAGGCTAAATGCCCTCTCCAAGAGCTCAGGTTTGTGATCTCGTCCGAAGTTTCTATTGCAGAGGAGATGTTACTGGTCCTGAAGAAGGCTTGAACATGTATGGACATGATGGTTTGCCTCTGAACACAATGCAGATTGTCCTGATAGAATTGGCTTTCACCTGTCTGTGTATCCCACAAGGGAGGAAGGGAGTGGCACTGTTTGGGATCCAACATCATCAGTCTCAAGTCTTCCAACATCCTCATGTGCTTGCAGCATGGAAAGCTGGCATGTTAACACTCTTAATAACCCCCAAAATAGCAAGATAGTGGGAGATTACTGCAAATACTTCTTTAAAGGCTGCTATTTTATCAAAGATTCTTTGGAGAAGAGGGTTTCCTGGGGAAAATGTTTCCTTGACCATCCAAAGCAAGTTATTCCCCATTGCACTATGGTTTGAGCTCTGTAGATTACGTGTGTGTTTGCCCTTTGCCCAAATAAACTTCAGCTGCATGTTTGCCCTCCACGCCCACCCTCTCCTCTAGTGTCCAGCAAAGCATCTGCCACCCAGTCCCTGATCCTGCTTTAGACACCTGCCTTTAGTTTATTTCTAATCAGTTGCAGGGAGGAGGGAATCCTGTGTTTGGCAGCGCTAGTTTCAATTCTGTTTGATTTTGCTTAGCTCTCATAAAATTGATCCCGAAGGGCCCTGTCCATTGCATCAGCTTGCTGCTTGCTTTCAGCTTCCATGCCTTTGCTTGCTTGCAGGCAGTCACCCAAGAGCAAAGTCAAACAAACTAGGCTACCAGGAGGCCAGCCAGAGGCTGTTCTTGCAAAAGAAATTTCACCCATCTTACCCAGAAAAGGGTGGGGAAAGAGACAAATTCTCTATTAAACTGCTGGCCAAGGGACATCCTGAATACTCCCGTCTCCCTTTTGATACAAATATAAATAATTTATTTTTGTTATGGGGGTGGAGGGACCTGTTATGGACACAAAAATTTTACTGCTTGTAGTTTCATTCTAAACTTTAGCTGCCAGCATTTCAGGGCTATGTAACAGCCAAAGCAGAGGGAAAATAAACAAACAAACAAACAAATAAATAAATAAACCACATATTTAACAGCAAAGCTGCAAAACTGAAACATTCATAAGTTAAAGAAAGCCAAATGTAAAGGTGTTAAAGGTGTTATGGTCAAGCTATGCTTTCTCTTTTTTTGGTAGGTTGTTTTGGGGGGAGCGGGTTTGGTTTTGGGGGGAGGGGGGAGTTGTGCTATTGTTATACACTCTCACAGTCTTCACTTAACGAAATAAGGCACACTACCTCAGTTGTATTTCTTTAACTGTGGAGTCTGCTCCTCTTCCAGTCTGGGCAGATATTAACAAGGGAAGCAATGGGAGCAGAGATGATGCTGTCTACCTGCAGAAATACAGTGCCACAGTGTTCTCCAGGAGCTGAGGCCAGCAAGCCCCGCTCAGCTCTTGGCACACCAAGCAGGAGCACAGTGCATGCATAAGAGCAGGGAGGGGATTGGAGCAGGCTCATTGCGTGTTGAAGCTGCTGGGGAATTTAGTTGCCAAACACTGGCAAATTTTCTATTAAGCCTGTGTGATTTTTTTAACTTTACAACTTGACCATATTTATATATATTTTTGTTTTTCACGTTGATGGTATAAGTGCCATCTGTGAGACCACAGCAAGTCCTTCTGTCAAATTTTACATTCCTATTCTAAGCAAAGGTGTTACAGTTTTTCAATGGAACTGTTGTTTATTTCTTTTTTCACTTGGACAAAAAAATGCCTTTCTTCAATTTTCCTTGGGAGTGGAACTGTTTTAGCTGAAACTTCAAATAAAATAATTCTGAAGCAGTATCATGGAAAACTTCAGGTTAAGCCATTTCAGTGTGATAATTTTAGAAACAATGATAAAATAGAGGCCTTTCTTCAAAAAAAATAATGTTAAATTCTATCTTCATTGCCTATGTTTACAGAACATAGGGTGATAGGGCTTTTTAGGGAATCCTATGCAAATAAGCTCACATTTGTTGTGGGAATAACACAAATTTCACCTCAAATCCTGCCACTGATTGGTATGGAGGATACAGAGCTTCTAGAGTCTTCTTTGGGGGTATTGAGTATGTTTAAATACAGATAACCTTGCCTGATGCCAAGTGCAGGAAAGACTGAGGTCTACATTGATCCCTCAGTTCCCAGGAGACACCAAAGGATGGGGCCAGGATGAGATAGCTCAGATGCTCTCTACTGACCTCAGCTGTGGCTTGGTGACCCTCACCAAGTCCTGTGAAAGCACTGAGCCTTAGCAATCCCTGTCAGCAACCCACAGCTCTGCACAGTCCTGCCATCTCTGCTTGGAAAATTCCCTTGGCTTGGCTTCCTCAGAAACTTTTAAAAGCTCCACAGAGACTGTGACTCCAATGGTTCAAGTCAGCAAACCCACACTGTTCATCCATCCCCAAACACATTGCTCATTTTCAGAAAGAAAATGGAATTAAGAGCTTCCTTTAACACATGAATATGTTTTAAAAAGCAAAAATAAGGAAACAAGCATTTGAGGCAAGCTGAAAATATTTTTTTATTTTTATTACCTCTGCCTGAATCAAACCATTTAGACTAATACTACTCTTTCCAGCATATTTATGAGTAAGTTGCTGCCACAGCCCATTTATGACACAGGAAGTGTGTGAGGGGCATGTGCCTCAGAGCTCCTTGCCTGTGGGGTCTCTGCTGTTTGGCCCAAAGAACAGGCTAACAGTCATATTGTCTTTGTCTTCATTCTCATGGAAGCAGAAATTGGATTTGAGTTGAAACATCTGGCTTGTTTTGGGGAAAACTTATTTATCTCTTCTTTCCCATTGGCTTTTGATTTTATTTTTCCTTTTTTTTCCCTAAACTATTTCCCCTTTTTAGAGTAAGGGCCTTGTTTGAAACCACTTGGATTTTCCTATCTGCTTCAACAAGACCTTGGACCAGGCTCTAGATGTCAATACGGATTTCCTTCCACACTCCTTTGTAACTGTTCTTGTGTGATTTCTAGTGGAAATTCCTTGTGCATTTCCTGATGTGTTTGTTATATCCCTTCCTACTGCATGTGAACATGTGTTTCCTTGATCATGAGCATTCCATTCATGCCAGCAGCATCCTAGATAGTACACAAACATTTTTGGGAGCTTGGATGGGTCATTTCCCCAGGAGACAAAGATTGTGGTGGACTGAGGGAAAAGGGCTGTGATGCTGATTTTAATGCCTTGCAGCACTGCCAGGGACATGTCAGTTGTATACAGAAATACAAAAGAGCCTGCATTTTATTAAAGTCTCTACCAGACCATTAAAAGCTCAAAATATGCAAGAAATTATGTCTTTCAAACCTGCATGTGATCTACTGCTTGAACAAGTTCTCCAAGGATGTGCTCATGGCCCAAGTGACCAGGACAGCAGCAATACAGACTGAACTTCTTCCTTCCTAAACAGCAGGCTTTGGACAGAAATTTAACGTTTAATACCAGCTCTATTGGCTGACAGTCTCTAGCATGCAATGTGCCTGCAAACCTAGGGCTGAAGAAATTTTTCATTTACTTCAAACAATGGCATCGTCTACATATTAGCAAAAATAAATCTTGTATGTCTGGTATTCAGAATGGCTTTCTACATCCAGTGTTTCCACTAGAAGATACTGAGTCTATTTAAATACTAACCTCCGGTTTAAATTTAAATTTTATTTAAATTTGCCTTGGCATTCAATCAATAGTAAGGTGGATGGACACACTCTTAGGCATGTATTCATGTATTGCTCCAACCACACAAGGATTCCTTTCTTTGGCGGGGGGGGGAAGGGAAGGAGCACCAGAAAGCCTTGAAATATTGGTATTTCACAGGATACATTTGAAACCCAATGTTGTTGAGCCCATTTTGCATCTTGCTCGAGTTTCCCATTTGCCATGTGTACACACACTTTAACAACTCATTGTGGCAGCTTTGAGAATGGCTCAGCTGAAGGGCCATTCATATCTGCCCACCTGCCCTCCTTTCTTTATTTATGAACCTGCAAAGCTGTCAATGTTATTTTAAAAAATCTTGCTACTTGACTTTGTTTACACTAGCTCTATCACTGTCTCAGAATTGATCTTAGTGTATAACCCTGCATTTATACAATTACTTTGCTTTTTCTTCATCAGTGCACATTTTCAATTCTCTGATCTTACCTATTAGTCATGTCCTCCTTGTCTCCTCCCCCTGAACCCCAAAGTGTCAGTATGGTTCCTGGTTTCTCCCTATCTTCAAGGTAAGGATAATTTGGTCTAAATTAATAGAACTAATAGTCAAAATCAGACTTGGTTTCTAAATCAGTTGTTAAAATTCTGTTTTAGGAGGCTTTGCTCTCTGTGCTGGTTCACTCATGGTCTCTTTTTACCTACTAAGAGCAGCTCTGAAGCCTTGATCCCCAGTCCTCCAGCTCCAGCTCTTAGCCTTTTTCCTGTATTCCACTCCCTCCTGGTGAACCAGTAGACACTTGTCTAATGTTACAAATTCATGTAGGGTCTCCACTCATCTGAACGTGAAGCTTCCTTTGTTGTTTGTCCTTACCTAGTTAAGGAACCATTTCCTATCTGTGCTAGCCTTATTCAGGGGCGTAGCTTACATGACTCCTCTGGAGGTTTAAAGAACCAGAACAATCCTTTGTAACCTGCAAAGATTTACTCCTATAACAGACACATTCCTGAAAGCTGCACTGGAACAAATAGCCAGTAGGAATACCTGCAGGTTTTGCCACTCTTCTCTACTGCCAGGCTACCAAAGTACAAAGAAAAGAAAATCATTATGCACTTCAAAGTGAGTCAGTTCAGTGGGAGTATATGTTTGCAGAATATTCTGTCCCTTCTTCCTTGCCTGTCAGCATAACTGAAGCCTGGAGGAAATTTCTAAAGCACGTGGAAATCTACAAGTCAGGTCTGTGTGGAAAGATCAGTTACATTTTCACATAAGCCTTTGGTTTATCCACTAATTTCTTTGTGCAGACTGTAGGATTTCCCTGTCTTTCTTGGTTTTGACCCAGGTGTACCAGATGGCAATAATTGAATCCTAGGTTGTGGAAATTCATACATTTTTCTTGAAGGAGCTCTCATCAGAAAGCAATGGCTGGAGCTGCCTTGCCAGCTGCTGTGATAGGAAAGCCCTTTCTCTGCACAATGCTATTTGGTTTCCTAGAGTTAGGCACTGAGGTAGGGCACCCTCAGGAGTGCTCATGATCATCTGGCTTTAGGAAAATAGCAATTTCCATCTTATTTCTCCCAATCAAGATATTTATGTTTAAATAACTTCCCTTTTTCTTGGCATTAAGTCCATCTGGTTTTGTTTCCTATGTTCAGAGGATCTTATAGGAGGAAGTGGGTGGTCATCCAGCTAGAAATAACACCACGCTGTCACACCATCTGACTGTTTTCTGAGATCCTCCCAAGCACATTGCCCAAAAGTGACCTCCAGACTACTTATGTGCTAGTGGGGATTAAATGTTCAGACAAAACGTGTGAGCAACAGATGAAGCTGTATTGTAAGAAGCTGTTCTCCAAGGACATTCCTCCACTTGTCTCTTGAACAAGATCTGAAACAACATCTGGACTAGGATTTTTGTCACATGACTTTAAACATACTGACATTTGACTTTGGTTAATCAGTGACACATTCTGATAGCTCCTACCAGCTAAGGATTTTATTTATATTTTAGATTGTATTTATTGTCTATTAATAAAGTACTGCATAATAACTCAAACCACATTTATTGAGACTGTTGTAGTTATGTAGCAAGCTATTATGCTTCTAATACGTAACTGGAACCACTCAATTTCATATGAATTAAAGAAGCTTTCTAGTTTACTAAGAAGCCAGGAGTTGTTAGCATGGATTTGTTGTTGGTAACCAGAACAAACTCATGCTCTGGAAATGATGTTTTTCCTCGGTGACAGCTGCCCACAATTTTGGTTTACCTTCTCTTTTTTGACTTGTGCAGATCACCTGAAAAAGGAAAATGAGGAAAGGCAGAGAGCAGAGGCTGGGACAGGAGGCTGAAGACACTGGCCCCAGATAACACATCAGGAGGTCTGAGGTGGATCAACATGTGAGCATCAATCTCCTGAAGTCACACTCTTGTTTCACATTGCCTGGTAGTGAAGGTAGAAATTCTGCCCCTGCTGCTGTTCCACACCCCAGGGGAATCTCTTAACTGCCTGACAAGTGCTCCCCTGTGGTGAGGGAAACTTTTTTTACAAAAAAAATCAAAAAACTTTGAAAGGTCTTTTTTTTTTTTCCATCTTAATATGGAAAGTGAACATTTATGAAATCTCAGTTTCATAGGGTGGAAAATTGCTTGTCTCTCCACTCTAGAGCAGATTGATAAAAGACTCATGATAGCAATTGAATTCAGGGGGGGGTTGATCTGTGCAGCTGTGCTTAATCCTTATTATTTTTAATAAGTCACTGGAGGTATTTAGTAGGGTCAATATGGTAAGAAATCTGGACCTGAAAGTGAAACACAGTGACTGTCAGAGGGGCCAGATTTTAATTGGAAACTAAATTTCATTTTGGAGGAAGAGGAAAATACCACACTTCTAATGAGATCCAGGGCACTCCAAAGAGCAGCCTGCAAGGAATATTTAAATAAAAAAGTTCTGTTTAGAAAGACCTTTTTTAAATGTCTTCTTGATATTGTAGATAGATAAATGCACTCAAGCACATTCTTCACAAAAGAGAAACCATATATAAAACATGCTGATGACTTAAAGTAAGATTTTGAAAGTTGGTTTAATGTTAACCAAGAAAAGTTGATTATTATTTTTCAAACTGCTCAGAGAAGCTAAGGTTTTCTTTACTTAAATATTCAGAAGGGAAGTATTTTTATATAAAAGTGGAATGCAAGGGCCAAATTAATTGTACATGAACAAATTGAGTTTTCATTAGATGCTTTCAATTAAGAGACTAATAAAAAATGCTTTTTTGTTTGGATTTCTTTTTTTTTCTTTTAAGTTTAGATTTCTGCACCTTGAAATAATTCAGACTGTTCAAAACATAGTACAAATGTTGGTACTTATAAATGAGCTCTTAGAAGTGGTAGCGAGGAATTCATTTCAATATTTTCCTCAAACCAGGTGAAATTGTGAGCTCAGGTTTCAATCCTTAAAGATTCATTTGATGAGGACAGAGGTTACGTGCACTGTGCACAGCCAGAGGATGAGGGCCTAGGGAAAAAGGATTGTGGGTTCCCGCCCCTTCCAGCATGCAAGACTCTTGGTACAGCCTGGGAAGAGGAGAAGGATGCAGTGATTCTAAGAGGAACAAAGCCAGTGTTCACTATCTAAATGACAAAAAAAGGCAGAGGCGAGATTTTGCTTTTCTGTATCACCAAGCATACTTAAATATCTTAAGTAAGCTGAAAGTTCTTTTGGTTGAGGGATGATGATGACATTCCTTCTTTTTCCCCCTATATTGTTCCCAACCTGTGGCCTCAGCTGATTTGCTCAATAGCAGAGCCTTGAAGTCCAAGATCTCAGAAGATAAATGATGGTATGTGAAAGGATTCCAGGCACCCCTGTGGTGTCCTCACGTGGTAATTAAAACGAAGTTAGGGCTAAAGAGATTAGTAACCAAGTCCAAGAGGCAAATTGGGTGAGGAAGAGTTAAAAATGTCTCTCTTTCTCTTGTGTGAAAGTGCAAGGCTGATAAAATAAACAAATCTGTTGAAATCAGGCATTTCAAGCCAGAGACTGGTCATTCCAAACTCTGCAGGGAATAAGGGCAATACCTGTCTCCATACCACACATCAAATCACACTTGGCTGTTTTTCAATTGGACTGCCCCTGAGTCCAATTTGAGTGGGTTATCACTATGTGAAAGAGCATGGCACAGCCCCAAACCCCCTGAGCTAACAGATCCACAGTAACTTCTTTGGCAGCTGGGTTGACTTTTTCTGTACTCTGAGTGTAGGGGCAGAAGGTTAAATAGAGGAGAGGAGAGGACAGAAGAGAAAAAGAAATTATACATGAACAAACCATATTTTAGCCTTCCCTCTTGCATATATCAGTGGATAATGAAATTTTTCAACTGATTAGATGCCTCATTGGTTGGAAAATTTGGAAGCAATCATGCAATTATATCGCAAAACCTCAGAGTCATGTACGTTCAGCCAAGAAGAGAAACCAACTATTAGCAAAAATAGAGAGAAAGAGAAGAAAAGAAAAAAGACTATTTATATTGCAATACTGGTCCTAAAAAATGGAAAAGAAAACACAATGGAAAATTTTCTGCAAACAATTAAAGAAGGGGGAGAAGGCTCAGGATGGGTCTGGTGTTTCAGGATAAATATAGGATTTATAACATAGTAAGAGCTGTTTTTAGTGGGCCTTAATTGAAACTACATTGCTTGCCCCTCTACTGCTGCATCCCGGTGCTGCAGTCCGTGAGAAAAAGAGGGACTGGGTGACTTTCCTAGTAAGGGACTGATACATCTCACCAGAGAAAACAATGATTGGCAAGGTTCATTGCAAGCACTTGGGACACTTTTCTAAACAGGGGCATGGACTTGTGCTCTGCTCCACGCCACAATGTCTCTGCTTGTGACAGGCACTGCTCAGCCCCCATCCAGGAGCCATCTGACACACTGGGTTTTGCTAAAGTCCTAAAAAAAAAGTCCTAAACTTCATTTGCTAAATGAAGTCAGTTGCCAGAACTAATGCTTTTTTTCTTTTTCTTTTACTACTAAGAGAGTTTCTTGCTCCTCTTGTGCATCTCAAATCACCTAGACAAGGACTCAGAAACACAATGTTTTCATTGGTAGGAAGATGGAGTCATTTAGGGGATGAAATCTGACCCCAGTGAAGTCTCAATAACACTGTTTAGGCCTTGGGGATTAGAAACTGACTTCAGCTTTTGCAGCCTCTGTCAACAGCCTCCTTCCTTTCCAGCTGCCCACGCTCTCTCCAGGGTCTCTGGGGCTGACCTCGCAGTGGAGGCTGAGGTGACATCTACAAGGGAGCTGTGCACCAGTGCTGGAATGAAGTGAGTGGCAAGTGATCAGAGCAGGATCAGTAGCAACTGCAGAAGGGGCAGATGTCTCCAGCATGTTCTGTAGCAAACTGAGGACCACATCAACTTCTCAGATCCAGAGTCCTGCCTTAACTTATTAGCCAATGATGGACCCAGTCACAGATTAATACCTGGGATCCAGAATCTGGTCCAAGTCCACCTTTTTGGTCTTCTTTTTCCCCTTTGAATGGGCTTCAAAGCAAATTTAAATCCCTTTCCACTGAGAGACAAAAAGGAAGAGATAGGCCAGGATGGAGTGGTAGAGGAATTAAAAGAAATATTAGCATATTGTTGGCACACATGAATGGGGGGAAATTGTTGAGGTGACCCAAACCATAAATTGAACCTGAACCATCTACTTATCTGATTGCTTTACCTTGTCCCCATCCTGAATGTAACAATTGGTTTCTTCCCAAAGAGGGATTTCATCCCATACTCCCTGTGGAGATTGGAAATGCTCCACTAGGTTTGATGTCTCAGTACTATTCTATTAATGGAAGAAAAGCATCCCTTCCCCTTGGCATTACAGATATGTGACATTCATGAAAAACTACAAGTGTTTTTATTATTTAATACTATTATTTTCCAAGATAAAAAGAAAATATTTGGCAATTCCATCCTTGTTGGTGTTGTGGTTTGATCTGGCTCCCCAGAAAAGTGGGAGCTGTTCTTTGGATTCTGCGAAGCCTCCTGGGGTGAGGGGAAATTGGTGGCTCTTTGGGAGCTTCCTGGAATGTGAAATACTATTTAGCACTGGCTTTATGTCCTCAGAGGCTTGGGAACTCCAGTGCCTCAAAGGCCTAGGGAATGCTGGGGAAGGATGGACAATTAGATGGGTTAAAAAGGGAATTCATTAGAAGCATATTCAGATCAGAAACTGCAAGAGAACAGTTACATTCTTTGCCTTGTTCTTTACATGAATGTTGAGAGCCAGTGGAAAAAACAGACCATCTCAGGGATGGATCCAGGCCTAGCAGAGTAAGGGTTATGTTTTTGTTTTCTTTTCCACCAAAAACTCAATGTTCCTATTTTCTCTTCTCTTGCAGGGAAAGAAATCGAGTTCAACAAAGAGCTCTTCACCCACCAGCTCTTACTGTCCCACTGAGTCCTTTATAAAGTTTAGGTGCCAGCAGGAGCAGGGCTTTTTTAACAAGAATTATTTGCCTGGTATCTGGATGGTTGTAGATCAAATCTGCCCCACAACATGGGAAATGAATGCTGATCTCTAATCCACTCACATTGAAGAAAAAAGGCAATCAATTCAAAGCAGAGAAAGACTTATGGTGGGAATGGTTGTGAGAAATCTCCAGTTCTTCTATGCAAGGTCCAGGGATGGCTATAGACATCAAGACTGAACAAGCCTTGAAGGGAAATCAAAATGACAGTGCTTTTCCCATATGTTGAAGGATCTGACATTGTCGTCTGCAACTCTATGAGGCTGAATTTAAAATAACCTGTTGAAAAAGAAAGGGAGAATATATTTTTTTGAGGCTTTCAGCCACATGTACTTCTTTAGTAAGAAGTGGACATCTGTCTTGAATCTGTCCAATTTATCATGAAAGCACCAACAAAAATGCTTCCTGGTTTGAGAAGAGCTAATGGTTTTTTTAATACAAAAATCCATCTTTTTTTCCAAAAAGGAGAGGAAAGTTTATTTTCTCTCCACTTTTCTTGGGTGGATGATTTCCTGTGTTTGCTGTAGGCTGGTCATTGCCTTTGTCCCCACTAAGACATGAAGCACCAACTTGAGCCAGATTATTTCTAGAGACCTCATGAGAATCACTGAATTATGTTCTCCCTTTATATCATGAACTGAGAATAAACTTTGGCCTCCACTTTCTAGGTCAAGAAGTTTCAGCCCTGTGCAGAAAACTGCATGCCATCTTAAACACATTATATTCTTAGTTATTGCCTTTTCATCCAAAAGAATGCTCATGTCTTTTGATCTGGATAATTTTTTAGAGTTTCTTTTCTTTTCCCATTCTTCTCAGTACAGTGACTACCCACAGTATCCCAACAGCAGCAGTGAAGGGGAGCCCTTGCATAGTACTTTAAGTCTCAGGTGAAGGTCTGTAAAATAATTTACTGCAGGTCAGTGCCCCTGTTCAACTGTTTCACCACTTTGTCCTCAGTGTCTTCTAAACTGTGATTGTTACAATATCCAAAACTTAGACTAGTAAAATGAGAGGCCTGGGAGAGAACTAGAGAACTTTATTGTCTTACTAATTTCTCCATCATTTAATTCTGTTTGCATGATTTAAATTGTTGATTGGAGCTGGAAGGCAAATCAGCTCCTACAGCTCTTAAAGTCCTTTAGCTCCCCTTGTAGGAAAGGAAGAACCCATTGCTAGATCATCCACTGTCACTAAATTTGTGTCCATTGCTGCATCTCTGAAGGTCTCCAGAGGGCTGATCTGAAATCAAGGTTATTTCACATAAAATGAAATCTGCAGGTGAATTCCTATTAAGCAAAATGGGAATCAATCTTCAAGGCTATTTGAACTCTTTGGACTCCTTTTGGTGATGAAGGGGGTCACTTTGGCCATATGGAAACAGATCTGTTGAGGGGAAAGTAGAACAACATGCTTGCAAAAGAGAGCAAAAGTCCTAAAACACTGCACACACAAAATGTTTTTATATATAAAAATTTTAGTCATGGATCCAGCTTGAACTGACAATTTTGCATGAGAAGCCAGTGCCACTAATCACTTGCAGCATAAAACTAAAAAAATTTGTAGAGGAGTCCAAACTCTGTTCCGTTACAGACTTCAGTGGTTCTTTCATCCACTCACATTGCTTTTTGTAGGATCACTTCAGCACCATTAAGAACACTTCCTTTGACCTATGCAATTATATCTAAAATTTTTTGGTTGTAAAACCAAACTGAGCACAATTCCACTTTTAAGAAATAAATCCTTCAATTACCCATGTACAAATCCTCAGTAAAGGTTTTGGCTTTACTGCTAAAGCCTTTATAACCCACAGAGGAGAGCCTGCACATAAAAACCCATGAAAATTAATGAACATGGACTTGCAGCAGTGAGAAATTTGGAATTCCTGTTCCTTGGGAACTTCCAGCGTGTCAAAACTTATTATTCTAAGCTGAAGCAAGTACTTTCAACATAATAAATTTGCGCAAAAAAAAAACCCAACCAAAAAAGGGAATTTCTCATAATTTCTGTAAAGAATTGCCAATACTTCAATTGTTCTTGAATAGAAATTATAATGGAGAACTACCTATATTGAAACATTTCCTTTTATTTGCTGGATTTGACACACATGCTCCATTTACCTGAAATTCAGTTAATACTGGACTTCACATTTTGTGAGGGTCTCTCTTTTGACTTTGTAGTTAAAAGGCCAGAACCCTCAGGATTCCCTACAGACTAAATTTTCCTATCCAAATTACATTTCTCATGTAGCATGAGAGTCACATGAGTATCAAACACAGCACATAATTCCGGCCAAGCCTAGTGCATGTTATTTCTTGGGAGCTGAGTCCTCCAAAGGACTATGGGTCCATAGTAGAGAGGACAAAGTTGCCAATTAAAACTTCCACAGGGCAATGCTATTATATTATATTATTATATATATTATATTTCTTCAAATAATGAAACTAAGCTGAGTGCTATGGCGAACCAAGATTCAAAAAACCTCATTGTTTTGTATAAATAAAAAGAAAAAAACATTCTTTTATGAACCTGGGTTTTGTTTCATTTGGAAACAAATGAAACAATTACAACACTTCATTTTGCATCATTCCCATTGTGACTTTTAAAACTCTTCACTTTGTAAAATCAGTCTGGTGAACATTGCCATTCCTGTTGGAACCTTGCAGCAGTGTGAGCAAGCACCACCTCTGCTGCTGGTAGATACCCTCTCCTCTCTGACAGGGGCAAGGACAATCCAGCATTTGGTGAATCAACATAGGCAGGAACAAAGAAGCCAGAGGAAGTTAGGCAATATAGCCAAATGACACCAGTAAAAGTACATAACACTGTTAGTCATCTAGAATGACTTCTCTGTCTCACCCTCTCCCTGCCAGCCCTATGTCTTTTCTGCTGACAGGTAACTGCTATCCTAAATGTTGTGTTACTCCACAGCACATTAGCAGGAGTTCCACTGATGTAAGGGGATGGTTCTCCCATAAAAAGAGAGAGGAGGCTGAAACCAAAGACATTTCCGAGAAAGAACTGATCTTCCCAGTGTACTTGCTCTGTTACAGAGCAAGAGATTGCAGTTGCAGTAGACACATGTTCCTGTTTTAGCCAGACTTTGAGCTTCCTGTTGCAGTTCAATGATTGTCTTGGGGCCAGGTCCCCAGTGGGTACAAAACAAAGTAGTTCCTGCTGCTTAAACAGTTTGAAATGAGAAAAGAGTCCCCTCTCCCGTGGTATTCATTGCACTTGTTCCTGTTATACATTATACCCACAATGCATTCAGCATTGCCCTAAACACCACCCATAAGGCTCCCTGTCCTAATCCAGCCCACAAAGTCAAGAGCTTGGGAACTGAATAAAAACCGACTGTGCATTTTGTAGGTCACAGGAAAGAGAAAAAAAAAGAGCACATAGAGCACATTTCAGTTTTCATTGGTGCTTCTGGCAACCTTCTTCCTCTACACATCATCATCCAAGAGACAAAACCCAGGCTCCCCATTGAGTACACAAGAAAGGGAGACTTCCCTTGTGCTTTGCTGTGCTGCAAGCTGTAAATTTCTGAAGAGCTCTGCTATAATCTTTTACAGTCTGCAATCCCACCCTTCAGCTTAATGAAATGGAATGGTACAAATGCTCTCTGGACATTTCACTGCTGACAGTTACCCAAGGTTTGTTTCAGCTGTTACAATATGGCTATTTTATTGTCTTTTTTTATTTCTCTTGTACAATTTCATGACTAACTATGTGTAAAATGGAAGGAATTTGACTATCCTTTCTTCATCCAGTTGGACACAAACTGGACTGGTTCCTTTAACTCACTTTTCAGCTGGCAGGGCTTGGTTTCTGTTTTCTTTTAAATGTCAGAAAAGGTTAAATAGGCCCTTCAAATCTGCAATAGATTTGGAAGATCTCTGGGAGTAAAACATTCACAAGAGAAACAGTTTATATTAGTTCCAGCAACAAACTCAGGTTGTGAACCTGGAAGGCAAGTAAAACAAACCTCATGCACATCTCACATAAAAAATCACAGGATTTGTTTTTTCCCAATATCATAATATAATGAAATCTTTTGAAGGGTTTTAGTCTCTTTAACTGTCATGTTGTTTAGGGCATTTTCACTGTTGTTGTTTTATTGGATTTGATTTATATTACACTTACATTTTACAGTTGGAAATACTCATGCAGATCAGGGAGTTGGACGTAAGAAAGTGACTCCCACCATTTTCCTGTGTTTGCCTGGTATCCTGCTTGGCCACAAAAACTACAAAGGGGTCAAGACCCTAGCTAGCCTGCCTCGTCTCTTCCTCACTTGAAACAGAAAACAAACACAAACACTGTGTCGAAAAACTTGAAGGAAAGTTGGCGAGGACTTAAGCTTTCACAACTGGCTGAAAAATTCAGCATTCCTCATGCCACTGGAACACTAGCATCCCAGCTCAGCATTTGCCTGGCAGATACAATCTTTACCTCAGGTAAAGGGCAAGGAAAGAAAACAGTAAAATGGTGCCAGGATCCATAGAGCTGTCTATCAGACATACCATCTCAAGATACTTTAATTTTGAGGTAAGATGGGACAGAAAAACAATATGTTGAGATTTAGAAGAGTAGCAGTGTGTGTTGGGTGATGAAAGCCTTATGCTTTGTACATCCAAACACAGTCCACACTAGAGGAAAGATACACTTATATCAAATTCCTGATGATTCAAAAATAGCTTGTCTTCTACTGCCAGCTACCTACAAGGACCTTAAAAATTCAGGGTGATCATTAAGATTATTTGGATAGATCTTCTCTTGTTTCTCACTGCCAATATTGTTCATGAGGAAAGGGAGAGAATTTGGCCAGTGAGTAAAAGTTCTTGTGCAGAACAACAAGCCTGGATTTGTTGCACCTGCCCTGGGGTACTTGGAGTCAGAGACTCAGAATGTGGCAAGCATCTTGTGAGGCAATTCTTCCCTGATAACTGGACCAATGGCAAGTGTACCCCAAAGCAGAAGGACCTTTGCTTCTGCTTCAGGTTTCCCACTGCAAATGGAAAAGTTCAGGTGGGACATTGAAACTGGAGAATCCCTTGATGCCAGCATTAACAACTGAGGTTACCCATAACTGGTAATCTCTGCCTGCTCTGCCCTCGCCTTGCTATGGAGAAGCCAAACCTGTGTCCAGACTCCAGACAGGAGCTTGGGTAGGATGTGGTGGAGAGAGCACAGGCATGTCTGAGCAGAGAGATCACATTACCTAAGGGGTGCTAAGCCCCTCACCTCAGCACTTTTGCCAGTGCCAGGATCCCTTCCCAGCAGTCTCCTGCTTTGAGAAAAATGTGAAAAGTGGTTTAATAGGTCTCAGGCCTGTTATCACTCACAACAGCAATGATCAGAAACAGGGGCCGTTAACAGCCCTAGTATTTAACTCACACATTCACTTACATATAGAGAGGTCCCTGTCTATATGATTAATGTCATCTCAAAATATTCCATTAACAAAAATATGAAGTGCTTTGATTTTTTTCCCCCCATGTGACTGACAACATAAACACATTGTCAAAAGCACTCAACAGATGGTAAGGCACTTAGGAAAGTTTGCTACCTTGAAAGAAGTCATTGGCCTTCAGCAAGCACTTAAACCACCACGGATAGTAATTGAAAGAAGGCTGTCCTTCAATTCCAGAGTGAAATGGAGGGAAACACGGTCACTGCATCCTTCATCCAACATTAACCCTGTATTCCCATGATGGTTTCTAATGGGAAGCCACTTTCTTATCTGAAGCCAGTGGTCTATCTGTAGACAATAGCAGAAGGAGTAGAGGATGGGTAGAGTGTGGGATAGCAGCAGGCAGGGAGCAGAGCTCCAGTACATATAGGAAGGAAGCTTGCCACAGTGTCAGCTTTCACTCTTGAATCACTTGCAGCTGCCTTCTCCATCTTTCTTTGCAGGGAAGTATGCTCAATTTCCATTTCTATGCCTTACATTCTCACCTGACAGTATCCTTGGGTCTGGCTGTCTTGGTAATCAGACTACTCTTTCTCATAATTTCCTAGAAATCATTACCAGTTTCACCCTCCCCAGTGTCTATTTTCACTTTTGGGTCTTTCAACAGCTTGAATAATGAGCGTTGATCAACACCAACTTAACTCCCACAACTTGAACTAATTATTTCTGCAGAGACCTCTTACCATGAAGACAAATTTGAAGGGGATTTTGTCTTCCCTGCTGCTATCTGAGGGAGTTTCATATTTTGTTGGTCTCCTCATCTTCCTATGTCATGGATTGCCTTGAGCACCCTCTTGTTCTAGCAGCTGGTATAGCTTGCAACACATCCAGGGCTAAAAGCTGGTAGGATTTGCTAAAAACTGGAAGGGACTAAACTATTATGAGAAACCTGAAACACCTCTTTTCCCACTTCTGTTTTTCACTGTGTATGTTAAGTTATCCTCATTACTCAGGCTTCGTAATTACTTTATTATCTCATGCAGTTCAGAAGTGAGTTTGTTCAATTTCCTCTGAATTATTTCCCACAAACATTCCTGTCATTTTCTCATTCAACTACTACAAAGTCTTCAAATATAAGGATTTTTTAAAATTCTGAATAAAATTTGCTTGGGAGCTTTCTAGTGCTAATATATTACTATAATGTGTTTTACTATGTCTTTTTTTAAGGTAGATGTTTCATCCCCAATGGAGATAGGGTGACCTTTCATAAAGTAACTTGGATATTCTTGCATTTTTTCATGTACAGGCACGGTCCTGATAGCTTTCTTCCTTGGATCCTACTAGTGATAAACTGCCTGAACCTGTTTCAACCCTTCTGTTTCCCCTCAGATGGCTATTAACTCACTAAATAAATATTGATCAGAAAAAGAGAAGTTATTTATAAAGTAGCCTGATTAAAGAAACGTGGAAGAAGTATCATGGAAGCAAACCTTGGACACACTTTGGACAATAGGTCTTGTCAAACAAATTTGATGCCATTCTGTAAGGTAAGCTATTGTTCAAGTCTGACTCTAAGGCATAAGTTAAGTTAGCAGAAAAAATGTCAATATTCCCACCTACCTAAACTCCCATTGCCATCCTACACTCTTTTTTAGGGCATGATTCGATATTTAACACAAGTAAGAGTCAGGCATAGCCATGAAGGCTAGGCTGTGGGACCTCCAAAATATAGGTATTGATGCAACACACTTCCCCATCCTGGGAACAGAGCCATGTTTCCATTGAGGGCACAGAAATCCTTCAAAAATTTACCTAAACTTCTAAGTTAGTATGGCTTCCAAAAACAGCAATCACTATCCAGTTACTGCTTAGCAACACTAATTAAACATTGCTCATTAGAAAGTTCATTAGAAATGTTGTATGTTTGGATTACTGTCATTAGTTTCACTGGATTGCAAGGGCTCCATATTTTGATTTAAAGCAAATGATTACTGAGCATTATATAAAGCAGGAATGAATTAAAAACTGACGGACAGATCTCAGCTTTTCAATAAGGGGAAAAGTCTGAATAACTGTATTTATAGTGCTGCTGTTCTAGAATAAGGCTCATTTTGGATCTGCACTTTCCTCACAGATTTAGTAATGGGTACAAAATCCCTGCTGATCAAAGTTACTCTGTGAAACAAGCATTGCTGGAGCAACGATCTATAATCAAAGCATCAACTGATAAATTAAAACGAAATATTTCAGTAAAATTTTCTAAGAGAAAGGCAGTTCATCATACCTACAGAAAGACAGGTCCTCACCACAGATGTTTTAAGATAGAATTTAGCAAAAAGACTGTTCATTCTGGTTATGAATGCATGCTAAACAGGGCTGATGAATTCATAGGATATGTTGAAAGAGAAATAATAACCTAACAGATGACATTATTACCTCTGCAGATGACATTAATACATGCCAGCTGGTTACATCCTGTTCTGAATCCACGCCTAAAAAAAGATACAAAACCACAATATTTAGCATAACAGAACCACGTGGTTGTTTTGGGTCTTTAGAAATCCCCTCACCATGGGAGAGTTAAAGTCAATCTGTTTAACTAATCACAAAAGCAATTGGGGAGACAAGAGGTGACTTGATCACTCTATAATTACCTTCCCAAGGAAAAAATAGCAGTTGCTAAAGACGCCCTCAATTCAGCAGAGAAATGCAGAACAAGAACCAGTAGCTTGGAGTTGACTTTAAAAGGCACATTTAACTGGAAAGGGATAAGAATCAGCTAATTAGAGTAATCTGCTTGTAGAAACAAAGAGCATGACTTGTTCTCTTGTTCTCCTGTTCCCTTGCCTTGTCTTCTCCAAATAAGACCTGAGTGTCTCTCTAGAAAGCACAATTTCACTGAGCATTGCTAATGAATTTTATTAGGTGGTAACCAGGAGAAAAACTGCACCTCGGATTCATGAACCAGTCAGATCAGGTAACTCCAATGGTCTGGCCTAGGTTCAGATACTTTAGAACTAAGAACTGCCTGGTACTGACCAGGGCTATGTGAAACGTTTCGTAGTACAGTAACATTTCAAACAAATTGTATTTCCCTTCTCTCTATTGTATATAATCCTCTTGTGGAAAAATGCTTTTAAAGGCATTTGTTTAAAGTTTGGCTGCCGCTATATTGATTGGATTACTGGTAGCAGGCTGAGAAACCTTGCACAGTTATCTAGTACAACTAATACATATTTACAGGTTCTTTTCATTCCTTTCTAGGTGAAAAAATGTCTGAAATGACACCAAGTCAGGCTCTCCTGTAACAGAATTCATGTGGACACTGGCACACTGGACTGCAGTCATAAATCAAGCCAAACTGAATCTTCAACGACATTAGTTTTTATCTGATGCTACTAAAGCCAATCTCTCATAGAAATTACTGGTTTTCTCTGTTCTGACTTCTTTTTTGTTGATGAAAACCTATACCAAATTATCAGCAATTCAGTAGCAACTACCTAGACAATATTTTTTTGTCTGTCTTCTGAAAACCAATACCAAACAATTGGCAATTTCAGTGGCATCTATCCAGACAATATTCATGAGTCTGTCTTCTTTCTTTAGCTAAATGTTTGTATGAATATCCTGACAGTAACCTCCTGCAATGGAGGAATATGACATCTTGGATTTATCTCATGTAGGAAAAGCTGTAGGCAGGGAATGGCCTTCTTCATACTCCTTCATTAAAACACCATATTTGCTTGGCCCATGTCCACAGACACTTCTCTTTTCCAATACACTAATGTTTTTGGAGAAGCCACATTAGATGGACTTATCTTTACCACTGAAAATTTTCTTTGTATTCTGTAGAGTTTCTTGAATTCTCATACTAAGATACGTGTGCGTGCCTCATCCGTAATATCCTCAAAGTGTTATTCATGACCTACTAATTTCCAAGGCATATGAGAGAAATAAAATGACTGATTTCACTGATGTTGTTCCTTCCTAATCCATTCTGAGCATTTTGAATTTGAGAGAGGAGTTGTTTTCTTGAGCAATTTAGTTTTTTCTGGTTGTTTTCCAAAAACTAGGCAATGTTGGATAATCATTCATTTTCCAAGTACACCAGTGCATGGTCAGACTGTGACCTGTCTGTCTGGAATAGTTTACAGGATGCATTTTGCTATTTTATCCTGCAGATGTGCCACTAAGACACATCTTCCATTAGCACTTATTTATGCACTGTGATATACAGATAAAACTAATCAGTCAAATGTCTTTATTTTAATCATCCACAGCTGTCAGATATGGACAAGTAGGCTTCGGGACATCTGGATTTAGGAATACTTCTAATACACAAAAAACCCAAGTTGTCATTTCAGAAACTCTCGTACAGCCTGTGAACATATTCCCAAACACTGGAGTCTTTTCACAAATGTCTGAGCTTGTGATTCGGAGATGGACAAGGTCTGTCCACCCAGATGAAGTCTGCTGATCTCTTCCTGTATGATATGCATCCTGCCAATGTCAAAGTTGTTTGAAAATACAGTGTATTTAATACATACTAGAAGGATATTCAGTGCATGCATCTTCTTCTATTAACAGTAGTATCTTCACCCAGCTGTTAAAACTACATTTTCTTTCAACCAAATGTGTTAGATCTGGACATTCTCCTAAAAAGAATGTATCCATTTTTTGCAAACTTCTTTCAATTTTCATTGACTCTTTTGCGGCTGATTTGGTACTCTAGATTGCCAGAGGAGAATGTTCCAAAGTAACACAGTGAAATTTTTTTGCTTTATTTCTCTGGAAAGGTCAATAAGCCAAGGTAAAATCTGTGCAGTTGTTTTGTGAAGAAACTATGAGATTTTGGCCCTGAAAGACATTGAACAGGACTGAAAACATCACAGAAGCCTGTAGCCTCAGGTTTGAAAAATACAAGCAGTCAGTTGTGCTAGAAAATAATTCAGTGCCATGCTTTAAAAGGTAAAATCAAAGAATTCTGTGTGCCATATAAAGCTGAAAGGAAAGCAGAATCCAAAAGGGTTGGGTGACCAGTTCTGAAACACTGTTTGAATAAGATGGATGGATTGGAGCTTGCCATACTTGGTTTGCAGCCAGGAATAATCTTTTCAAAGCTAGAAGAGCTTTTGATCTCTGCCTACTCCTCCTCATCACTGTGAATCTCCAGGGATACAACCCTACCGTGCAATACAAGGGAAAGAAAATGTGCTTCAGAAGAGGGAGAGGAAAAAGGACAAGGAAGCCAATGAAATAGTATCTGAGAACAACACCGCTGCCTGTAATGACACTAACCTGCTGGTGCCAGTGGAAGAGTTTTGTAATATTTTTCCAGGTCTGCTCTTGTTTTTGATACTAGGCTGTGGAGCTGGTTCTGTGACTCTATACCACCCTCAGCATGCTTCCAGGGATATTGGGAATTGTTCTTATGAACCTGTGACTTGGAAGTAGTAACAGGCCAAAAGTGCCGTCAGGCAAAATTGAGCCAAATTGATCTGACAACAGTGGGAGAAGATACACTGATGAGCAGGGGTCTCTGCACCACTATCCCTATTCCAACTAGGAGCTGGCTGTGTTGGCGTTCGAATGCAATATGTTTGCAGTGTGCAGCAAATCCAGGAAATAATTTGAGAAAAAATAAAGTGGCATAATCCATCAAATGAGTACAGCAGAGGTCTCAAAGGGCACATGGCATTGTTTATAATGGAATGCACACAGCACGGCTGGAATGACGTTGCAGCTGTAGTTTGGAAAAAGTAAGTGTCTTGTCTTTCAAGGACCATCAGACCTCTTAGTGACACAGTACCTCCAAAAGCACCTTGGTATTAATTTTGGTTAGATTGTACTTGCTGAGAAGGATGTGTCCATGGAATTACTGAGGCTGCAGACTTCTCCTTGGAGGTCTCTTGTTGTATCCTGTAAACACTAGAAAATCAGAATGTCCTGCTGGGAGCGTAGCAATTCAGGCATTTCAGGATGCCTCTTCTTCTCTACAACTCAGATGCTGCTAAGACTGAAACAGAATCACCACCTCCTGTTGGGTGGCATATCTTATGATGCATGGGAGATTTTAATAAGTTTTTTCTGTGAGTAATATAATCTCCCGAGACTGTGGATACAGGCTTGAGCCATGGAATAAATGTGGCTTTTTGGGCTTGCACTCGTCCTGAGCAACATTCTCCACTCCAAACCGCACCCTGTGCTTGCTGGCGGGAGAGAATAAACAGTCGGTTGGAAACTTCCTCTGGTTTCTTCCCACTCGACTTAGAAATCTTGGGTATGGAGGTACCCAATGGCACCTCCAGCAGTGACCACCACACAGACCATTTCTGAAAATCACCATAGTCATGACTCCAGAGAAGCCTGAAAACTTCTGGCTTCCCTGAAGCCCTGCCTGGGAGCCAGGCCCTCCAGGGCTGTGGGGCTGGGCAAACCCCAGAGGAACACTCACCATACATCATGTCAGCAGAGATGGATCTCTGCCTGCTGGGTGGTTGAAGGGCTGCCCAGGCCCCACTCAGAGCCCACATTCTGATCAGTTCCTTTACAAAGTTGTTCTCTTTTGTTCACCACCCTGCCTCAAATGCATAATCACTCATGTACTTCTTGGAGTGTACAAGACAAATGTGTATTGCTTGGAGTTCCCCTTGCTTGTCCTGCATCATCCAGCCCCACAATTCCTGTCAATTCCCCTTCACTAGCTGTTTGCCAGAACATTATTAATTTTCCAGAAATGGTATCCCCTAGTGTTTGTCATCCCATTATGTACAGAAATGGGAAAAAAAAATGTAATCTTGTCTGAAAAAGAAATACAGAAAGAAAAACAGAAAAGTGGAAAAAGGGTATCAAGGGAGGGAGAGAGAAGAAAAGATGAAAAAAACCTTTTCTTTGCCCTCAAAGGCTTTTCTTTTAAAGATTTTATGAGTTTGCTGACAATGTTAATTTACTGGCACCTCCTTCAACACCCTACCTACTCCATAGAAACTTTAGCCAACTTTTAAAGCCAAACTGAATTCTAGGGAAAACTCACAAGATGCACAGAGAAGTAAATTTCAGCTTGTCAAGTGTTACACTGATTAGTGGTGGAATAAAACAAAATCTCAAAGAACAACCTTCCCTCTCACTTCTTGTCAAAACTCACATCCTCCTGTTTTTCTCTCTCACCACCACCCTTACCTTAAAAATAAAAGCAATAAAAAGGAAAATAAAATAGCCCCATCTCTAACCACTTGGTAGAATGAAAGCTTTGAAAGCAAAACAATTCCATAAAATGATCCAACTGCAATTCAAAATAAACTGGTCTCACAGAATAAGTTTGGTAATAATATTTGGAAAAACCGCTGCATACATTCCTACCCAAGGTCTGGTAAAGGGCAGCCACAAATTGTCTGATCACAAAGAAGGAATTTCCCCCTCACTGGTTTGTGGCAAGTGTACATGAGGCTGAGAGTGATGTTCAAAGAAGACAAGCTGAGCACAAATTCTGCTGAGTGACTGACCCTTCCTCAGTCTCCACATTAATTAACAGGAAGAATGGAGTAAGGAGAGAGGAGGAGACACAGCTCCATACATCAGCTGTGGTGGGAGCCAGCATAGACACAAGATGCTTAAGATCAGCAGTGAGCAGGAGGGAATCCCTGAAAGATATTTTCAAGTATACGACTGATAGGAACAGGCAGCCCAGACATTAGCATGAAGAAGTTTCTCAACCCCTGCATCTCTGAAGAACTAACTCAACAGAAGAATTCACAATATGAGACCCCTTTTGTGTGCTCTCAGGTACAAAAGACACTGGATATCTTCTATCCCACTAACAATTCACTGTGTCAAAGGCAGCTCATAGCAAATAAAAGACCATCAGTTTCTTACTGAAATCATTGGTGCTGTCAACATTTATTATCTTTCAGATTCGTTCAGCACACAGAAAAAGACCAAAAAAAGGCAAAAAAAATAAAATAAGTTGACCACCACCCTGCCTTACAGATCTCTGTGCAACCCCCAAAGCCTTCTCCTAGAGCTTGTATAGGATCAACCAATAAAGTAGAAATGAAATGAAGTGAAACAAAAGCTGAGGAGAAGCATCATATGCATCACATTTGGAATCCTTCACTGTTTTGACTGCTAAATGGGAGGTGCTGTGATTAATCTGTGATTATGTGACTCACCATAATTATGTCTTGTTGAAATTGAATTTATTGAAGCATGAATCATTCCACCCAAAGTAGAACCTAATTGCACGATTGCTGTGGCAGCCATTTAGGGTTTAGAGGAGAGGTTGCTATGTTGGGTGAAGACTTCCGCTCAATTCAAGCAGTGAAAAATTCTGTCTTGTGACTTGCAAAAGGGTGAAATGTGTCTGTGAAATGAGAGGAGAAGAACCTATCCCATGAAGTTCCCCTTGAAATGCTGGAAAATGTTCAGCCAACCTGATAGTGAAAAGCTTCCTTAGACTGAGAAGGTACGTTAAAGTTTGGATCTGTGAGCCTCATGTGAGTATTTGAAAGTTGTATCACTCCAGCCAGAGAACTCCCACTGCTTCACTGTTATTTCTGGGCACATGCTCACCAGGACTGGTATATATTCACAATAAACCTGTCATTTCATCAGTAAGACCGGACTAGAGGGAGATGAGCCTGGCACTTCTGCTTTGGGTGACACATGCAGGAGGTTGAAGTGTGTAGTATGTCTGTGGGGTGTCTCCCAGCCAGCAGCTCTGTATAACAGAGAGAAAACTGAGGTCAACTTGGATTTTTTTCCACATTTTAAAGAAGATATCCATATTTCCTATTCATCTGTTTGGATTTTTGGATGTAAAAGATGTTTTTTAAATGGGAATTTTTATGGGTAGACTTTTTGTTCTTTTTTTTACCAAAAAGCCACATTTAATGAAATAGTCTTTGTGTTCAGTTTAAAAAGAAAAAAAAAAAAAAACAACTTACATTTTCTCCTCTGCATTAAAATGGACCCTTTTTCCTAACAGACTTCAGTATAATTATTGCCAGCATATATGAAGGAGTATAAACAATGACTCTCCAGAGTAAGGAATTTTGTATAGTTGTAAAATTTCCTGCTCTATTTTTAAATTTCTTACTGCTGCTACTGTTGTCTATAACACAGCAGTAGCAAAGGCCCACAACAGCAGTTAAGATTGAAAGGGGGATGAAAACTGCAATTAAATACAAAACCAAAGTTAGGAAATACTTTGCAGTCCATAATGCCCAACCAGGCAGAAGAATCAGACAGAGGAAAAAGGGTGAAATTTACACTTTTATTTCACACTTACTGCCCATTCAAAGATTGTCACTAGGCTCTAGAATAAAGGAAACAATCCTGTCTCATATCACTCAACCTCAGTGCTCTGTGTACTATTGTCTCCCCCCAGTTATATTTAGCCAATGGGAAAGGGATGCAGGAGTCCCATCTGGTACAACAGAAGACGCTTCTTTGTTGGGATCACATCTGTTTTATGTTCACACTGAATCTTGGAAAGGAGATGTGGAGCCAGGGTATTTGCTTGTCTATTACAAATTTGTTACTTATTTCTAGCAATGCACCCTTGAAAGCAAATATTCAGTGCAAAACAGCTGGGCTTTATGGACAGGGAAAGGAAATAAATGTGACATTTTTTGAGATATATTGTATGAGTGTGCTTTTCATAGGTGTTGCGTTAGTCATCAGGAAGCTCTCCCCTTCAAGAGGAGAAGCTGCATAAGGTGTCAGCTTTTCTTTTCTATATCTGCCTCTACAGAGAAGGCTTTCACTGTCCCTGTCAAAAAGCTTTCCAATATTCAATCTGATACTAGAAGCACTGGTTCTTGGGTAGCTCATCCATGATCTCTTTTTTTTTAAAGGCTTGACTTGTTCACATCTATGGCAGTCATTTTATTCTCAGGCTCCTGCAATCTAGTCCATAAGAGACTCCTTTTCAGCATGGTTTCTTGCAGAGTCTGCTTTTGTTTGCTCCTAGGTTTTTTTTTGGAATGGAGAGATGGAGTCACTTCTTGTTGTTACATTGCCAAATACAGATTTTTCAAAATAAAAGTGAATTGCAGTTGTTCTCTTTGCAAGCAAAAGTGACCAGAAGAAACCTTTTGCCTAGAACTGAACTTGCACTCATGCCTCAGTCAATAACTCTATACATTTTCTGAGGTCCATTCATTCACGGTACAAAAAACTTTCAAAACTAACCTTGAGTGTGGCGCTAGGTCAGTCCTGTTGCCACTTTCATCTGTCCATTTCTGGCTTGACATTGCTGAATGCTTAATGTTTAAGAGAGGGCATGCAAAAGACCCTGCTTTAGGGTGACCCATAACTTCTCTTCTGGGGCTTGGAAAGCAGTCCCTGCAGTTCTCGTGCATGGAATGGCACACAGCCCCTGCAGAAGGGGCAGGTGAGACTTGCAGAAGGGGAAGCAACAGAAGTAAGTCCCCAAGGCTGGGAGGAGCACATGTTCTTTACCTTGGAAGAGACCTTGATCTTTTTTCTGGTTCTCTGTATCTGCCAAGTGGAGTTAGAGCTGCAGAGAGGGATGGATGGACATGTGTGTGGACACACAGCAGTACTGCAGGCCCCCAAGTCAGAGAGGCAGAGATGGTAACAAAACAGAACTTTGAAAGTCATTCTGCTACTTCATCCCTGAGCAGATTTGTGGATGTCTGCCCTCTCCCCCAGAGTGAGAGGAATGGAAAAAACAGTGACATTTCAAGATCAAGGTAGCTTCAACCATTTTGCCACAGAATTCAGTGATCTATCTGACACCTTAGCTAAGAACACTAGGGTATGAGTCTTGTTGTTTTACTAGTAGTCTGTTCCTGATGAACACTAAAAGGTCTGAACACCAGCAGAGTCATCTTCTCATAGAGCATGGGGCCACTCTTGATTAGATGGACAAATGTCATCTGACCAAGAGCTGTCCACTGTCTCTATCTCCACAGGAGTCAATCTGCTGTTTGCCTAAGCAGGTTCCAGTTACTGGCATAACTTTCACCCTTTCTCTCCTCTGTCCAGAAATAAACTGCTGGGTTTGCAGTCCTCAAGTTTCATGCCAGGTAAATGGTCTGTCCATTTGGTCGCACAGAACAGTTGTCTGTTTGCTGGAATCAAATACTTACATATTCCTTTCTATCTATCTATCTATCTATNTAAATGGTCTGTCCATTGGTCCCACAGAACAGTTGTCTGTTTGCTGGAATCAAATACTTACATATTCCTTTCTATCTATCTATCTATCTATCTATCTATCTATCTATCTATCTATCTATCTATCTATCTATCCTGTCTTTCTATCTTTCTATCTTTCTATCTTTCTGTCTATATGTTTTTGCTGAGAAATATATAATCAGACATTTTGATGAGTATTTTGTTGATTTTATCTGCCTTGCCTTCTTCTTCACCAGTATAACATTTTTTTAAAAGCTTTTTTTAAAGGAAGAAAAACTCCCTTCAGAAGACATTTACAGACAGAAAAAAAGAAACTTTATTTTCTCCTCAAGCCCCTACTGTTATTCATTTGAAAGTTGCTACCTTCCTCCCCACCATCTCTGCAGATGTCTTCACCAAATCAAAACTTTTACTCTAGAGTGCTTTTCCTGGGAAATGGAGATCATGTTGTTTATGTGTCAGCCCGTACAACTTCCAGCTAACAGCTTTGTAACCTGACAAGCAGGAAAGAATGCCTAAAAATATTGTGACTATCATATTTCATCAAAATAAGCAAGTGGAGAAAGGAGAAAGACTTTCTTACTCAGGGATCACACCTTTTATTGAACACTAGAGAATCCACACAAGTGAGAGTCTTTGGAATGAGCTTTTGTTTCTTCCTCTACTTATGGAATCCCTTTGTCTGTGAATTGTTACTGCTCCCCCTTATTACACCTCCTTCCACTGGGTTGTATCACTTTTTCAGCAAGTGTGAAATATTGCCTTGGAACCTATCATCCCACGATTCACCTTGGGTCTGGCCTGGAGGATTGCGCAATTTCTGCGGTCTGCTCCAGTGCAAACAGGAAAGAGAACCCGAGCCCCAGTTTTTACAACGTGCAGCTTGCGTGCAGGAAGCGGACCTGCTCGGCAGCATCTCTGGGATGTTTATTGCTCTGCACTCCGCCAGCCAGCGGGGGCTGTTCGCTCTGCTGGCCAGGGGCTCCGAGCCGGCAGCGCCCAGCAGGACTCTGCTGGCCCTCCATCCTGCTGGGGGTCAGCAGGACCTCAGGAGAGGTTCTCAGGCACTGCTTGAGGAACGGGGAAGCTCTCTTCTTTTTCCAGAGAGGTGATGTGAACAATTGCAAAGCTTCCACCCCCCCAGCCCCAAAAAGAATCACCTCCAAGTTTCAAGCCAAATTTATTCACTTGTTTTCATCAGCAACCCTGTGTCAAGTGCTAGTGGCACAGTCATCCACAGTACTGTTGAGACCACAGGTAAATCCATCTCTGCCTAAGGCATCTCATTACTTTGGTTTTGGCATCTTCTGGGAAGGAAATTTCTCTCTCCGGAATAGAGATGGAGACTTGAGGAGCTAGGTTGAAATTTTCAGCCTTTTCATTAATTCATCCCATTGATATCCACACAGGATGAAGCCCCATCCTCCACGCAGTGGTGTTTCTACAGTCATTAGTACTGCACAAATCAATCCTACAGCTCACAAGTGAGTAGCTCCTGCCAGCTAAAACAGACAAGCTCTAAAAAAGCCTTTCTCTCACGCTTTCCATGTTATCCAAATCCATCAAGGAATAATTTATTTTTCTGAATTAATTTTTTATATCCATTGACATGTTTCCTTCACAGTTAACTTTACTCAAAGGAGGAAATGGCCTAGTCCCTGTTTTTTACTGCAGACAAGGAATTTGCATTCTCTCCTCTAATCTTTCACACCATGAAAACAGATGTGTAGATGTGGCATGATATTTTGGGACTCTCTCTTCTAGCTTTCCAGACTCCGTGCCCTGTCACTAGGTTGCTGAACTGGGTCAGTCTCTGTGGTAAGTCACTTTCTCCCTCTATAGACCTTGATTTCTCTGCCTTTTATAAACTGTATTTGTGTTCCTGGGTGAGAATAAGCCTCGGAGAACACAATATTAATAGCAGCACAAAGACTACTTCCAGGTGTACACTAAAATTCAGGAGATTCTTAACCTTGCCTTGGTAAGGCAATCTTTGTGGCTTGTGGTTACCACCTACATATTCTTTTGACCCTTGAGCGGTGCTGGGAGATCCACCTGTGCTGGGACAGAAAACTGCCCTCTGCATGCCTTGAGCGTGTAACCCAGTCCTGGAGAGCAGAGGGAGCCACCACACTTATTTGCAGAATACAAGTGGTCCTATGTGCAGCTGCAGATGTGCTCCTGCATGGGGGCAAGAACTGAAGTCCAGACATCACTGTTCCAGGTCTTTAGACCACACAGAAAAACTGCATGTCAGCCAGACATGAGAGGCAATGAGCCCCCAAGAGGGGTTAGGAAGTGAGGATGTTTGAGACACACAGACTCTCTCCTCAAATGAGCACGGAGAAGCTAGAGCAGAACACCCAATCTCTGAAGTGTTGAGCTACCTGGACACCCAGGACTATGGAGGTATTTGAGCAATTGTTAGAAAAGCAGCAAGCTCTGCTGAAGGCCAATAGAGGGGCAAGGTTTAGTATGTGACTGCAAGCTGCTTCATGTCACTGTTTCATAATTACTGAAATCACAGTGTTGACTCAAGGAATGAACTTAAGAGACCCTCTTCACTTCCCCTCTCCTGACCCCAGTTTATGTAGTGGATAACCAGAAGCAGCTGAACAACGACCCTGCTTTACTAGCACAAGGTATGTCACGCTGCAGCAAAAGCTTACCTGTACTGGGGAAAGATGATTTTCCACTGGTGTACAGGAATATCAAAGCTTTCTGCAGAAAAATGTTATTTTAGAGGTAGGGGGGAAAATCTGATTAGACTTCAGCTGCGTAAACTCCAGGCCAAATGTGTTTTTCCTTTCAAGATCTCGAAAAATCTGTAGCATGGTATACAGTACATTACAGTACTCTGCAAAGATCAGGCACCCATTTTCCCTCTTAGGACCACAGATTTCCTAGAAAACTCCATATGCCCCAAAGCAAACAAAAGTTGGAACTTTTTTTGACACTTGATGCTGTTCCTGTTTGGGTAGTTTAATGGGAGATGTAGTCAATCTGGTTACTAGCTTATGGAAGACAACACAGAGTTGGACAACAATTCTCAGGAGGCAACATAATGATGAAGTTGAAACCAAGTGTTAAAATTACCTCAGAGGAAGGGATCCTCTGCAGGCTGTCTCAGATATGAAGTGCTTCCATTATTTACCTTTTAAATGTCAAAACAAGATGTTTTGACATTTGCTACTAATAAAAAACACTTTTGACATTTTCTGCAGATTAGAAATTCTGGAATTTTTTTCTCTTTTTTTTCTTTAACCTCATGTTTGGAACCTAAAACAAATTTTCAAATGTCAGATTTTCCCTTGGGATGGAGATTCATAATTTTTTCTCAGTTCTAGTTGTGATGCTTGGAATTACCTCTGAGAGCCAAGGGACCTACAGTCCAAACAGTGAAAAAGTCTGCAGGCTTAGGCAGGGGAGAATTTCCTCCCTTTGTTCTATATTTTGAAATAGTAGTCTTCCTTAATTCTATGGCCCCTTTATCTGATATAGTTTAGCAAAGTAGACAATTCCATCTAATAACTTCCTTCTTTACTATAGAACAATCCTCTTTTTATTTAACCCTGCCTTGATCATGTGTGTAAATTTCCTAGGAAAGAGAAAAGGATCTTAGTGCTGCAGTTGGGACTTTCTACAGGTCAGGCCAAGGTTCTGTACACCCCATGGCCATTCCCTGGACAGCCAACAAATGTCTGAATTCTTGAGATTGCCAACATCTTGTCTGGATATCCCACATCTAAACCCAGTAAAAGACTGGGAGTTGACCCTTACTATCTGCCCTGTCAGCAAGGAAGTGCATTACACCTGGGAAAAACTGAGAAGCAATGAAACTATGCTGACTGTTGTACAGTAACCAAGACATGAGAAGCACACATCTTTTTCCAGAGATTCTGCTAATATAGTCAGGTGTCAAGTCCCTGTTAAACAAGGTTTGGATGTGATACTGAAGGCCCAAAGGAGCTTTTATCTGACCAAACTTTGTGCTTTTAAATAAGAGGAGAGTAGATGAGGGGAGCAGAGCGTGTTGCTGGGGCAATATAAAAAAAGAGTCTAAGAATAAAAAGTGGGAAGTGTGTTCCCTTGTGCTAGCAAACCAAAGCCCTGAGTTGATTGCCTGTGGACATGGCAGTGTAAGGAAGATATGTCTGAGCCTGTGATCAGACCCATGAGAGACTGCTCAAGTTCATTCATGTGCCTTTGCAAACAGGCCTTTCCTTCTAGATGTGCCACATAAAGGATTAGTGCACATAATTATAATGTTAACATTGAATATGAAATAAGACAGGCCACTCAGCCACAACAAAAACTGCTGATACTGAGAACTGCTCTGTCTGGTGATGCTAACCAGTGGCAGCTGCTCTAGGATAAGTGCAAGAAACCCCATGACAAAAGTCATAGGTTAGACTTTTGATAGTCAGAATGGCTTGTATCCTGCAGTTGTAGGATGTATTTCATTTTTTGTTTAGAATTAACTGTTGCAATCCCAGATGCTCAAGCTCTTGCTGAACATGTCAAATCTTTGATTGACTGTATCAGTGTTCATGTTCATTAATCATGTTCTCTAGAATATATATCCTAATAGATAACCTAAATAAATCTGGCAAGGCATATATATCCTAAAGAAAAAGTGAGTAAAGGTTAAGCAGGTCTGATGGCATGCCAAAGAGTGAGCAAGGAATCATCAGAAAGGGTGAGTAAAGAGAAAAGTGTTGTCACCATCTTCCCTTTACAGAAGAACAGTGGCTTTGAAAAGAATCTGAAATTATCTTGATGACTACTTGAAAATTTACTAGTGTTGGCTCCAGAGCACATTCCCCACAGCGTGTTAGCAGCAAAGGATGCTTTCTTTTGGACTTCAATAGACTGTCAGAAGCTCCTGACACAGCTTTGCCTACACTGGGGTGTGCAGCATTGTTTAATGCAATTAACTGGGGGGCTGAATATAAAACTGATGTTTAAACTAAGCTGGACCACTGGTTAGACTGTCTCGTTTGGTATTAATGTGGCTTCAGTCTGATTTACCTTAACTCACCCTGGGAGCTAAGTTGATGACTTAAATCTTAGGAAAAGAAGTGCATTCAAGATAGAATTTCAGTGATCTTAGGGACAAATGAACTTGTCCAAGTTATTTTGAGTTAAATAATCTGCTTGGAAAAAAGCTAATTCAGATTCCTTTTTTTTTTTCTTAAATGTTTCTTTGCAAATAAATATGTGCAGATAATGGTTTTCTCATCCTGTGAAGCTCTCTGAGACTTCAGAATTTTTTCACGTCCCACCACAGGATAAACCCAAACTCTTTTGTAGTGGTTTTGGTTCATCTAGTTGCAATTTTTGGGGCTTTTGCTCTCTCTTCTCTTCCTCTCCCTGAATAAACAAACAAAAACTATCTCTCTCTGGAAAAGAGTCAGCTGACTAAAGCAGCAGAGATCGACTAGGGAAGGAGTCATTGCTCTCATGAAGTCAACACAAGCCTTAAGACAATCTTCCAACTTTTTATGCTTATGAATGAGACCCTAAAACATCATCCTCATTGCTGAGACCAGGTCATACTTATTCCAAGATATATATCTCCTCTATTAGCAGCTATTCTGAGCTGAAACAATCCACATTTGATCAGAGAAGCTGGGAAACCCACCTTCATTGAATGTTTGGATTCAGTTTATTTTATAATGATGCTGTCCTATAAAATGACATGTGGGGAGAAGGTTGAAACAGAAACATTTTCTATTGAAAACCCTTGCAGCCAACAGTCCTGTCTGTCTGCAAGCTGTTTTTCCCTGGTCTGTGACTTTTGTATGCTGCTGCTATCTATCTCATAGGCTGTGCTTACATGTTTGATTTTTATGTCCTTTCTTGTTGGACAGCCTAAACAATGCCACTCTCTAAGACGTTTAGAAAGTGCCATATCCAAAGGGGCTCTACTGTCACACTCTTCAACTGACTCAGAGCCAAACAAAGAACGTAATAAAAGTCTGAGGAAATCCAAGATAAGGAAATAAGTAATGATGAGTGAGTCTAGACAAAGGTCATCTAAATCCTTAGGCTTGTTTAAGATTGTTGGGCTTAAGACTTGAATCTCATTCCTAAATTGCAGCTAATTTCTCCAGGACTGATGCACACAAAAGTATTTGGGGAATAGATTTCTGACAGCAAAGTTCCTGTCAATGTCTATGTAGCCAAAAGAATTAATGCCTAGGATTTACATGAGGTTTATGCTATGAATGAATATGGAGTCTAGTAATCAAACTTATTTTTTTTTAACTACAGTGATGAAGGAAAGAACTTGAGAGCATTTTCATTCAAAACCGGAATCTGCAAGTAACAGTAGAAAAAGAACGTATCCAATAAAATTCATGACAACTTATGACAAGTTGTTGATATAGCCTGGTGAATGAGGTTGTAGAAATCTTATTTCTCTCCTCAGTGTGTGTAAGGAAGCAAAGATGCAAGCATACATGTCTAAGAAGTGGCCTCTGAATAAGGATGACCAAGGAGGGCAGCCTGCCAAAGCCACTTCACTTGCCAAAGCCAATAGCTTGAAGTCAGACGAGAACGATCAGCAGGACAGCTCCTTGGGGTTTTGATTTTGGGTTGTTTGGATTTTTATCTAGAGAAATTAGTATTACTTCAGCCTCACTGCTTTGAAATGGTGGATCTTTGTCAACAGGATTGAGAAATATCAAATCATTTCTCTGAGACTACTTTGGTGACAGAGTTACAAATGGTCCCAGTAAAGAAAATCAGTCAGAAATTTGATCATTTAATACTTCACTGATTTTGAAGAAGATAGCAATGCCTTACACCCAGCAACATCTGAACAGTGTTGATCAGAGCTCTGACTTTTTATGGAGAGGAGAAACTTGTGGAACAATGTCATTTTAACAAGACACCTTAATGCTGTAGTCTTGATCAGGTCCAGCTCCAGCTTTCTGATGGAGTAACACCTGTGTGGTGTACTTTACATATTATCCCTTGGTAGTTCAGATTAAAATCCTTTCTCTGTCCTAAACTTCAAGAATATGGGTCAAAAAAAGACCAAGATGGCTTTGCTAGGGTGGCTTCAGCCAAAACACCAACATCCCTGGTGAAAAGTTCACTTGGCCAAGAACTTTCAGGGATGCAAACACGTTTACTTTATGTCACATTGCACCATGTCCTCATTCAGTCATCCTCTAAGTTAGCCTATGACTATATCCAGCTGTCTGTTTATCTCTGATTTTTCACTGGAAGAGACTTAGGGTCACTGAAATTTCAACCAGAATAGAGTATGAGAGTGCCTGTACTCAGCGTGCAAACCCAAAGGCTCCCAGCGTGGGCAGGGAAAGGGGCAGCTTGTTTGGATAGCTGGGACAGTTGCTTATTCAATGTATTTCCCCCTGTCCATCGTCAGTTTGCAGTGTGCTATAAGACCCTGAGTAAACTTGATGAGGAAGCAGGAATAGAAACAAGACTGAAATTCCCAAGTAGGTCAGGGAGGGTGAAATTTCAATCTGCCTTCTTTATTGGAGAACACATGAAGGGACAGAACAATATTCATGACATAGGATTGGCAAATTCCAAGCCAAATGAACAACATTAACAACATAAAGTTTGGGTGGATTTTTTTCTCTTTTTTGTCCCTTTTTCTTTCTTTTTTTTTCTTTTTTTTTTCTTTAGGGAACATTTGGAACCCAATATCTAGGAAGGACAATAGTGAATTAGCTTTGAAATTCCTAGTAATAGGAGTCTAGCAACTCTTCCACATATACTGGGGGGTTATCTGAATGCTGCCAACAGGAAGGCAGTTCTACATTTGTCTTGCAGCAAAGACAGAAAGAAAAATGAAGCAGGATTTTTCTTCTCCTCCCCATAAAACTTAAGTATTCGTACTCAAAGTAACTGCAGACAGCCCTGGGACCTGTACAAAAGACTAGCAACTGGCTGTAAGCAACATAACTTAGAGCACACTCCACATTAAAATGAGGAGAACTTAGGAAAAACAGAAATGGAATAATAGAAAGTGCCTCATCAAGGAGATTCCCAGCATCAGCTCAGAGAGAGGTGAAAAGTAAAGGGTTGAGAGAATGGATTGCAATTTCTGTGGCCAAATGAAAAGAAAACATAAGGGAAGAATAGGAGTGTATAAAAGCAGCTGATGCCTTCCAGTAAATCTTGCAATGTTTGCTTGTCAGGAGCAGTTCTGTTCTGCACTGCTGATGTCTGTAATCTTCCCCTTTCTCTTGATGCTTCCTGCTAGGGATGCTCACTAAATGACCTCTTCTTTTTTCCAATGGCTTATGCTTAGGGAGCAAAGCAAACCTATCTTCTTAAATTCAGTAATTGTGGTGGGGAAGAAAAAAAAACCCAGTATTTTAAGCTTTAAGGCAAAAGTAGCATATTTAGTATATTATTCTGGAAGTGATCTAGATGAAAACTCTCCTGGGTGTAAAATATTTGCCCAGGTTTTCTTACATCTCACCTCAGGTGTTTGCCTGTTCTATATCCAACTCATCTGTGGTGTGCAATCATGAATCTTAACTCTCTGCAATTTCAGCTCATGGAAATTGAAATCCATCATCTGAAAATTTGATACTTTCAGATCAGCTGAAGTCTCTTGGAAGCCCATACAGGACACAGCTCTAGGGCATCACATCCAAACTTCTCTGAATTTCTTGAAGGAAGGTTTGGATTCAAGGCTGTGGAAGATTGACTGTACTTCATAAGGAGCATGTACTTAAAGTTCTCAGAGGCAGCAGTGTCCTGTCAATGAACATTCACTTTCCCATATGCCACTGAGTTTGAAGAATAAAGATTATTCCCAGATTCTGTGGAAATTCTGCTATGAATCTGGGAAATGATTCTCAGATCCTGCCCAATCACATAACAAATTTTCCAAAATTGTGATCACAGTTTTTAACTGTTCACCACAATCTGCTTCTCTCTTTAGTTTTTGCTCTCCTATGAGTATGTATTAACCTGAAGAGCCTATATGCAATAACCCCTGCTAGGGGATCCCTCTAATAATTATAGTCCTACAAAGGAGACTATCCATTCCTGCTGAATGTGTTCTCAACAGTGTTTTCCCATCATTGTTTATAGGCCATTTTCTTTACAAAGAAAATCACTGCAGCTTGTTTAACAGGAGAAGGAATGAGAGCTCCTTCTTGAAATCCCTTATTTACAAAAGAGTAATTAAGGATATGTCCACATAGCCTACATGTGCCCTCTCCCTTCACAAGTAAAAGTCACATTTCTATAGGAAAGTTGCAATACAGACTTTTGGACCCTGCAGTCAGACACCATACAAATAAATAAGAGTCCTCAGCTATCATCACCTCCAGCTAAAATTATAACAACTGAATTATTTCCAATTTACTCAAAGGCAATGTTAGTTGGGAAGATGAAAAGAGTTTATTTTTGTCTTTTGCTTTTTTTTTTATTTAAGTTTTTTCAAAGAATAAATCTTCGTTTAAGGGGGTGGAAATTCCTTCTAGCACTTGGTTTAGAAGACACAACGAAAAAAAGCACACTTTGTCTATTTTTATTTTTTAATAATTGTGGTTTGATTGGTCACTTCCCAGAAATGCTTCAGCCTGTTTGATGCTGATGAAATTGTGGTGAAGTTAAAGAAGAGAAGAGGTTTAGCACTTACACAAGCTGTCCAGTTTCTAAGGCATCTGGTGTTGGTATGAAAATTAAATATGGCTATCATGCACCACCCATGATGGGACCCACTTTTACTGTTGTGAATCCAGATGCTATAAACCAGACACATCCTGGAAGCTGATTAAGCACTACTTGGTGAGCCTAAATCCAATGAAGAAAAGCATGATGTTGTCAAAGCAGGAGCCAGGCATGACTCCTATGGTCATTTTTCAGTTTCTTTTGAGAAAGCACTGATGTTGGGGGCTTCATTAGGCAGAAAAAGGACATGCCATTGCATAAACACATGAAAATGCATCTTTTTGTGCCATCTGTAGCTGAGGAGGGAGACAAGAAGTCATTGAATAGTGAGAGAAAACTTGGGAAAGGTGTATCAAGCAGCACCAGGCTGCAAGGTGGTGGGTCCGACACATCTGGCGGGATGCAGATGTGAGATGTGAGCCCTGTTCCCATGGGGTTGTGATGCAGCTGTGCACCATTAGCCCTGCCTGGGAATGAGTGCCCAAAGCCAGGAACACATATTCCAGAAGCAAAATCTGGTGGTTGAACACCTCCAGATGGATCATTTGAGTAAATTTCTTCCAGTTGAGACTTGACCTGGGCCAGGTTTTAAGCACATTCTTGCATAAGCACGGTTTGCAAGCACAAATATGTGGGTTTGGGCACAGTGAGCTCTGCACATGGGTCTTTTCAGGGTAAGACTTTCTAATTGCTACATTTCCTTCTAGTGGGTCTGCTGCTTCCCAAGAAGCATTTGCATCTGTGCTGCACACTCTCAGCTAGAGTCCTCTCCTGAAACATTGTGCTTGCTGCAGGGCCCGAGAGTCACCTCAGACAAGAAGCCATCAAGTCCCTGGGTGGGTTTTAGACCATGCACCATTGTATACCAAAAAGGTTACTGATGCCACCACAGCCCAGGAGGTGATTTAGTGAGCTGGAAGGCAGAAATAGGCACAATCAGCAGTGTGCCCACAAGGAAGCCATGTGGGTGAAAGAAATGACATTGTCCTTGTTGCTCTCTGGACTCTGGTGTGAAAACAGTGCAGACAGCCAAAACAGTATAGGTGAGAAGCTGAAAGCTGCCCACCAGACAATAGGCAATGAAAAGATCTCTAAGATACCAAGATGAGTATCTGCAGCCCCAGCAGCACCAAGAGAAGCTGAACAAGACCTCAATCCATCTGTCTATTTTAATGAAACCCTGAGGGAATGAGCATTTAACAGGTCATTTCAGGCTGCTACTCATGATCTCAACAACTTTTCCTCAAGTTCATCATTTTCCTTAAAATATAGTCTATAAGAACCTAGTAATGGCAGTATCCTTTTGTCCAGTTAAGATATCTGGAAAGTCTTCTGCAGTTGAAGTAAGTAGTAAATTGCTGTGATATTCAAAGGTAATTTTTCATCAGTAATGTCTTTTTTCCTCGTCTATATGTCTCATTTTTTCAGCCAGCTGTAATCATCTGAGACTCATTTATATTCTTCATTCTTGGGCAGATACAGCACATCTACCATGAAAAATGTCCTGATTTTCAGATAAGTCCAAGAGTGTCCGTCAGATTTCACAAAGGTGCTTTTGGGTTGTCAGGTAAAATCTGTTCTTCCATAGCTTTCTAATTCCATAGATTGTTTGTTTCAGTGCAGAAGGGACAACAAAAAAAGGAACCAAGCCAGCAAACAAAAATAAATGTGCTCCCCAACAACCTTCCTAGTGATACTCCTGGAGACTAAGAACATCCAACCCTCTGGTCCTCTAGTGTCTGTCTAAAGCATCCATAGGCTCAAACACAGTTGTCAGCTTTACTCTGCTGTGGTGACAGCTCAGGGATTTCATGTGGCATCATATTTCTGGTAGCAGTTTCCTGGAGAGTAGACCTGAGCTCCTGAGAGAAATGATTGTGCAGTGTGCTTGCTGTGCTGCAGAGAGGGTGTCTGCTTGGGGGTGATCCCGGTGTCCATCTGCACTCAGGCTCCCTGCACTATAGGCAGTTGTCTCCCTGGTTTCAGGAGTTTAAAGATCAGTATCTACATGAAGAACACTCTGTATACCTACAAGCTAATCAACTTCTGCCTCATTTTGCAGATAGGTGTTACTGACCCTCCTGCATGGCTCACACACAGAGGCCCACATGGCTCCTGCTTCCCACACAACCAGCGTGAGCCGTGTCCAACACTGGCTTCACCCAGAGTGAGCCCTGCCAGCCACCTGCCTAAGGGTAAGCCTCCCTTCTCAGAATTCTCAAGGCAATGGACCCTTACCACAAAGGCACTCAAAATATAACTTGGTGTGTGTTCTTCTCTCAAGGGACAGGAAGGCAAACAACCACACTGGTTTAGCTGACAAGCAGCAGCTCTGTTACATGAAGACAGCACCACTTCCACACTTGGATCCTCCCAGGACCATGCTGGAGTTAGGCTGGTGTTATGTGTCTGCTACAAACAAAACCCATCCATATACCAAAGCCAGCTTGCTTTTATGCTGCCATGGTAAAAAAGGATTGTTTTCTTTCTGCAGCCTGATTCAATTTTAAACACAATTTTTATAGCTCCTATCTGTATAGACTTCCAGTAAGACTATTCTCATCTGAGCAAAAACTGTTTTGAGGAAGTTTTACCACAAACCCTTAAATACTTTGATATGATAGTGTCCATTGCACTGACAAACTCAAGGTTAAAAATAGAGTTTACAGGCTTAAGTTTGGCATCCAAGCTGACTGCAGTATTGCAGAGAAATTTAAACTCAGCAAAATAATGTTTAACATGTCCTGGATCTCAGATCTCCTTGGAGAAGCAAGTCTAAAAAAAAAAAAGGGAAAAAGCTTAACAACCACAACATCAGGTCAGATGGTAATGTACTGTTGCCAAGCCTCATCCATACAAAGTCATTGCAGATGCTTCCTGGTCAGTGACAGTCTAAACAAGCAATGAAACACTTACAGCTGTAAGCCTGCATGGCTATCCAAACCAGCCTTCTGGAAGGGAAGGGAAGGGGCATGGTTTCAGAGAAGATTCTGATGAAGTTAGGATCCTGTGGCAGTATCAGGCAAACCTGGGGTTAAGAGAAAGTGTTGGATAAGGAGATGCATGGGTCTTCCTGCAAGGGAGGATGAGAACAGTTTATTGACCCTTTGCATTCCTGTTTGCATTGGTAGTTACAGAGTTTGTAGGGGATTCACATCACCTAGACAGAGGGAAAAGGAGGATTTTATTTCCTGTGATCGATAGGCCCACTCCTGTCCCTGTTTACTCATTTTTCTCCCAGTGCTTTTCAGCTGAGTTGTAACTAGAGACAGGATGTGGGACAAGCATACTGGTGGTGCCAGAAGTAGTGAGAATTTCCCCTGGAGCCCAGCAGGTGTGAGGTACTCATGCCATCCAGATAAATCCCATTGCCAGATTCAGCTTTTTGGAGGATTTTTTTTTCCATTGCTCAGATCTGGCATGGATAATTTTAGAGAGATTTTGCATTTCCCTATGAGGCAGGGATATAATCTGTTCTTCAGGACTCTCATCATAATAAAGTCCTCCCTGAAAGGGAAGGTGCCAGGAGTACACTTTATGCTCTCACCCTATGTGTGATGATCCTCGCATTCCCTCAGAATTTTACAACAGGATCTTAAACTTCAAAAGCACACATGTGGATTGTTCTGGGAGAAAAGCACCAATTCTAAAGATGCTTTTTGACTGCAGGTTTCTGCATGGTGACTTGAAACTATCAAGGTGGTGAGGTTTTTCCATGCAAACTGCTTTTTTCTGTCCACAGCTTGTTGTAGTTTGTTTCAGTGGCATCACACCACCACTGAAAAGTCTCAGCAAAAAGCAGGTTGATGATGTGCACAAGTCTCAGTGACTTTACTGGAGATTGACTTTGCAGCACTGGCTACTTGCACAAGGCTTCTATTACAACACACTCTGGTTTTGGTTGTTTATGACTTCGCCAAAGCTGAATGTCTGGGTTCAGGTTTTCCATTCTGGATGTATCTCTTCAAGCTGAATTGCTTTTTGTCGTTCCTCTTCCACCCTCCAAACACTTTTCTCATCTAAGTTGACCAGACAAACAACTAAAAGAAGAAAAGCCACACAATCCCCATTTCTCAGGCCTGAGCCTGAGCAATACTGAGGAGTGTGTGTCAATAAGCATTGCTATACAGAAGAAATTAAACCACTTGGAAAATGTCAGGAAGGAAGTTCTTGGAGAAGCCAAGAACCACAATCAGGTTTCCCTAGCCTACAAACTGTGTCCTAAATCTCAAGCTTTTTGTTCTCCTTGTCCCCTGCTGTAGGACTTTTGATTTAAAGGTTAGGATGACATGAGTGTCAGAGGAGTCAGAAACCTGGGTCAATTAGGTTAGGGGGTATTTGTTCTACAAAGAGATTCCCCAGCAGGACTTGTGTTGAATATATCTTGTAATGCAGTTTTTCTGTACACTAACCCTGTTCTCACGTGCTGCCCCACAGTCATCTGTCCCTGCTGAATTTCTCAGAGGTGAGCCCAGAGCCTTGCAAAACAAAAAAAACCAAACAAATAAGCAAACAACAACCAAAAAAAAACAACAAAAAAACACCCAACTCTTTCACAGGAAAGAGTGATTTTGCACAAGATAGGGAACAAGGACAGAAAAAGGAGAGTGACATGAGGATAACAGAGCACAGCCCAAGACAGTACCTGACTGTTGGGGAAGATGAAACAAGAAAGCCTTATAAATATGATTGCCTGACAAAAGATTTTGAGAATATGGAAACTGTAAGCGAAATTGAAACGAAAGTGACCTTTGACATACGACGTCTCAGTTACTGAACAACTGAAAGACAATGGTCTGTCCAGCATGAATGTAACCCCCTCTTGTCTAAACAAGACCCTCTGCTTACAGATAAGCATGGTAATGTAAGGATCCTTATAGGCTGTAGGTAAATGTTTTAGGATTTGTATTTTGTACTAGATTGGTTAGCAGGAATTAGAATATTCAACACAGAAAAGGATTTATGGCATTGTAACAGGAACTTCGCTCTCTTACTCCTGCTCTTCTTCGCTCTCTTTTTGTTCTGCTTTTTCCCTGCTCTTCTCCTTCTTTTTGCCTCTCTTTGTTCCCCCCTCTTGCTGCTCTTATCTACTCTGCTCTGCTCTTATCTCTTTCTCTCTTGGACCTGCTCTGAGCTGTGGCTGGCAGCTCCAAGCAGGGCCCTTGCACTCACACCCTTTGCAATAAACTGTAAGTTCCAGGACCTGGCTTTAGAGATCTCTTGTATCCGTCCATTGAACCCACCTGCTCTCTGACAGTCACCTACAGTCTCCTACACCTGACCTCTCCATATAGAACTCCAAGGTGTCCACCAATACTGCCCTAAGGTGTTTAACATGTCCCAGGAAAATGGATAACACAGGCTCCTTGATTGCCCTGCTTTCTCTTCTTCTGTGATCTGGGGATGGCCAGCTGGTACCTGGCCATACTCTTCTTACTGTGACTTTCTAAGAATGGGGCAGAAGACACACATCCAGAACTGTTCTCTGGTGGAAGGTCTCAGGGAACTTCATGGGACCTACAGAAACCCTTTTGTGGTAAAACTGAGGCCTGAGCCAACAGCACATCTAGAAGGAGGGCTTTGAGAATGGCTAACCAACTGATGGAATGAGGTGCCAAAATTTTGGGTGTTTCAGAAGAGAACTCTCCAACATGTGAGGGAAATGTGAATTGAACCTGTTTCAGATGGGAACATTGAATAAAGCTGTCTTCTTTCTTTCCTAAACACATAGGATGTGATTTGGCTTAGTTTAGAAATCTATAATGACCCTTCCACCCTTGGAAACCAAAGCAGAAATTTATTTAGAGGTTGATTCAGAGCAGAAGCCTGATTTTTTTGTGCTCTACATCACCAATCTCCCCACTACATCTGACAGACAAAGGCAACTAGATGTCTGTACATGGCTAGCTGGATGCTGGGACAGGAATGTTCTGTATAGATTAAGTAGGTCTGTTCTAACACACTTCCCACCAAACTATGCTTTTCCTGAGGCTGTAGTGCCTTTCTTCTTCCTGCTCTCAAAAGTCACTGTAATTTACACGTAGATAAAGGGTAGAGGCAGGAAGCCAGCTCAGTTATTTCAGTCACATTAAATCAACCATTTTCCTTGGGTGATGTCATCATTATTATGGTCAGGAAACCTTGAGGACTTAAGGTCTGTCCACAAGGATACCTAAGTCTGTACATCACTGCACAAAGTGAGGAGGCTTTGTAGGGATCAATAGATTGCCCCAAAGAAATCAGTACAGATGATGGTCTTACATGAATTGCAGTTTTTGGCTCCTTCCTTTTGCCTGGTTCACCAGGTCAGAGAGCGTGTTGGATATATCTCCCTGTGATCTAGTGCTGATGTGGCATCAGCAGCCATAGGGAAAACTTCAGCCTGGTTCCTAATCAGAATCACCCAGCTGAGGGAGACAGTCATGCTCCAGCCACATGATATTTAAGACTGGAAAGCTCATCCAACTGAACTGCTTTTATACTTCTACTAGATTTCAACAAGATGAGTTCCCTGACCACACTCCTCATGAGACCACAGGGATGCCTCTGCTGCTATAAGAGCAGAGAAGGGAATGGGAGAAATGTGGAGTAGGTGGATTTACCCCTGAAGATTAATGCTGGCTTTGCTTGCCCTGACTCAGGGTAGTCATCAGAGACAGACACCTCTCTATGACATGCTCTAGCTCCAGAACAATACAGTTCTGTGAAATTTCCTTACTTTGAAAACACATCAACGAGCTCTTGGTTCAAATCTAAGATGATATATAAATCACAGCATTTTTTGGCTTAAAATACAATGCCTTGCAAAAAAAAAAAAAAA
>VYXF01003274.1:1270284-1419741 GCA_013397295.1 Polioptila caerulea
AAAAAAGTATATTCACTATTCCAGCCAAGAACTGTAATAAACTGTCGACATCAGTCTTGTTCACTTCATTTTGGGGTCTTGCTAGTCCTTACAGAAAGGTTTTTCAGCTATGATGTCCAGGCTGGTGGTCCGTGGAGACTTTTCTGTTCCTGTGATTCTGTTTTTTCTATCTGAATCTGATAAACCTCATTAAAAGGAGTCAGAACCCTATGGGATGAAATGTCAGGCTTGTCTTCATGAATTATTGCGCTCTGAATTGACCCAACACAAGCCAGCTCCATGTGGGATCTAATGCAGTCATTTAAGTGCATTGCTGAGCCCAGCTAATAAGAGTTTTTGAGAAGTAGATTATATTAGTTGCCACTCAGCACCTTATGATTGCATTTCCATGGCTTTTGGACCAGTTTGGAGTGTGGGCAAAACATGTCCTGCCTGCCTGCTTGCAAAAGACTGTGTGGATGCATGTGCATGTATATCTAATCACATAAATGAATTCTCTAGGTGACATGAAAATCCTTGCCCATAGTACAGGAAGGTTTTAAGAAGCTGCATAGTCTTTGCCTTCCTGAAGTGCTGGGGCCACTTTGAATATAAATCTGAACATGAGAAAATTTCCTGAGGGAAGGCAGGACCAAGTCAGGGTATTTCGGAGCTACCCAAGTAATATAAAACTTCTGGAAAGCCATAAAGATTTACAGACAGGATGTCCTCTGTTCCCAGGTAAAGGAAAACAAGTACTTCCACAAGAAAAGGAGGAGGAAGGAGAAAAGCATAATTCTTGCTGTAAATTTCACTTAAATTAGTTCTGTGATACAGAGATAGCACATGTGGCAGCACAGCTTGGTTTTCACAGTCCCATGCCTTGTTTGTTTGATTTTGGTGGGGTTTTTTCCTAAGATGCTGTTCTCTCCTGAGCCACCCATGCCCTAATCATACCTGTGACATAATGCTTCTATGTTAATCTGTAGTTGCCATCCCACATATTTGTGCCTGCTTCCTGCACCCTGTGCCAAAACCTACCTTGGTTTTTCTGCTACGCGGTTTCAGCCTTCACTCAGCTATACCAGTTCTTGCCAGTACAACTTGTCATCAGCTCCAAGGTCAGTTCCTCACTGACATCCCATTCACACATCATCAGGTAGCCATGGGCTCTGAGCTAAATCCAATCCTGAAAAAAGAAAGGCTTAGCAGTGCTAAAAAAATTAGAGTTGCCTTTGTTTGTCTTCATCACCTCCCAGGTGATGCTCTATTGAGAGCAGCAGTTCCTAGTCTGAGCCTTGTGCTCATCAGGAGCACTATGTGGCAGGCAGATCTAGTCCAGGACAATCAGCATGGAGTGGAAAGACCACAGTGGAAGCTGCAGTTGCAAGAGACATCATTTTTGTTCAGGTTTTTTCTTACAGCAGGCTATGTCTATGCAGTGGTGTTTCATTTACCACTTCTTGGTTGCCTTAGGAATGTTTCAGACAGTTGGTTGTCAAAGAATACACCAAAGCCATTCCTCATTGCCAAGGTTTGACTCCATCCTAGCAGACTTGATCCTTAAAATGAGCAGCACATTTTGATTGCATTCACACTAACAAGGGGTTGCAGCCACCTTAAGTTAATTTCTGACTTGTAGGAGCAGGGCTGGGTGCACCAAGAGGAGGCAGTGAGAGTGAAAAGATAAAGTGTGAGTTTTTGTCACAGGTATCAGACTTTCCAGGATATAGTTTACAGATTGAGGGAGTCTACAGTGATGTTTTCTTCCTCTTTGTTCCTCAAGGAGAATGTCTAGGTCAGAACAGACATTCAAATAACAATAGAACACCAAGGGGTTCTGAGTACTTTGAGAAAGCAAATGGATTGTATGTCCAGAACACTTCTCATGAGGTGGAGGGAGACATTCATTTCACCAAACAGAAGAGAAACCACGGACTAGCTCGTTGAGACTTTGGGTGCAGATTACAAAAAAAAAAATCTCTCAAAGTGCTAGTCTTCCATCACCCCAGGACCCACAATTCACATGTCTCCCTCCCCTGGTCAACAAGGGTCCAACCTCAGATAGTATATGCACAATTCTGGTGGGCAGCAAATTCCTAATCCCATCACCTCACAGGTCTGCCTGAAACAACTGCTCCAGTGGGAGTGATGGCACAGCTGCTCCTTTCTCTTCCTTCTTCCTTGAGGCCCAGGCAACAGAGATCATGGCAGGGTCCCTGAGCTCAAGCCATGAAGAATCTGTTTTGCTGCTTATGGATAGTTACCTGTGGCATGGAGAGGTGACTTCTACTCCTTACAGCTTAATCAAACCTCAGATGTGGCATCAACCCTAAAGAGGAGACATTTCTTCTCAGGCCTAAAGATTAGAGACTTTGGCTGTATCCTGGTGTGGAGGCAGTCCCTACTGCCATGTACCAGCTGGTGTAAACTCACCAAGCTCTGCACTCAGATGCTGCATGTAGTTTTGTCACACAGACCTACCTTGTGCAGCCCTTTCCAGATGGACAAGCAGGTCTGAACTTGTGAGTGACCCAATGATCACATTAGCCAATGCACTGTGCCTTTGCTCACATACCATTGATCAGGTGACTTTGACATCATGTGGAGGATGGAGAGCAAACAACCTCATAGTCTCCAGGTTTGCTTGGGAGTGATGCATACCTGGAAAGCTGACTTGACAACTACAGCAACTTGAACAAAATACAATGCTCCAGAGTCCGAAGAAGATGGAACCTGGTGACTCAGATTCCTTAGTTCTCCACAGCAGGGGATGGCCTCATTGCTGGCTTACAAGCACCATTCTCCACCATGCAAGGGGCTTTTGCTTCTGTGTGTAGTTGCCTGTCACTGCTGAGCTCACTGTGGGAGTGTGGCTGTAAACGTGCTGAAAAGCCAGCATGTACTCAGGAAGCACAGGAATGCTTGCAGAATAAATAACAATGTAAATTAGACAGGATTGGAGCTCACCAGCCCCAGCAGGAGTTATCCCCTTGTCCAAACATTGAGCCAGCAGCTGATGAGCTTCCTTGTGTGCTCAGCAGGGCTCCTGCCAAGCTGAAAAGATTAAGAAGGAAAACTTGCCCCAGCTGAACAAATAGCCCAAAGGTCTGCCTGAGGCTCAATAGATGATTGGGGTAGCATGGTTAGGCATTAGTTTCTGTAGCCTGAGAGACAGATGCAAGGAGCACCCCATCCAGCAGCAGCTGCCACACTAGCCTGCAGGACCTGCAACAAGCCTGAAATTGTGCCCTCTGGAAAAGATCTTCACTCAACAGGTGAGAGCAAGGTTCAATTCCAATAATACAAATTCAAATACCATCCACTCTTAGTCATGCTCTTCTCTTAACCACGAGAACAGGTACCTGGGAAAACTAATGCCTCCTACTTTCTTTGTCCCAGCCCTAGCACAGGAAAACAGCTAGTCTGTAAAAGAGACATCATGTCTTCCCGAAATGTTGACAGTCCTCCATGTTTCACCACTACTTCTGAGCCCAAGAGTCAAGTTCTTCTTGGCTTATCTCCCCTAGGATGGTTGATGGCTCAGCAGGGACTGCAAATCTATGTCTTACAGCTAGAGAAGCACGGCTCAAAAACATCTTCTAATTTACAGCCAAGCATTTATGCAAACATAAATCCAGAGTTGATCTATAGGGACCAGTGTAATCATGCATTAAGAAAAACAGAACATTTTAAAACTCCAGTGACAGGTTCAACCCCACCTTCCTTAAATCACCTTCAATGATCTTGGCCTCATCTTAGTTCCCAACTGAAATGAAACCTGCTGTCACACTAGTTTTCCTGAGTTTCTGCTGCGCCTGAACTCATCACCAGAGACTGACAGCGGGGAAGAGAGGGGGATGGAGAACCCAGTGAATATTATTATAACAGGGGGAATTTTTAATATGTTTTCCATCATAGCCACAAACTGAATGATCCAGGAACTTTTATGATGCTATCCCTATGGCATCTCAAAGGATGGAAAATAAAACATATTTTTATTAAGCCTCTTGAAAGATATAACCATTCATTTTTACCTGTTGGAACCCTACAGATGGGAGACTTGACAACTACTTTGCTTTCTGAATGCAAGAAAGTTTGTGGGGTGGTCAAACTGAATGTTACTCTAGTAGCTTAACACCAGGACACCCCAAAACAATGTGGACAGGGTTTGGCATCTCTAGACCCTCAAAGGTCAGTTTTGGCATATCCTGGAGGTAAGCTGTGACTTTAAGAAAACTTTGAGTGATCATTCTCATCTTCTCTGGTAAAGGAACAAAGTGAAGGTCTTTGCTTGATGACATTTGAAACAAGCAGATGTGACTTTGCTCTGCTTTCCTCTGCAATCCTTCTTTCACCACAAATTGCTCACCACTCTATGTTCTTGTGTTGCTCTCTGCCTGCATTTGTTCATTGGAGATTAAAATTAAACCTAGCAATGATTCTTCCAAAATCACAGACTCTGGAGGGACAGGTAGGTTTTCCACCTAACACACAGAAACCAGACAGTATCATTCATGGGAATGATATGTGACAGGAACCCAGTGGAAAATACTGTGGAGCCTCTGGGAAGTCTTTCTGTACTGTTCTCAAAGGAGCCAGAGAAATACAAACTCCAAAGGGAAAGATCTTCACGTGAGACAAAGTACTGACACAGCTGATCTTTCCAGGTGATGTTATGGGAACAAGAAACAAACAGAAGTCTAACTTCCATAAAGCATTTCATGAACCTGGATTCAGCATGTCATCTCTGAGATGCTTCAAAACAGAGGTAGCCATGTCACAAATGTTATCCAGTGGGGATCCCTACCTGGACTGTGGAGTGATATTGACATTTAAAATTTGGTCTTAGATCTGTATTCCTTAGGAAGCATCCCTCTTTTGCTCCTAAATATATGCACAGAATATCTACAGACTCTGATCCTGGTATAAGCACACAGAAACAGAGAAGGACACTTAGATGTGTTTTCACAACTCCAGTCTCAAGGAGCTTCCATCAGAGAATCTACAACCCAAGCAGTCTTGTTGATAATCTGTGCAAGAAACAGTAAAAAGCACGATCCATGGACACCAAGAGATTTACAGACAGAGAACACAGAAGCAGGACAGTGGTTATGGAGCTGAATACATTGTGCCCAAGGATAGGAGGTGATTTAAAGGGACTTATAAATATCCAGGCACTTTTCACTGGGGATGGGATGCCTTAGATATATCACCTCTGAAGCCTTCAGCAAATCACATAAATAAGGAAGTGACACAAACAAAGGTAAATCAAAAAGTGTTTTAATAATCAGATACTCTGAAAAGGCCTCTGATGTGACAGAAAGTTGATTACAAAGTTTAAAAATGTTAACTTGGCAGAAAAAAAAATGGCACTTTTCTCCCACTGTGCAGTTCTCTTTTTTTGTCCTGGCATCAAACCAAAAGCTGCATAAATCTTTGGAGGCATCTCATAGTATGAGCATGGTTTCTGGGCTAGAAATGGTGTAAGTGCATCTCAGATAACAGAAGTTCCCCTTGCTCCACTATAAAGGTCCTCTAGAGAAGTGTCCATGACAGGAAGGCCTTTGGGAAGGAAGGTCACTGTGAGCAGCTCCCTATGTGAAGGTTGTTGAAGTGCTCATGCCTTGCCTGTATCTGTGTTCAGCCTGTATCACTGTTCACAGATAGCTGTCTAATTTGTCATTTTAATCCTTTGGCTGTGGAGATACCTTGAATTACCAGGCAGAAGTGTTCAGAGCTTCATTCCCCTTGCTATCTTCCCAGTGCAAAACTGACATTCCCCATGCCTTTTCAAGCCTTCAGTCTCTATTCTTTCGCATCACAAAACCCAAGAGCTCTTCGGCATCTTCCTCTACATCCCTTCCTCCATAAAACAGGAAGGTAGAGAGTGGGTTGGACACTAAAGTCTCAGTCCTTCCTTTAGAGTTTTCGAGATACTCAGTCAGCCTATTCATCTTCCTCTGGATCTCCCCAGTTTCTTTGTCCCTTTTTTGAAGTGTGAGGGCCCTGTATTTCAGATAAGACTTCACTGATGCTGAATTGGAGATTATAGTTTTGGAGACTTTGCAAGGTAAAATCCTCCTTTATATGCCTGTTTTTCAGGGCAGCCTGAAACCCTGTCTCTCATTTTGTCTGGTCCATTTTCCACCCCCTCAAACTAATATTGGACAATGCAGAACTTCTACTTTGCCATTTATTCCCCCATTTGAGTACTACCCTCTTGAGCCATTGAATATCCCTTCACCAGCAGAAAATTTTATGCCTGTCTTTGTGGTAGGAAATCACATTTATTTCAGTCTGCTCCTGCAACTGGAAAAGACCTCTGCAAATTCCTGAGTCTCCATCTCATCATCAACAGTTGAAACACAGTTTTAAATCCTTAAGGTTCAAGCTAAACTCACTTTTAACCTTTTGACCATTGTAAAAGATGCTTGAATGTCATGGTCTATTCTCCAGCTGTCTTCCCATAGACTTAAAAAATGTGGCACATTCCCATAACTCAATGTGTCCTTGACTTCCATGGGCTTCAAATCAGCTCCTTCTCTTTAAGAAAATAGCAATTTAAAGGATTCTCTGTGTCTGTTAGTGAACCACGCCAGACAACTTATCTTCATTTTCTGAATAGTAAATGAGTATTTAATAAGTGTCCTGCTACTTCCAGTATCTTATGTGCAGTCATTATGGTCTATAGATCAAACCTAATGATTCCGGATAAATGTCTTAAGTTCCCCTGGTTGCTTACATGCCTGTAATAAAATCACCAGGCAAAGGTACCTGGCAAAAATTGCCTCAGTTCCTGACATCATTCCTCATGAATCTGCATAGAGCTGCCTCTTACCCCCATCAAATCCAAACCCTAGAGGCCTGAAAGATTATTGTACACACTTGAACATGCCGAATTCCCAGTAGATTAACCCCCCTCCACACACCACATCAGAATGCTTTACTCTTGCTTTGAAGAAATCACTTCCTTAAAATGCCTCTGGTTTAAAGCAACAGATGAGTTCACCTTCATGGCCCAGTTTTGGCCCTTGTTCTCTGCTGAGGCTGGCGTTTTATACACAAGCTGATGTCTTCCAAAAGCTTTGAGAGTTGCAAAAGTTTCTCACTTCATCCTTGGTGATATATCCACATTTCATGTGTACTGTGCCTCCATCAATAGACATGTGTGGTCAGGTGTCCACGGATCCAAGTTCTGTCTGATCCTTTCAGGTACTTCAAGAACAAAAAATTCATGGTCCACTAACCTCCTGAGCTAAAATGTTATTTTTTTCTTTTGTTAAAACCCTTCATGTATTTTGCTCTTGTGAATTTGTCTAAATATTTTTGAACCCAAATAAACTTTCCCCAACCACATAAAACTGCAGCACAAAGTTCCACAGCTGAATTGCAAAATTAATGGAAAAAGATCCTCTCTTCCTTTCTTTGTCCTGCCACTTAGCTTCTTTTGGTATAGTCCAGTTCTTGAATGCAAAGAGACAGTGGGAAATCATTCCCTATTGATCCTTTCAAAGACATTCATACAGATTTCTACCACACCTTTCCCTGATTGTCTTTTCTTCCTGAACATCTCGTTATCTTCATACAGATGGACAGATTGTTCCTTTTAGCTTCTTCAAAGATCTACTTTTCACAATTCCACAAATCTACAATTTTCACAATATCTATAATTTCTATGATGGACACCCTCTTCAAAAATGGGCTGAGAACCCTCAGCTTTATTGTACATCATGAAATGGCCATTTTTGTCACTACTGAATTTACTACATTGGAACTCCCTCCTGGGACCAGTAAGTGGTTAAACACCTATAGAATAACATGGCAGAACTGCTAAGTACCAGGTTTTTTTCCATTCCCATCAGTGTGAAAATGCCTGAACTTCTCAAGTGGCCAGAGTTGAGAGTTATCATGCCTCTCCTCAGCTCGGGCAACTCCCTACATTTCTTCTCTTTGCCTGTGGCAAACACAGTGATTCATTTCAGCATAGTCTGAAGAGTTAAATTACATTATTCTTCATTTGCCCAGAGATAAATTGACTCAGCATTTAGCCTAAGCATTTATTTTAAGGTTTGCATCCAGACAATTACCTCAGCTTAGCTGATGCTTGGTAACTTGTTAAGCCACAGTATCTTAATTACAAAACCTAAGGCTCTCATAAAACAGATTGGGATTTTGAGATAACTTCTGCTTCTATTTTGAAAAGTTGGAATAAATTCCAGGGCAAAGCTATTCTAAAACAAAGCTCTGTATTACAATCTCCCACCATGTAGTCAGAAGAGTTTTGTATATAAAACAAGAGTTGCAGCCATTTCTTTTCTAATCCAAACTGTCCACCAAATACAGAAATGAGATGAAAAACTACCCTTGGCATAGCTAATTGCAATTAGAGACTTTTGAAAATTCAAGCTCTCATTCCCCACTTCAAACACAATTCAGCAAAGTGTTTAAGCTCTGACTTGAATGGGATGACTTAAGTGATTAGAATTAACCACGTGCTGAAGCATTTTGCTGAACCAGGAACCTGAGGAGGAGAATAATGCCTTAAAACTATGACAGTTCTTCAGCTGAAAGAACAGAGAAGACCCTTATTCTGGGTACCAAAATACCAAGTTTCTTACATTTTTTTTTTTTCTAAATAAAACAAGACTCTTTTATGCATGGCTCATGCTGCAGCCTTTGGACAGGGACGAGTCTAGTCTTTTGCAAACTGCAAAATAACATCTCAAGGAAAGTGTCTTTCCTTAGCAGTGAAGAGATGGTGCATGAGTCTGCAACACTGTCAGGACCTCTTTAGCCTAGACAATTTTCAGTTTGGTTTAGCACATATTCAAAGGTGTGTGTCCAGCAAGGAATGCTAATTTCTGTACTAGGATCAATTCTGACATAATCTGAATAATTCAGCACTTGCTCAACACAGTATAATTTAGAGTTGCTTTTGGCACAGTCTAGGTCTTAATACATCTTCTGTATCAAGATGCATTCCCATATGTTGCCACTGAATTTGGTAATATTCTGTACTTAATGGACAGATATGTTGAATAGGCCTTTAATTAGTTTGAATCAGTCCTTGAAACTGGGATGTGATGTTTTGGTGGGGAAACATCAAAAAATGTACTTGCTCCTCCCCAACCATCCACCTTGTATAACATGTACATCCATGATATTTATGACCTTACAAATTCTTCTCTCGCTCATTTGCCATGGTAAATGTGACTGCAATACCAAAGAAAGAAACTGTGAAGGCTGCAGTACAAATTCGGTTCTTGTAAATATTCCAGCATTCATGTTGGGCATCAGCTGTGGTTGAAATATGGGGATTTGGGGGCTTTTTGTTCTGCTAGATGATTGCTCTGTTTAGGATAATCACTGAAGCATGGCCTTGAAAGACCTGCCTTTACTCTGCATCTGAAAGAACAACTTTGCCAGTTAAGGCCCACAAGTTTAAGGGTGACATGTATCATCCTGCTTTGAAGAGAGGAAGTGGTAACAGGAGCATTTTCGTCTCAGCCCACTTTCCTGTGCTTTTAGAGGTAAGTTGGCTTCCACAGTGCACCTATTCTAATATCTCACTGCTACAATCTCTTTTTGGTCCCATTATCAGCAAGTAATTAATTCACGCCAACAATTCACTAAAAGATCAAAAATAAACTCCAAAAGCACATTAGATGAGCAGTATGTATCCTGTGTCACACTTACAACTGTGTTGAGGACCACGTATCTGTCAGCATGTTATCCTGACTTGTGCATCAGGCTACTGAGAACCAAGGCCATTCCTAGATAAATTGCTCTGCTGTTAAAAAAATGTTCAGTTCATATTTTTCTTCAATTTGCCATTCATCTTACAGTGGATTAAGTAAGGTCTTCATTCAATAGAGCAAAGTCTTCTACCAATAAAGCACTTCAGGTGAACAGAGCTGGAAGAAGCTCCTAGCCCATCTCCCTGCCCTAAAGTAAGACCCACTCTGCCTGTGCCCTTCCTAAGACCTTTTGCAATCTCCCAAGGCCTTGCAAATTAGAAATCTTATCACCCTTCAGGGAGTTTTACATATTTCAACTGCTTTGATGCTGCAGTGACTCTTTGTGGAAGAGCTTCTATTTCAGATGGAGCAGTTGTGCTGTGCTGGGCTTCTGTCCTGGGCATCGAAAGATTCCTGTTTTTCAGTCTTTGGGACTTGCTTTTCCAGCTTCTCACAGAGACACACCCTCCAGAGCCATTCTCCTAAATGACACTGACAGAAACCTGTGTACAAAATGCTCGAAAACCTTCAGCTCATAATCCCCTCTGATAGCAGGTGGGCTCCTGGCTCCCGTGGGGGGTCCCGCGGCTCTGCCCTGGATGTTGCAATTCTTATCCAAATGCCTTCATTTCTGGAGGAGCTAAAAATGCCTGGCTCATGCAGCCCTTGCACACGATGTCTGGCAAATGCTGCAGATGAGGTTTCTCAGTCTCAGGAAAATGCAGCAATTAACACTACATTAATTAACAGAAGAAAAAGCAAGCTATTTTTGGAAGCAGGGCCTGCCCACGCAAATTCATTCAGAAGACCCATTGTACCCTTCTGCTAACAAAGCCTCGTTAGCCTCCCGGAACAACCAGTCCAGAAATGGGGAAAGATGATTTAAACTGGGGCTACACACTGTGCAGATCCAGATTTTGAGAATCCATTTTCTGGCCTATGTCCCAAAATTCTGTTGGGTTGGAAAAGGAAACCCTGGGATGCCAGTAGATGCAGAAGCTAAAAAGTAGCAGGGACTGCCCTGCTTTTTATAATTCTGCTGTTATGGGACAGAAGAACCAGAGCTCCAGTATGTGCTTGGCTGAGACATCTAAGTCTGTTTTTGGAAATCCATACTGGGCTCTTTTTGGACAGATAGTCCAAAAAGCAAAAAAAAAATCTCTTTGAAGCACTAAAAAAAAGTGCTTACAGAACCTGGCTTGTCTAATTTACCAGTGTAAGAAGAGGTAGGGCTCTGCCTGATGTCATTTTTCGCATCCAGTTAAGAGGATCATACCAGGGCAGTTTTTAGCTGTCTGTGTTAGTGGCATGGTGGCCTTGTAAGGAAGCTTCCTTGAGAAAAGAGATAAATAAAGGTAAACGACAGAGATATCAATTATAGCAGAGAGAGATGAAGCTATATGCAAAAATAGGCCCCCCAAAATCCTAGGTTCTTCAGTTTGGTCAGACCTGCTTATGAAGCTGATTCAGATAGTGTTTGAATGATTTAAAGCCCTTTGTGTAGCCTCCCCAAAGGTGCAAGCCAGGAGCAGCAGCAGTGTAACACTCATGTACCAGTAACACAAGGCCAGATTGCTGCCATGCACCAGTCCCAGAGTGGCTGCCGTCTTCCCAGCCACAGTCTGGGTATTGCTGACTCTGGGAGCAGCTCTGGGGACTTGGAGAAGGAATAAATTAGTGCTCATCATTGAGAACTGGGGAGGAATTTTCCGATGGAAGTGTTTGTTGTCGGAAAATGTGGGTTCATTGACAGCTGCACACGTGGTAAGGGTGGACTGACTTCAGTGACACTTTTTTTTAGGACAAGAACAGTTTTCACGTCCAAGCACAGAATTTTTATTCAAAAACAGAGCCGAAAACAGCAGTTCCAGAGTGCCCGTTTATTCAGTGATTGCCATGTAAATTCAGAGATGGAAAGCATGGGTTTAAGTCTCTGTTACACATGATCTGGTTCTCGTGTCTTGCATCTCTAGCAGGTCCCCTCACTCTGGAGGTGGTTTTCTGGGAAGAAGAACATGATCCCTCTTGCTGGGGAGGGCTGTTTCTGTCTTTGTTTTGCTTTGTTTGTTTGTTAAGAATACAGCATTATTTCATGCAGTAAGAGAAAAAGAAAAACAAAGTTCTTGAAATCTCAAGTGATGCCAGAACATATTTTCTACCCAGCTACTTGCCATAAATAAAACTGACATTTTATATCTTGGCCATTACAGCTAAATGACTGCCATGATTATTTTTTTCTTCTTAATAAAATAGAAGTCATGTTAACACACACTCGCTACCAGAAAATTTGGTCTTGTTTCATTTGGTGCAAAATGCAAATAGCGAAAATATCAGTTTAGAAAGACACGAGAGGCTTTTTTTTCCCCTACCAAGCTTAATTTTCCTTTGGGTGACTCGTCTGCAATCCAGATGGTATCTATGAGGGGGGAATAGAGACAGACATGATTGCTTTTTCTCTTTTTCTTCCAAGAACCACATTGCAAATAATTTGGAAAGAGGACCACTTAGAGAAGACCTGTTCCAGGAGAACCCAATTTTAATTCTGCCAAGGTGATTAGCACAGTTCTATTTCCATACGGTTCTTTAAATTTTTCTAAGTCCTCAACTGGACATTAAGTGACTCACCAGCTCTTAGAATATTTTTTTTTTTCAGCTAAAACATTTCACTGTGCCCTTTGGCAATGGATTTTTATGGTGCAATTTTATTAAAAAGTTTGCATGAGGAACTTCAAGATTAAGAAAAAATAGGTTAAAAAGTTTATGTCTCCATCTATAACTGCCTCATTCTGCACATCTGGAGAGTACCTGGGGATGGGATCTTTTCCTTTCCTGGCACAGATCTGAGTTTGATCCAAAGCTTCCATTGCATTACACATTTTAACGCATTTCTCTGCATTCTCAGACAGTGATTTCTATGAGTAAATAACATTAACAATGAATAGCTCAAAATGTTAAGCTCTTGAACTCAGAATTGGGTTGCACAGTGAAGAGTGCAGCTCACTGTCTCAGGATGAATATAACAGGCTTATATCTGACAGAACCAAGTTAAATTCCTGCCATGGACTTTTTCAGTCTTTGTGATGCCTCTGGAGCTAAGACTGGGCTTTGCACATATATACAAACACACTCAATGGTATGCTGCTTTTAGTAAGACCCTTTTATTTCCTCTGAGTCCTGGACTCTGTTCATGCAATGACTCATGAGCAAACAGCTTTGCAGAACTTATCCTTTGATTTGTAATGCTCCCTGCTGTGCCTCTGCAAAGCCTTTTATTTCTTTGCAAAGTTTGCACAGAACACTTTCATAACTATAATGTCCCAAAAGCTGAAATCAATGAGGACTGCATTCATTACACTAAGGATGCATTTGTCTTGATATTTTCAACTTTGAAAATCGTAAGCTTTAAAGCATATACCATTGAAGGCAAGAACACACAGGAGCCTAAATCCTGTTAGCTTTCAGTGGAGTTCAGGTACTAATGTCAGATTCCTAAAGACTGCTTTTAGCTGTCTGAGTTGGTTGAGTGTCTTTTTTTAAATCCAAGCTCTCCAGCTATGTTTGTGCTGCCTCCAGTAGAAGTCCTGGAGTTCAGAGCAAACCTAATGCCTTGATATGGTGACACTTGCACTTAAGGTAGGACCCCAAGTCCCATCCAGCTTCACTGCCTCAGAAATTCATTTACCTGAAAATTCTGAATTCAGGTCAGAAGCCAGGTCTGGCTTCGCTTTTTAGCTCATGCTTCTGGCAAGCAAGGGAGGCTGACAAAACCCATTTTGGTCTCTGCAGACACAGGCAGGGTGAAGGGGTATGTCTTAGCTAATGTCAGGTAAGAGCACTAGAAGAAGGAAGAAGCTGCTCAGAGAGGCTGTGGAGTCTCCTCTGGAAATGTTCAAAATCCACACAGACATGATCCTATGTAATCTACAGTAGGTGAATCTGCTCTAGCAAGAGGGTTGGAGTAGATGATCTCCAGAGGTCCCTTCCAACCCCACCCATCCTGTGATTCCACTTGGTTATGTGAAGAGGCGGCCTGAGGTGCTTTCCTGAATGTTCACCTCTCTTTTCTCACTCTCACTTCAGTGGCATTTTAATATCTAACTCTCCCAATTGCTCTAGACAAACCTGGTAACTGCAACCAGCCCTGGCAGCAACACATTTTCTCCCATCCTCCCCAGCAATGTCTGAACAGTTCAGAAATCCTGAGAGATGCAGGCTTTGCAATACCTCTGTGGAGAGCAGTCTTGTGCTACCTGTTTTTATTGACAGATGGAGAGATGATTGATGTGACTATTGAACAGAAATTGTCACCAAAATTTCCAGCTAAGTGACGAGGAACATGAATTGGAAGCCTAATTCTCCTTCTTGCCCCAGAGTTGAAGGACTACTAAAATATTAACTGGACAGTGAGAACTAGATGGGAAATTTTGTCTCTCATTCATCTTTCATTCTTTCTTACAGGACAGTTTATCGTGTTGGGGACTTCAAAGGACTGCATCAGATAAGCAGAGAAGAAACACAGATTAGCTGAGACATCAACAAGCATTGGATGAGGTCAATTAAAAGCCAAATTAAACAAATGGAGCTTTCAACTTCGATCCAGACAGGAAGAAGCAGTCAGTTGCAAGGGTTGGAGATGAAAAGAATTCCAAAGGGCTGATGCAGAACAGGAGCATGGGGGTGGGAAGTGTACGACTAGCCAGGGGCAACATGGCAGAGTGGGGCAGAAGTACCTTCCATCTATTGTGTTCAGACAGGACTAAAGCTCAGACTTACCTGGATCAATGACACCTGGAGGTGCAGAAAGGGAAAAGCCCTGGCCAAGTTAAGAACTGTCTTGGTGGCTACAGAAAAGAAGAGGAAGCAGAGCCCCAGAGTAAGGGTCGGGGTGAGTGAGGACAAGCTGTGCTGCAGCAGGCAGAGCAGTGGACCAGCAGTGAGAAGAGGCAGATTTGGTGCCAAGTGGATTCTGGGTCACGTAACTGGAGCCAAGCTGCTGAGTCACTTTGCAGAGCCTTCCAAAAGTCACTTTGCCCACCTCCTGCTGCCTCAGTCAAACCTATCTGAAAACAGGGGTCAGGACAGTCAGGAACTGTGCTGTGAAAACAAGGTGCTGGCTAAATATGCCAGAGGTGACCATGAAAAGATTCAAGCCCACAGCAAGACCCTCTGAGACAAAAGCAGATGACCCCCAAATTGCTGGGACAAAAAGACTGACTTTGTCTCATAAAGGAGTATTTTCAAGATTTTGCATTATTCTTTGCCCATCTAATTCACTCATTTGGAATTCTTTCTGTTCTCCGAGGCTCTTTTTAAAGTCTGGACAACTAAAGCAAAAACCATATTTGTAAGCAGTTGTAGATTAGAGTTTAAGCAGATCATACCCTTCCCCCAGGCTGCCTCAATGATATTTTTTCTTAACATCTCCTGGGTTTACTCCCCTGACCATTAAAAAAATGGTACCTTTATTCAAATAACTGTTCCAAAGCACTTTCCAGAGTCACTGTTTTCCCTGTTTTAATATTTCAGTTCCCAAGTTTGCCTAATACTTGTATCCTTGCTTTCTAGAAGGACATCATGTTAATGATCTCAAAACTACTGTCTTTTGGCTTATGTTTCCACGTGGATCATCTGACTTCATCAAGAATCTTCAACCAGTGCAGTATAATCTCAAAGACATTATGTTCCCCAATCAACAGTGGCAGCTTATAGAAGGTAGAGGCCAACTAATGTTCTCTTGACAAGTGAAAACTACAGCGTGATCCCAGCAACTCTCTCTTGTGCTTGGCCAGAAGGTCCTGAGTTTGAAAACAGATATGTGATCACGTACTAAGATCTAGCAAGAAGAGAGGAGTTGATGAATGGACTACAGGGCACAAACATGGCAAGCAGTCATATAGCAGAGAGAGGGTTGTTGCATGGTAAGAAATGACAAGGGAAATACCAGGCACAAGTCCACAAGAAAGCAGTTTTTATGACTTTTTGTGACATTACCCTGGCCTGGATCAGAACATAGTTTACATGAACAGCCTTTTCCTTGCAAAGGAATCTAGTTCCAGTGAGACAGACAGTAGTTCTTTTTCTCTCAATTTACTGGCATTGCAAAGACAAGATTTTGGAGGCTCCTCCAACAACTTCCCTCCAGTATCTCAGTTTGTCTTTCTTTTCTTCTCAAGAATCCCAGGACAAGCCTGATGTCAAATTCTTCTCTTGAGGTTGATTTCCACCATTCCCAGGGTTATGTTCAAACACTCATATAGCCTAGTAATTAATACAAACTATCATGAGCTGACATGCACCTCTGACTGTGTATCAATATCCTCCATTCCTCCAGAAGATGGATGGATTTAAATAGCATCTTTGAAGACAGCTGAAGAAAGTTAACTAGGGATTGACTAACACAGGAAAGCTATTTTTAGCAGTTAACTGATATCTGGTTACCTTGTTACGGGAAGCTTATGCAATGCTAGTAATTTCTTAACTAAGGAGATAGATTGGACACCAAAATTATTTCACTCTAAGAATGCCTATAGGACATCAAGAAGAAATACATTTAATAGAAAGAGATTTACTTGCCTTCTGGTGTTGGAGCTGCAAGGGATTTATTTTTTCCTTCAAGGTCTCCTCTGGAACTATGCAGGCTACCATTAAAAAATGGAAATTCATGATGAAAGACCTGCTTCCAGGAGCAACTTATCGAAATAAGCTTTTAAATCTCACCATCTTCACCTGTATTTCACATGATCTGTGCACCAGCATTTTGGGGCATGCATTTTAAAAAGACTGGTGTCTTAGCATACACATATGCAAAATAAACATTTCTGGGAAGCATCGGCAGGGCCACAATGATCTGAACAGTCCTGGGCTGACCATCCCAGAAAGTGAATAACTGCACAGATGAAAAACACCAGGCAAAGCAAGCTGCCATTAATCTTCTGCCTCTCTTCCCTGGAGAAGGAGGACAGAAGATGAGGCACAATTCTAATTTTGTTTTTACCTTTGCAACTCCACTAAGATTGTCCCTGGATCCAAGTAAGGACAGAGTTTGGCCCATTGACTACTGAGCAGGAGTAGGGGCTGATGCAACTGGACCCATGTGCTGGCCAGTAACACAAACTGTCTTGGGAGCCAGGGCACGATGCTGTGAAATGCTTGATCCAACACAGCAAGATGTTTTCCTTATTTGCAAGCCCTAATATGAGAACAAGGCACACCAAGTATATATAGCACTGGGCATCTGGATGGGGAACTTTTGTGTCCTCAAAAAAATTACAAATAAATAATTTGCAGGACAAAGAGGGACAGCACTGCCCAGCTTGGAAGGAATCACTTTTTTTTTTGGAAGGATCAAGGGAGGGCAAATGGCACCAAGCCACTTCTAAAAATTGATTAGGAGGGCAAAGCATGTGCAGGTTTCCAAGCAATGAGTAAGCACCATGACATCAAGGAAAGGTTTTGTCAGTGGGATCAAGAATTCCCACCAGTGATGTGTCTTGGGGAAGCAGAGCCAGATAAATGCACGAAGTTCCCTGGGGAGAGACTATTGAACATATCACATACCCTAGACGATGTAGTTCAGAGTTCTCTAGAGAGATAGGGCAGATTATTCCATAGGATCACAGATAATGTCAGAACTGAGGTCTAACTATTACCATGCCCTGGTTCAAAGTCAGCAGCAAGAGGAGAGCTCCAGAAAGGAGTAAAAGTTTGGAATTTACCCTCATGGGATGAAACAAACCCAAATCCTAACTTAGGTCTTTGTCTGCTCTTGAATAATCAATATTGGCCTGCACTAGGTATCAATGAGTCTAACATCCCTTTCAAAATCATAATTCATTCCACTTACTGTGAAAAAACTTGTATTCAACAGAAGATTCAGAGACTTACTATTTTTCCTTTAACCTGGCTAAATGTTCTTGCTACATCCCATGGCAAAGTTCTTGAGTTTGTCTATATGCTGTGTCGACCACACACACTCACGTATTTACTCTGTCCCTGGTCTGAGTCCATGTTGCTACTCAATGTCACTGAAAGGAGTCTGTTCCCAGACTCTTGTGCTCTTTGACTTGTGCAGGCGTGGAGGCATTCTCAGTCCCATACACTTTCATGGCAGCAACTTCCCTGCTGGAATAGACTCACCTCCCAGTTTCTGGCCTCCAGCTGCAGGGATCGGCTGTGTTTTCCAAGGAAAGCAGCCCTGCCTGCAGCACCTCGCTAATTGTGCTCCCGTGTGGGTGTGCGGCTGTAACCTGACTCACGCTGCCAGTCACCGCCACCAGGCAGGAGGCACAGGGCTCTTGCAGCGATTATCTTATCTGCTGGGGCTGGTGGGTGCTGTTCTTACAAGTGAAGTACCTAATCCTCTTTTCTCTCTCCTAAGCACTGGGCCTCCAGGTAGCCCCAGGCAAGCCCAATCTCTGTATTAATTATTGGTTGCGTTTTCTTAAAGCCGTTCTTCTTTTCTTTCATTTTTTTTTTCCCTTCAGATTCAGTCACTCCTAAGCGAAATTCCATCCGTCACCCTTCCCTCATAACGGGTTCACATCTGTTTCTGTAGACTTTCAGTATCATAACAAGCTCTGATTTTGCAACAGTAGGCAGATTTGGGGGTCTGAGGGCATTTTTGAGAGGGGGGGTTTGGCAGATCAAACCAAACAAGCTGAATAAACCTTTGTGATGACATCAGGCTAAAAGTCAAAGCCACAGGGAGCAAAGCTCAGCTCCTCACCTCCAATCTTGCATCTCACCTGTATTTACAAGTGCATGCTGGGGCTTTAAATAGCCAAATGAACAAGCGAGAAATATCAAGTGTGCATCTGGCCCAGAAAACACGTCCCCAATTTCCCTTTGCTGTCCTACTACCAGCAGCATCAAAAATGAGAGATGTTAAGTGCTGGGGGAGGGTTCACAAGCCTCTTAAAGTAGTACCACACTACTTTCCATGGTAGCAGGGCATAGGTGCAAGTGAGAAAGCCGCAGGCACGTGCATTTCTTTTTTTCCAAATGTAAATCATATCTTTGCAATAACCCACAGCAGCTCCACCAAATGAATGCCTTTTGCTGTGCTTGCCTCTCTGCCTGCACCGTCAGCATACAGGAATCCTCAGCTTTACACCTTCTCCTGTGTGCTTTTTATCATTTTCCATCCAACCTCAGAGAGGACACACCACTGTGCTCACTACAGTAGGGCCATTTGTTCCAGATTTGGAATGGATTCTTGCCCAGTTTTCCCTCACCTGCAGATCAGGCAACCAGGGCCGTCTTGGCTGTTGCCAGCCGGAGCTGGATTTCCAAGGGTAACCTTCACCTGAAGACTTTGATCAAATCACCTTCTTTCCTCTGCTTCAAAGGTAAAGAAGTTGGAAATCTCTGAGGCTCTTGAAAATGCCTTCAATTTGAAAATGCAACCCCATTTCTTCTCATCTACTTCATGCCTGACACTGACCAGAGCAGAAGTCCTGCTGAAGAAGGGCAGGCCTTATTCCCTCCTATCATTTACCCTGAAAAAAGACTTCACTGATTTTATACTGCCTCCTGCTTCTACTGTTGAAACAGCCTCAACTTTATCTCCCTCCACTGGCTTCCCTCACTCTGAGTCATGGCTCTCCACATCCTGGCCCTTCACACATTTGCAGGGAGGCAAAGGTTAAGTATGACACGAGTCTGTCTATCCTCCATCTCCAGAGAACTCCTTAGTGCTTTAGTGGAGAGGGACGAGGAGGGGAAATGTCCAAAAGTTTACAACTTTTTACAGCACAAAGTCCAGAATGTGTTCTTAGCCATCCCCCAAGACAGGCTGCTAGGGAGCACAACCATAACTGATGTCAGAAAATCTGCTTGAGACAGGACTTCAAGAAAGTCCCAAACAGAGGAAAGAGTGACACGTGTGCACTTCCTTAAACAAAACATAAGTAATCTCCCTTACCAGAGCTTCATGTCCTTGAGTTTGCCAATTCCATGGCTCAAAACCTCTTCTGTTCTAGTAAACACTTCTCAGTTCCACTAGAATTGTGCTGGTTCTTGAGATGTCAGACCTCAGTATGAGCCCATGTGTGCGTGTGCTTCAGGTTTCAGAAAGCAGCGCTGACACATGTTCTCAGAATATCCTGGCATTGTGCTGAAGCAATGCTAAAGAAAAAAATCATCCTCCTCCTCATTTCTGCAGCAGAGATGCTGGGTCTCATGCTGTCTATTCTTAATCTGCAGCACCATCTTTTGAGAGCATTCTGTACTCCCAAGCAAATACACTGAGCTCTCCCCAGAGGATCCCCATGGGCCCTTGCTGGCCGCAGTCAAAGCTGGCTGAAAAAAAAATTGTGACAGAAGCTGTTTTCCATTGGAAAGGGACATTTCAAGGCAAAATGTTTCTTGGGAACATGTGACGCTGAGTAAATTTGTGACTGAAAAATGTCAGGCTGCTACAGCAGCAAGAAAAACCTTACTTTGTTCCAAGTTTTTCAAGTTGTTCACTCACAGCTTGTTTTTGTCCAGCTTACATTTATATTTGGGCAGAAGGTACCATGTGTATTGACACTTTCTATTCCATATTTACATAATTTCATTAAATATTTTAGAATAAGTTTTGGCTTTGATAAAAAGTGTCATTTTTGGTGTTTCCAAAGGAAAATTTTCACTGGGGAGGAATAGAGAAATGTTGTCCTTCCTGACCCATTCTCCCTCCCTGTTGTTAATGGTATCATCATCCATAAAAAAACAGCTTCACTGTCTGGACCTGTTACAGTTAATAGCAAAGAATTGCTTTTTGTCACACTCAAGTTCTGAAGGACTTTACAAGGAAGGGAGTGAATGTCTGTGTGCAGTGTGTGCTTCAGTTCACTTCATCCTGGATTTCAATCAAGGCTGAGGGAAGACACAGCACTATGTGCAATGCTATGTTAGGAACCTGTGGTGATAACAGGGCTGTGCACTTGGTGGCTGTTCTATCCATACAGTGCTCTGGGCTGAAACATTCACACCTGACACATAATGGGGAAACTGAAGCATGGGGAGGGGATGTGATCCTTCTACAGATACTCTTCAATATCTTTACTTTTTCCTTTCAGAACTTTGTGAAAGGCCATGGAATAAAAGAGGTCTGTTGCAGAGGAGTAATTTCTCATTCCCATGTAGGTAGGCACTGGGTACTGGCTCAGCAATGCTGCTCTGAGCCACCTGCAAATTGCTGCTCAGGCTTGTGGAACGGGTGGTCACCTGCTGAACTGCAGGAGATGGGCAAGGCCACTGAAGCCAGAGCCTGGCATGGTGAAAGCTCATGGATGCCATGGTGAAGATAATAATGGTGGCATCTTCCAAAAGCTAGCCATGTCTAGGGAGAAATATAAGCAAGGAAAAAAGTTTCCACTTTCTCTTTATTTTTATTTCAACCCCTTTTATCTGTCTTGTTTTATAGCTTTACATTGGAAGCCAGCCCATTTCCTGGTACGTACAGCAGCTTGACTGAGCATAGCTTGGCAACAGTGCCTGTTGCTTTAGGGAAGAACAGAGCATATTCTCATTGTGCATGTTTTCCCTTGGAAACATTTCATCCTGTCTATATAATTCTATATATGGCTTCCAGCCATGCCACTACAAGCTGCAAAAACACCAGCTCTTATACACTAACAATGTCAGGCCTATTTAATGGCTGGATCCAGGGCCATCAAGAAATTACCTGTGATTCTGTAGATTGTCTTCCTTGGGCAGATTTAGGAGTTTTTTTGCCCAACATAGAGAAGGGAGCTATTTTGCCTTTTTGGAGGAAATCCTCAAAATCCTCATTTCTCCCATGTTCATTGCATGCCTTCTTTGATGCTTTTCACAATGGTAAGAAAATTAATTTTGGTGTTCCAACTAAATTTCAGTATCAGTAATTTCTAGGTTTCTTCCTGTTCTATAAAGTTTCTTTCATTCATCTCAAACAGATCACATGGAATGCCTGGGTCTCACTCCCACAATGGGGCTACACACTTCTCGGGTTGAACAGGGTATGCCTGCACTGAAGGACCACATTCAGAACCATGCTTTTGCTAATAAGCTAAATAGAATTAAAACAGGAGGAATATCCCTCAGGAAGAGAAAAGAGATTCTTTGAAGTCCTATATCAGTAAAATGAAAAAAAAATTACATGTTCAGTTCAGGCCTTGTTTCATGTCTGCCCTAAATTCATGTCTCTTTTGCTGTTAATAACCATGTCAATGTCAAAACAGGAAACAGAAAGTTTGCAAACTTTCTTAGTGTTGAAGTCATAGCAGCTCTCTCATCCATGTAAGCATTGTTCAGAACAGCTGCACTATTCTAAGAAGTTCTGTTTCTCTGAATACTTTTTGGCCCACACCATCTGAAGTCACTTACAGAGCTGAGACCTTTTATTTTTGTTCTTTACTGCATCACACTGAGTACCCTCAGCTCCCAGCATTAGTAATGGGAACTCCACACTTCTCCAGAGGTGACCTCTGTAGGAGCTGACAGTGTAGGGAACAATGACTGCGTTAGAAGGATGTTTGCTTCCAAAATGGGCAGGTTCACCTCCACATCTACCCTTCACATTGCAGCCCTTGCTTGACTCATGCCATCCTCAGGCACAACCTCAAGTGTCTGAGACCTTCTCCCTCTGGCCTCTTTTCTACTGAGTGCTGCAGTTCTGAGGTTAGTCTAATTTTTTGATGTTTCTCAGTTCCTTGACTGATCTATCTCCCCAAACAGCTTAAGCAGCAAAAGCAAGAGGTAGGGACCCCTCAAATGTTTCCTTGATGTGTTCACTGCTGTCTGTCTGGCAGCTCTGTGGATGCCATGCTGTCCTTTAGGATGTGTCATTTGGCTGGAGAACACCCTGGCAAGAAGGGACAATGAAAAATAGCAATAGCAGCAATGGTAGCAATAGATGGGGCTAGCAACCTTTCTCTGGGTTAATATGAGATCTGCTGCTCTTCTCAGCTGTTTGGGGGGTCATTACTCAGTTATATATCTGGTGATATTTGTACATGCCAGATTCCCCTGGTTCTCCTCATGGTTTTGCTTTAGAGTGATGGCAGTGAGCTCAAATGTTCACCAGAGGTTCTGCAGACTGAGTTGGAGCAGCCAAAAAATGTTACAATCCAAAGTTTGAACCTTGTTCATTTCACAGAGCTGTATGCATCTATACTGCATGATCTCTTGTCATTCAGTTTCGTGCTGTCTGCAGCACTAGGAGTCTCTACTTGAAATCCTGTTTACTCCTGGGCATCATTGGTTGTTATCTCAGGGATGACTCATAATCTGCCTAGATTGGTTACCAGAGGGTGTGAAATCTTTCTGTAGTGGAGTCATGGACTACAAAGCCAAGAAGAACCATTTTGATGAACCTCAAATAACCTCTGAGTTGTTCATGTATTGAGCTGCAAGTGTTAGCTGGTGACTGTAAGGGTTTTGCATACAGAAATGGATACTTGCATTTTCAGTGCAAGTTTGCACTTGTCCACCTTCCTTCACTAACACTTTCCATGTTTTCGTAATAAGATGGATTCTAACCATCCTTCTGTGGCACAACAATTATGGAGTGGAAATCGTTTTCCCAAATAGCCGTGAAAGACAGTGGACAATAAACATTAAAACTTTAATGTACTTTGAATGGTTTTGATTCTCAAGGGGAGCAGGTTAAGCTGGTGTTTGTAGGGTACAAAGAAGTGAAGGACAGAGCTACTTTTACCAGGGCAGATATGACATCCACATGCCATTAGGCACCACAGGAAAGCTGCCTTTTCATAAACTACCTTGCTAGCATAAAGTCAATTCCAAAATTGTAAATCCAGATTTCCAGTAAAGAAGACACACCTAAATTCATCCAGGGATATCTGAGACAGGAAGTCATGTTGCCACTCTTACAGTCCTTCGTCCAGCCTCAAGGGCAAGGTGTTTTTCCTCTGTCCAAGATGAGCTACCTGACACCTGAGGTCACCACATCAAGCCAGCTTCCCTGAATAGCACAGTCTCTCCATGGCTTGCTGCTCCCTGTCAAACCCAGCCCTTTGAGAGAATAAATGACTGTTAGAAGACTGAATGTGCCCTGAACTAAAAGTGCAGTCAATGCCCACACATCTGGATGCTGTACTGCATGGCTGAAAATGTTTCTTTTGACCATGATTCATCCCTCTTCATTTTTTCACTCTGTAAGCTTCTGTGAGTGATTCAAACCTGACACCCATGAAAAGCCTTTATTTCTTTATAATTCTGGTCAGACCACTAATTAATTGCTGTGTTTGTTCTTTAATACCTGACCAATTAGCATAAGTAAATAACATGGGTAGAACAAGATGGCATGCAGGGCTAATAAAACTGTTGCAGTGGTTTTGATTGCCAGCTTAAAACCCTGTGAAGTCTTTAGTGCAAAAGGAGAAGAAGAAGAAAGAAATAGGCTGAGTGGCTAATTATAAACTACCTCCATAGGCTCCACTTCCAACTTGTGGACTACTTGTAAAAGGTCTACAAATAATAATATATTTTTTAAAAACTATAATATTTTCAGCCAACATAAAATCAGAAGGGCTGATGAATCAACAAAAGTTGAAGACCAGCCTCTAAGCAAGACTTATAGCTGGGTCCAGATCCTCAGTACTGGGATCAATGTATTTTCAGGCAGATTCCTATGTCTGCTGTTCATTTATTTTACTGGCTCACTATATAAAATTACAGGGTGGAAAAAGCAGGAATGTCTAGGGAAACCTTAGATGTCACTGTAACATTTCTAAAGCTGTGTATATGCATTAACACAATATTGCTTTCAAACTAAACCATATCCTGCCTCCTAGCTTGGCTTCTTACCCCAAACTCTGGTTCAGTAAGGCAGGTACATGGTTTCTGAAACAGAATCTCATATGCCCAAACTGCTTGGCCAAGGAGTAAGGCCTGTTCAGAGGTCTCTGTGTAGAAGTGCCCTCAGTGATGGGAAAAGGCAGTAAAAGCCATGAAGCTACCTGGAGACATAAGAAAAGAGGGTGGGGGTTTTGATGTGTTTATTGAGAGACAGGAAAATGGAGGGGTACAGGTTTGGGTTAAACAAAAGCGTGGCCAAACATGAGGATGATGTTTCTCACAGCAAGAGCTAGGAAGCCACATAGCTCTCTTGAGGAAGCACCATCACTGACTCATTTCAAACTAGTCCGAACAAATTAAGAGAGAAAAGAGAAGCAGGCAAGCCTGGCAACAAGATTTGAGCTACAACATTGCTTGATCCAAAAAACTGTTGGCCTTTCTCATCTTGAGTTTTCTTTGATTCTGCAGAAGCTTTTAATAATTTTATGGATTTTTGCATAAAACAGCTACAGTGTCACATAAGGTCTCTATTAGCTGCTCCCCCTCTGAAGACGTGTCAGCAGTTCTGGTAGGACTGCACTCAGAGGGATTGGGGCTGCAGGCATTTTATACACCATGGATATCCTCCATCACCACTCTTGGTGGAAGATGGGTTCAAAAATGAGATTTGTGGATTTGCCCTTCTTTTAATGTGAGTTGACTTTCTCTATCAAAAAGCAGGCATAGGCGTTACAGACTGATTCTTCCGTAGCTCCCTTCACCTCAGGCTTTGCAGCTGCTACAATGCCCAGCTTAGGTGTTGAGACATAGTTTTCTTGGCCGAAATTTTTAAGACCTTGAGAGTCTCAAAACCTTTAATAGCTGTGCAGCTTACTTTGTGAGCTAAATCCACCATATAGCGTGGAAATTCCCAGGTGTGAATCTGTGGTACTTCCCCTAAGCTGGGGATTTCTGGAATTTGCAGGGTGCATTGGGGATAGTCTTGTGCTCTTCCCTCAGTGTGTTCTAGTTAGTTAATTAGTTACCTGCCTACATGGATACTTGCCTGAATATGCATGGAGACCTGGAAGCTGTGGGAGCTGGCTGCCCAAGCAGTGCACAGCAGGGTTTAGATGTTTGCAGGGAGAATATTACAGGCACACAGTCCCCACGCTTTTGCGTACAGACCTCATGTGAAAGTTTAACACCAGGTTTGACCCCACAGTTAAAGCACACAAGAAAGGCTGTTGGAAGCAGTGGGGCAGTGACAAGGAACATTTGGTATGAATTTGCTCTTGTTTTGCAGTTAATGAATCATTTCTGAACCTGCCCTTCTACTACTCCCATTATTTCAGTTCAGACTGTTGGGGAAAAAAGTTCTTTAGGAGACAGAGTAGTCTCTTTTTATGTATTTAATTTGGTTTGACAGAGACAGAGGGAAGATGGACTGTATATTAACTGGCTACATTCTTATCCAGTACAAGTTTAAGCTTGCTCTCCAGGAAGTTTATCTCTAAATTCATAGGCTACTGTGAAGGTATAATGTTACAGGGGTCCCAGAAAGTTTTTTCATTTGCTGTGACTCAAGCATGGCACCTTTGAATGCACCCTGCAAGGAGTTGCAAGTACGGCTCTTGCAACAGGGTACAGTGCACAAGGGCCTTCTGTTCACCCTTTTCTGGAAATTGTTTTCTTCAGCTCTAACCCTCAAGTGCAATTGACCTGATTCAAATAAACTCTCATGGTAAAATTTCTGTCTTCTTACTGTCAGTTCAAAAAAAAAATAAAAAAAGACTCACCAAAATTGCAAGCTAAGGTATCCAAAAAATAAACTAGGCGCTTTAGGCACTTTGGTAATGGGGTAAGGTACCTGGGGTTTTCCTAGATCTCTGCTGCTAAATCCCCCTTGGATTGTTGTGATGGGGATGCAGATAAGGAAGAAAGCTCTGTGGTCATTCTAGTAATTTTGTGTTCTGTAGGGTTAATTCCTCTTGGGTTTAAACAACCCAAATGCAGAGCATCAACAGGATAAGTAAAAGTGCCAATCTGTTAATTGTATTTTTTTCTAAAGGAAAAATAGATTCACTGTTTTCTTTGTCCAAAAACATCAGCAGAACTTAGCTGATGTATATAACTGTTTGAAAGCTATTTGAGGGCACAATCCCACAAACCAGGAATGGGTTAACTTTAGAGAACTATTGAGCTAGGCATGACCATTTATGCTGGCCTTCTTCTAGGAAATTCCCTGCAAGAGAAAATTAGAGGCAGAGGACAGCATGTAGCCATAATCAAACCTTATTTAGTTTGGCACTTTCTCTATCTATCCCATCTCTACCAATCTGACTTGCTCTGCTGTTTTCCTTGGCTAGACCACTATAGTAGTTATTCCTTAGATATATGTAATATTTCAACATATACAGCTAGTGCATTTGCTGCTTTGTCCATCCTTCGTGTATCGAACTTCAGGGAGTGCTTTTGAATGTGATGAATTTCCAGGCTTGGCTGGAATTCTGCCCCAGGGCTGGGTGGATACCCAGAGAAGTGGTTCTTCTAGGTTTTGCATGAGAGAGGAGGACAGAGCCTTTTCTTTCACATCTTAGATGTTACCAACGCACACATCATCATCCCACTAAGACTGATTTGTGCCCAGCTGAGGTAGCAAAGAACTTCTTTAATGTGTGAAAAAATGACCCCAAGGCAGAAATCTCACCAAACCAGCTGAGAATAGAATCCAGGGCATGACAGTGTTTTCCTCCCATTAATGAACAAATTTCATATTTTAATATCTTTATTTTTTTTCCAGAAGTTATTGCCAAACCCCATAAATAAACATAGCATTCTGCACACTAAGGAACTGGATTGACGTTCAATGATATTTCATACCATGTACACTTTAATTAAGACATGATGGCCTGAATTCGGTGGGTTGACACGAGGGAGAATTAATTCTCCATTCTAACAGTTCTGCTGCCAAGGACAAATTCTCTGTTACATCGGTGTGACTCAGTTCAAACAACAAACAGTCTTGCAATTTAAAATCCCTGCAGGCCCTGGTCAAGTTTCCCCAGTTCTTGGATAACTTCCTTTTTTCTCCTTGATGTTTTTCCTTAAAGTGAGATATTCTGTTGCTTTGTCCTGATTTTCCAAGTAACGGGTGGGTCCTTATACTTCTGACAATAAAGTTGCCTTCCAAATATTTATCACATCAAATAATGTACTTTTCCATGTTATTAATCCTGGAGAATCTCCATCTTTCCATTTGGTGAATTATGTTGTCTAATATGGACAGATATTTCCAGATTTAATATCAGATTTAATCTCATTTCTGAGATTTCACTTTTGTAACATGAATTGAAAAGGAAAAGAAAGAGAGTTAAATTCTGCTTTGTTCACTTTTTGTTGTTAATATTCATGTGGTTCTGCTCAGGTCAGTGGGTGTAATTCAGAGCAGAACTGGACACATTTGTATGAAACTGAGTGGCTTAAACTGGAGAAGGATGAACCTCCAGAGAAGCCATGCATATAGTCTCCTGAGAGACAGAAATTAAGTTCTTTTGGATCCTGTCTTGGTTGATGAACTATCCATTGAGTTTCATCACACAGACTCACTTAGGTTCATATGGTCACTGTGCTTCAGATGTCTCTTCAGCACATTATGGAATTTACTGAGTTAAACTGAAAATAAACTTAGTCAGAACTGATCAAGTTTCTCCACTGCAACTCCATGCTATGGAGGCCTGAGCTTACCTCCACAAATTTCCCAATTTATCCGGGAATTTTCCCTTGCCTTCCTCTGAGAGGACCAGTAAAGGACTCTGCAGTCTTCTACTGAAAATAACATAAATTAGGGTGAAGTTCAGGGAAAGCAGGGATAAACTTCTGCAGTTGTCCCTGGTCCTGGTACTGCAATAATCTAGAAAACCAGAATCTTTTCCCCAGATCTTCAGGATTTATCATATAAGTCTTTCTTTGGTTTAAAAAGTGTAAATGCATGGAGGGGAGATGAAAACTGAATCAGAAAGACAACAAGGTCATTGTAAGGTGTCCTGTTTGCAGCATTAGGCAGAAGATCCCAAGGAAACACAAACCATTTGGTGACCTGGCTTGCAACATGTCTGCCTACTTTGGTGAGAGCAAATGTTACATGAGCTGGTTTGCTGCAGAAGTTACTGGGGACAATCTGCTGTCTGTAATGGCAGCCTGGCTTCACTGGCCTGGAGATTTTAGAGGTTTTAATGCTCTTCTGGAAGGCTTTGAATCCACTTGTGTGGCAATGCCACCACTAATAGTATAAGGATGGCATCCACGCTTTGCAGCTGGCTCTGTGTTTCCTAAGCACTGTTAGTAGATTGGATAATTCTGTGTGCAAACAACTTTGAAACCTGGCCTGTTCATAGCCTCTGGAATGGGCCAAGAGGTGGGCCTCCCCTCTCTGCTGGGATGCATGTGGGAAGAACTCCTCCACAGCATTACAACAGGTAAATTCCTTGCTTCCAGCCTCTCCTCATCTGCATGGATCAGAAGCTTTGAAGACACTTTTATTTTGTCCTTATGTTTTAAAGATGTAAATTTTGCAGAGGCCTTTTATTTCTTGGCAGGTTTCTTTAAAAAGGCATATTCCTGAAGCTGCTGTAACCCTTACCTTATCTCTCCAGGAACAGAGTGCTCTTGTACACATGCAGCTTTACCTCTGCCAGAGATCTTTTTTCTGTGGTTCTGAATACCACAGGAGCTGGCTGCTTCTGAAGGCAAAGGCTGGCTTGAAGTCCATCCCAAAGGATAAAGCTTGTGCACAATATGATGGCTCCTGCAAGGAGCACCAGTAGCCCTGCACAGCCAGTCTTCTGTTACCCTGCTTCACCCAGGTCCGAGGGGGTCATGACAGCTGATTCCATAGAGTCTGCGGAGCTCCGGAAGCTGTGGAGGGAATAAATTCTGTGGAATGCACTTGTCTCCCTTCTCCATCGATAGCTTCAGACCACACACCAGTCTTCCATGCAGGACAGCTGTAAACACTGCCTACGACAGAGCTCTGGCAAAGGCCAGTTGTCCTCCAGTGAATCCAGATGGGTCTCGGAGGAGAACAGCTGTGTGTGAACAGGAAGGGAGAGCTTCCTCCTGCCTCTTCCAAAACCTACCACTCAACCGCTAAATAAATCAACATCAGCAGTGACTCTTCACAAGGGAGAGTGAGCCAAGCCCAGGCTGGGAGTTTACCTCAGTACATAGCAAAGGGAGAGGAGCTGTCTGCAGCAAACCAAGGCTTCCCCAATGCAAATCTTTAGGGCGTCACCAACCCACTTCTGCTGTGTTTTCACAAAGCCTCTTTCCTAACGCTGTTTGTGCTGCCTGAAGTTACAGCAAAGACATGGTGCATATCACCACATGGACACAAGGCACTCAGAGTGTAGAACAGGTGAAACAAAAATTATTTTCAGCTACACAAAAGTAAAAAATCAAGCAGAGGCTTGGAACATTTTGGTTTGGGTAACGCAGGAGGCCTGACCTCTCCTATCATTGTCAAGAGTGGTGGAAGAAAAATCTCTCTTGCCTTTGCACAGAATATGAGACAAGTGTATAGTGTATAGGTTGCAGGGTTTTTTGTTTGCTTGTTTGTTTGTTTGTTTTGCAGGATACATTAAAAACAAAAACAAACAAGCAAGAAGCTACGCTTTTGGATCTACTATTACCCAAAAATAAATTTACAATTTGTCATCAGACACATCTGAAATTACAAAAAAATCTGGTTTCTCTGTTATCTTCATATAGCACTACACTGAACTTGCATCATTTTAAAACAGAACTTGAGGTCCTTTTAACATGAATGTCTTGTAATCAGGCCCTCAAGCCTCATATCTGACAATCTCAACTTCCTTTTTTGGGTGTACAGTTATAGGTGCTTAGTCCTCACCATCATGATGACGAATATAGTTAAATTACATTTGGTTAAAGGGAATTTGATGTGTTTACTTTGTGTTGTGTATAGCATGACATGGTTAGAATGACAGTCATTTGGATTGGAAGGGACCTGACACAGCTTCTGGTCCAGCTTCTATAGTTTGGGGCACTCATACAGTGTATCAAGGCAGAATTGTGGAGTGCACAAAGCAAGGATTAAACTAAACCAAAGAATAAATCATATTCACTAAGCTGCCCAGAGGCATCCATAGGAAGGTCTGGATGGGACAGCCTGGTCTTCCTAACACTGTATGCAATGGTCACACTTGTTTGTCTGAAGAAGAGATCAGAACACATTTCTCCCAATAAGATATTTTCCTACTGAAATGTTTCATTTAAAAGAAATGCATTTTCCTAGAAATATGTTGGTTTGGACAGATGCTTGTTTAGAAAGAAGAGTGTGAAACGTGAAACTTTAAAGCCAAGTATTCTCAAAGTAAGTCATTTCAGCATATGTGGATTGGGGGGGATTACATCTTGAAACAACATTTTACCCCTCTCTGTTTAGGCTGATTATTAGACATGACAAAGAGCTGGAAATAAAACAAACAAAAATAACCCAAAGAGATTTCTTACTTCCTGAAAGGGAACTAGTTTGCATTGTCCAGAAGAAAGAATTTGTGTAGAAGCTTTCAAATGTATTGTTGTTTGTCTCCCACTCGGAACGCATCTTGGTGTGGATTCACAAGGTTTAATCCTTGCTTGGAACTTGAGATGCAGAAGCTCAAGAGCCAAGGTTCCCTAGCCAGTCTACCTCTCAGTCTTCATTCAATTAGTGAGACTGCAATTTCCAGACACGAGAGGGGTTATGATGATGCTTTTTAATCCTCCCTAATTTCTTTCAAGAGCCAAGGTGTTCCACAGGAAAATGCTACAGGTGGTATCACACCTGGTTTGGTTTTCCAGGCAGAAAGCCAAGTTCTCTCTCATAGATGGGGAAACTTGGACAAGATAAAAGTGTGGCTGGAGCACAGGCCTCTGGCTTCTAAGGAGTACATGTCATACAGCTCTCTGGTACCCTTTCTCTAGCAGCTGAATTTCACCCCTGCAGAACATATTCAGGATTTCATCAACATACAAATTTAAAATATTTCTAGGATGTTTTTGATTTTGAAACTTCACCAAACTTCACCATCTCAGTCTCCCTGCAGGACAGCTCAGCTAAGAAAATTTAAGCCTTTTCTCATTTGTTTAGATAAAGGGGCAAGAAATAGGTAGGATTAGGCTTGAAATTTTTTGGTTAGAGGAAAGCATATTTTTCCAGTCGGTCTGAAGCTGTTCTTCCACAGGCATCCAAATACAATTCACATTACGTTTGGAAAACTTCAACTGACTATGTAAAATCTCTGAAACAGAAAAAAATAATTATGAGAATTAATAAAAGAGAGGTTTAAAGTGAAAACTCCTCTGCAGCCTTCATTATAATGCCCTGCCAGATGCCTCCTCTAAAAGAATTCATACAAGGTATTGCTCATTGGCCCCTTTGAGTCTACAAATGAAAATTAGGGTTACTCACATGAGTAAAGCATTGTGGGATCAGACTCTGCTTTTGCCCAAGTATGACCATCTGTAAAAAAACCTTTTGGGATAAAAGACACAGAAGAACTATAAGACTCTTATGATTGTCAAATACAATTTCCTTTACTTGCATTTTTCTCTTACATTTGGGCTCCGACCTCCATCTGTTTATGGAAATATTTAGATCCCTCTGGTGTATTTTTAGCAGATCATTTTGCTTTTGCTGCCGCAGTATCATTGCATCATCATTCTTGGGTTGCTCAGCTCTAATTCCTTTGCATTTTTTTCTTTTTTTTTTTTGTTTTTTTTTTCATCTTAAGCTTCAATCATTCCAGCAGACACATGCACACAAAGTAAATGCTATGTTGTGTTTACACTCACACAAACACGCTGGCAAGTTGCACACAAAGACACAGAGAGCAAGGCTTGTTGTGAGTGTTAGTGCTGGGGCTTTTTCAATGCTATTTCCATAGCATTCCATGTGAATCACCCTAATAGAGACATTGTGGAATGGTTGCCCTGGAAGCTGAGATTTCAGGCTGTTAGAGGTACCTCCCATAAACAGCTGAAGCCTGAAGGTACACCGGACTGTCAGCGTCCTGTGAAATTTTTGCTGTCACATTGTTCAGTCAGCCCTAAATACACATGGTCTTGACACATTCTCTTTATCAGTGTTCAGCCCTTCGTGGACATGTGTATAGGAATCACCTTCTGCCTTGACTGAATGTTCTCTTTCACTTGGATATGGACTTTCCTTTGCCCAGGAGCTCACAGTACATCCATGAGTTCCCCACCATGCCTATTATTCTGCCTGCAAACATGTCACAGCTTCAAATCCCTCCAAACTCAGCAGTCATTTGGGCCTGGTTGCTTACAAAGGCAGGAGAGCACCAGCCTGATGGCAGACATTAAGGAGAACACCTGCAGTCTGGAAACCCACCTGAGACTAAACAACTCATTAAATAATCCTCTTTGTCCCTCTCCATCAGATAACACTCACTGGGTTTTACAACGTCATTACCTCCAGTCTGAGATGACCAGGCACAACCCAAACCCTAGAAGAAGTTTTTAGGTGGACCCTGATGAAAGCCTAGGTGAGATCCATAGGGATACAATTAGAGCTGATTTCTGCACAGATGTTTGAGAGACACCAAGAATTATGTCTTCTGAGTGAAAAGCTACCCTTTTTTTGTGATAACCTTAGGGAAGTAAATATATGACTTGTCCCTTGGATTCAGTTTCATAACCCTGTATTAGGTAACAAGGTGGAAAATAGAATATTACATCATTGGAAGGCTATGTCATTCTTTGGCCTAACTGTGTTAGTTTTAGGAGAGACAGTGATTTGTGACTCATAAATAAATAGACCTGCATTCAGGAGAGGTCAGGCTCCTTTTTAACACCTGAGGAGCCTCTGACTAGGCAGTAATGAGCAAACCAATGAAAAGCCATGCTCAGCATCTGCTCTTCCTAAATGCCTCAAAATTGTGTTGCCATTTGCAAAATTACAAACCACAGTGGTCTATTTATCTTTCTTAGCCTGGACAGAGAGTGTGTGATGCTTGCTCTGGACAAATCAAACAGTTGTGCCTCTCCAAATGCTTTCATCATCATCATTATTTATTATTATTTATCATGCCTGCCATGTGTTATGTTTTTTCCGTGCACAAAGAACAGGCAGATGTTTTCCATCTGCATGACTCCTTAATTTTAGGTCTCAAAAAAAAAAAAAGAGAAAGAAAAAATAAAGAAAGAAAAAAGAAACCGTCAAGAATGAAGAAATGCACAGTGTGTCTGGGAGTGGCATTGACCCTCATATGGAGGTATGTGTATGCATGAGGTCTCTGCAACCAGAGCCAGCGGATTTTCCTTTCCTCAGGCTCTTGGCTGACTTGAAGGAAAGGCTCTCGGGACTGCAATGGATGTCTTCACCAGAGCACAGGTCCTAGGGCAAGCTTTACATCATGGGAACAAAGGACCTGCTTAGGAGGTTACTCTGACCTAAAATGTTGGGCTGAATTTGCGCAGACCCAGAGCAGGGTTCAGGTCTGCCTCCCTCCACATAAACCCTTTTTCATCCGTCTGGCCTCTTGCCTCCCTTCAATTTCTCCTCTGCCCATAAGCTCTTGAGTCTCCAATTCTTTCTCAGCTTATTTCCCTACCAAGGCTCAGCTCTTTCTTATTACCTGCTGGTTCAGACAAACAAAGCTTTCAATTTCTTCTCCCCACCATGCAAGATCCTTGCATCAAGTCCAGTGGCCCAGGACAATCCCAAGGCAGGAGGAGGTGGAGTTGCCCAGCAGTCTCACTCAGCTCTGCAACAGCTGTACTCAACACTGGCTTTACTGGGAAACTGAAGCTTTGACACTTTGATTAAATGTACATTTTCTGGAGAAGTGTCTTCTCTCCACAGGAATTTTGACTTTTTGATGAAGACCAAGAAAGTTTTGGCTTAAACATTTAGGGGTTTTGAGTCTTTTTTTGGAGTATATGGAAGACAAGACATTTAAAACTTGCCACAATCAGATTCCATAGGGAATTGGTTTATTCTGGTTTCCTTCACAGTTTTCTCAGAATCTCACTCTTCCCAGAATCATTCTTCTTTAGAAACTTCAGTGTTGATGTGAACATGTAACTATGCCATACCACCTACCAGCAAGGGAGCAGGCAGGATACCAAACTGGGCTGATAGAAAGGTGAAAGGCTTTGTACAATACGACAGTTTCCAGAGCAATCTAGTTGCTCTAGAAAGAAATAAGTCAAAAATAATAAAACAATGATGGGAACAGGAGCTCTATTAATAATAATTCTTCATAAATACACATGGTCTTTTACAACTGTATTACTAACAGACCATATCAAAGACCTTGCAAGAACAGCTCAGTGCCTCTAGGGCATTTGGAACACAGACCAAGATTTTGCCAATAGAAACTTATGTGATTCGTGAGGTGACACTTTAAATTCAGACATCTGGTGGGTTGTGGGGAACAGGGTACTGTGACTCTGGTATTAATAGCATGTTCCCTCCATTTACTAGTTCAAACAAGTTGCTGTGTTTTTGTTAACTTCAGAAAGCAACCAGGCTTGTGAAAAATTGAGCTGTTTTCTTTCTGCTTGACATATTGTCGAAGAACTGAACAGACACAGTAACAAGTTCAGGCACTCTGAAGTGTTTTGGTTAGTGATTATTGCTATAAAGTCCTTGTTTCTTCACCCCCACCACCCTTCTTGCCAAAATGAGAATTTGATGACAAGGTAACTTGACTCTGCCTCACCCTTAGAAAGATAGAAAGATTCAAAAATAGCTGTAGGCTTCAGGCTACGCAGAGAGCTTGCAAAGAAAATTTACTTGAATGAGTAAATGAAAATGTGTTGCATGGAGGCTCTCAAATACATGGCTGACCTGAAAATCATGAGAAAAATTTGGCTGGGTGTAGGTGCAGGGGGGTGTCAGAGAGAGTTGAACGCTTCCTGCTCTTCCTGCTCTTGGTATCTTTTTGGGCGACTAGAACTCCACCACATTGGGGTGGAATCTCTTTATAATTTTTCTCTCCAGAAAGAATTTAATGAGTATATTTCCATCCTCAAGAAGTGAGGAAAGAAAGAAAAGCAGATGAAACAGTTTTATAAAAGTAGGAAAAAAGGGCTAAGGGGAACATCTCAGTCAAGGTGCAAGTGACAGCAGGACAAGCCAAAGGAGGTGAGGGGGGAAAAAAAAGCAAAACTTTCTTACAAGAACAATTTCTTTAATGGTAATTGAAATAGGCCATCAACTATTACGGTGATTGACAGACGTCTGGGTTAATTTTGTCCCAAGAAAATTCTGGAGGGAGAGACTGTTCTCTTGGCTAATAAGCCAAGAAGATATTTCCCTGACTTTAGGTCTATTTTGTCAGGTTTCTGGGAAAGATGAGACCACAGTCTTCTCTTGGAATGCCTGCCTCATCTCTTACCTACCTACCAGAGCCTGCTGGTACCATGGTTCCATGCCCAATGCAGCAGGGATAGCACCAGGCACTCTGGCAATGTTACCTCTGTGCAGATCCCACATAGAACTGAATCACTGCATCTCATCCCTAGCACCTTTTCACTGGACTGAGTTTGGTCTCAATTCTGTTTTCTTTCTGCCTCACCTTCCCCAAAGAGTAGAGACACATCTGCCAGGCTGATCTGATGGAGAAAATCTGTTTGTCACCTGTTGCACCATAGCAACAGGTATAAGAGCCTCTGATAGACACCCTGAAGATCTTGGTCTCTGGATGTTTCCATTCCCTGGTGCCTGAAGGCAAAGCTGTTAGAAAAATAGAAGAAGAAGGGTTTGTACACTGAACTTGATTTGGATACTTGAGTTTGATTTCTTTGCTTTGCGATGCAGTGGGATCATAATTTTACAACAGAAGACAATGGAAATAAAAACATAATTCAAAAATAAATATACGAATTCCCGGTGTCTACCACTCTGGTCATCTGTGAGAAACAGCCTCCCCACTCATCCATTTCATAATCCTCACATGCAGCTCATTTTTAAGCTTCTTCCTGCACAGCGCCAAGCTGGACTTCCTTGAAGAGGCAGCTGGTGAGCTGTGGCCTCTGCAGATCCAGCAGGTCTGAAACATTTCAAAACCAAATTCATCTGCCCTATCATACTGTGAACCTTCAAGCCTGCCCTGAGAGATGCCTCAGTCCAAGAGTCAGGGCTTTCTAAATGTTCCAGGCAGGGCTAGGGATGAGTTATGGGGAGGCCAATGGCAGAGGAAGAGAGCAAAACCCCGGTCATGGGTTGACCATGTCAAAGGCCAGATCTCCGTCTTGTAGCACTGGCCTGGGCAGATATATGGGGCAAATTGGCACACCAATTCTGGGATAAGCAGGGAGCTGATCCTGGAAAGTGGAAAGTTAATGTTTCAACAGGTGAGAGATCCTGTCCCACTAAGAAAAAAAATTCTTTGCATTCATTATGTGTGAAGTGCTATTCAGAATATAACCTGTCTGCACTCATTTCTCTGGTCATCCCAACCAATTTAGAGAAATTCATTCTCTTCCCACCCTCCCCCTCTTTGTATAACCCTGTCACTTTCTTGATTTTTACTTCTTTTGGGGCTGCTTCTTCTGATTCCTTGTGACTGGGCTGTGTGGAGAGGGTCAAGGGAACTTCTTCACAGCCACAGAAAAGAATAATTTTGTTCGATCATTTTTGTTTCTCCCTTGAAATTGGAGTATCAGTCCCCACCCCCAGCCTTTCAATATGATGGCTTAACAGTGTCCATGAAGAAGAAATTTATCAGCCTTGTGGAATTTCCCACTTCAGTTTACCTTAGAAAATATGGGAGACTAAGAAGGTACAATTCCAGCTAATAAGTCTTTCCAAGTAATTCCATGATGCTGCTAAACCCTTCCCCACAAATGTACAATGCCAGAGCTGTCAATCCAGATACAGCAAGCCTCTGCATGTACTTACTGGACAGACAGAGACCGTATCTTTACAAGAAAATGCCTGCATAAGCAGCTTTGCATTCAGTTACTGGTGGGTAATTTAATTCTTACCCCCTGAGATACATTTTCCCCTCTTTCTACAGGAGTATATATGCATGCCTACATGTGTTTATATAGATAAAACAATGTACATCTATCTATATCTATATATTTACATATAACATTATACATTACACTAGTTGAGTGATCTAAGGATAATAAGTACTGCAGGTCATTTCTTACTTCTAAGGATGGAGTCCAGGCTTTGATGTTAAAGGTCACAGGTTCATCCCTTTGATATGATGATGATAATACAGAGGGGCATGTGAAAAAAATCTCTTCTCCTAATGTAGCAAGTACAATGAAGTTATAAAACTTAAATTACTTTTCAAGTTTGTTATGCTGTTGTGGATTTTTTTTGGTGTTTTGTTGTTTTGGTTTGCTTTTTAAACTGAGAAAAGTCTCATTTTAAATAACATAGTTTTATTGACCATTTTTTCATTTCGATAAATATAACTGACATGAGCATGATTGATTTCGGGGAGAGTAGTGAGCTGGATTTGTCCTCCCCCATGTTCCCTGACAACAAATCAAAATATCCCTTAATGGCACAGTTCTGGGTTGAGTTTCAGATGGACTGAAATCCGATCCTGATCTTGCTACTATTTCTGGTGTGAACATGGGTATGCCCTTTCATTTCTCTGTGCATCTTCTTTTCCTGCTGACCTCTGTCTCATCTAGTCTTAGCTGGTCTCCTGTTTTAACAGCAGCTATCAAGAGCAGAGTCCTAATATCACCACTCAACAGATAAACATATAGAGGCTCCCAAGAGATGTTGGAGTCTCAACTGGGATGAATGACAGTGGGGGCTGTTTGAGGAAGTGTGTTTTCTTTGCTCAAACCATTTTTGCCTTTAAGGGAAAATTCAAGGTGTGTCAAAATTCTAAATATGGAGTTGCTCAGATAGATATATCCAAGGCAACTAGATGTTCTTGAGTCATTATCTGATCAGAAATCTATGTTAGGCCAGCAGTTTGCTTGGGAATAAATTAAACAAACCAGAGCTACAAAGGACAGGAAATCCATTCCCATGGAAAACTCAAAATGTCTTTTACTTTGCAAAAATCAAATGTTTTTTTTATTTTAGATGACATAAATGTGGATTCCTGAAGGCATTATGTTAAGAGACATAGGAATAGGATATTTGGTTTTGAAAGGAGAAAGTATTTCACATGGAAGGTTTTCCAAACAAATTAATTTAAACAGAGAATAAAAGAATGGTGCTCAATGCTAATGAAACACCATGTAAGCTAAGAGCATCTGCTTTAGTAACGGTTTTATTATTATCCACTGCTACATAGTTAAAGAAGATAACCCCTTCTTTTCTGGTATATTATCTTCCTTCCCATTCAATGCTGAGATAGTGTTGAGCCCCAATCCAGGTTTGCTGAAGGAGGTGGGTATGTAGGAGATGGGGGTGGCAAAGTAGAAGGAACAAAAAGAATCTTTGTAGAGGAGACACCAGAGAATTACCATGCTTCCTGGACCACAGGCAGTGTATGCATTATTTTTCACATCTCAGATAGGGAGGGTTGGGGTTTTTTGGTTTGTTTGGGTTTTTTCACCAGACGTGAGAAATAGAATAAGACCAGGAGCAAAATCAGGATTTTTCAGAAAGGGATAAAATATAGAAGTTCTTGACACAAAAAAAAGTTAGTTTGGCAGACTGATGTACCTGAAGACAGGCAGCCTAGGCCAAAGAATGAGAAAGAGAGAAAGAAGTAAAGCCATGCAAAAGCCAGCACATCATCAGAATGCAGGCAGAGATTAGCTCCCAGTGATGTGACTGCCCTCCCTCCGATGATCAGCTCTGGGTGATGTCATCTCTTTTCCCAACTCACTTTCTAACAAATAACACTGTGCAAAGGGAGGTTGTCCCCTTTTTCTTCCTATCATTATTATTATTATTTTAATTTCAAAATTAATTTTGTATTAACAGCAATTAGACTCTCCTGCCAGCCTGCCCCTAGGGGGGTGGACTCTAGTACTAGTGCAGCAAAAATTTGCTCCTAAAGAACATCATAACAGGCATGCAATAATCACCCAGAAACGCACAGCCTGTCGTGTCTTATTGCTTAATTATCCATCTCACCTTCTTTCAACCCTCTTCTTGCTGTACCCCGTGTGATGCCTATTTGTTTTACATAATTTTCCCCAACTGCCTTTCCTCCCTGCCTTAAGATCATGAGACTTGAAAACATTTTTCCCTTTCATTTTGCTGTCCTGATGTTCCTCCTGCTTGGTTACTGCTGATCATTCCCATGAGGGATTACAAGCTCAACAATCTCTGAGAGATTTTCCCCACTTTTGAGCTCTTGGGGACCAATTCTACCAGCTATAACATCATTACCTTGGTGTTTCACCAAATGCAAATGCAGCCTTTTGGTTTTAGGCCTGTTGACTGTGACCTGGTTCCTAAGAAGAGCCTCTCTGAAAGAAAGGGAGATGGATCCAAAGAAACTAACATACAGCAGCCAAAAGTACTGTATAAAATTGTTGCTCGGAGTTCCTCACCTGAATGCTCTGGGGTTGGCTCGACAGGGCACATGCAAAACTGTACAAAAACTGCTTAGTGTGTATTTTGGTGTCCCTTGAGATCCCTTGAATTAAAAGCTGTCTGGTTTAAGTTAGTTGCTAAGCTTTTCCAGATCTTGAAATCCCAGCCAAGAATCTGAGTGGTATAAGAGTGGGGCAGCTCCTGTCTCTTCTGTCCGACCGCACTGAAACAAAAAAAAATCTGTTCAGTTTGCATTGTTTTCCTCTCCCAGTTTGAAGAGATGCTCTTCACTGAGCAAAATCTGTGCCTCCAAATCACATCTAAGCAATACTCTCAAGATTATTTGAGAGTCATTTAGAAACCTGTCTGATGCTGAAGAGAGGAAACAGTTGAGTATCTCCCTGGAAAGCAGCAGTGTTTGCATCTCCCTTGAAAACAGGGATTGGTCTATGAAGTCACTGGAGCAAAACTATCAAAACTGATCCATTTTTTATCCATGTTCTAAACTCCCTTTTGTTCCCTGACTCTCATTTCTTATGCTTTGTCTTTGGAACCAAACTAGGATCAGGAACAGCTGGGAGCAGCTCCTGAGCAGTTCAGCTGAGACACCTACACCCAGGAGACTGGAAGGGACTGGTCCAAGGCCAGAAGAGCAAAGGTGCCAAAGGGAGATGAGGAAAGTCACATTGCTCAGAGATTCCAGTGGTAGCCTGCAGACAGGCTTCACCATAGGTGAGGAGATTTAGATTGTATTTGACTTTTCCCTTTCTGCTTTTTTGGCTTTTTTTTTGTTGTTGTTTAAGATTGATAAAACAAAGAAAATGAAGGGTGGGAGGAGGTTTTCTTTCCCACTTAAATGAATTTTTAGGAAGATTTTTACAAAATGAGAGTGAAAATAAATAGGCATTTTTATATTGATTTTTAAAATTCAGCATTAGCCATCTTTAAACACATGTAAAAATACAGGAAGGTAAATTAACTAATTTATTTTTAAATGAAGACCTATTTCCAAAGCAAATAATGGAAAACATTTATTTTCCAACCTAATGGAATTAAATGATTGGACGGGAAGGGGCTTTGGTATTATTATTGGGTGCTTTTTCCCTGCCTAAATGAACTGCTCAGGGGAAAAGGCAATTCATAAAACATTTTGGTGCCACTAAATCAGGAGGGGATTTTTTTTTTTTTTTTCTCTCCTGGTATAAGAAGCTTTAGATGAAAAATATCACCTGGATAGTTCAGTTTTGGCACCATGGCTGTTTAGTATTGGCTGGGGTTTGTACCTCAGTCATTACCCACCCTGTTTGCCCACACTGAGAGCTGGGAGGGGAAGCCCATAACTCTCTTTGGCCCGTCCCTCCTGGCCTCCCTGAAGAGCAGGTTTGCCGTGGTGGGAGCAGAACCAGGGGGCTGCAGAGGTGGCCACCAGCACACGGCCTCTGGCGGCCCGGCCAGCGTGTGGCCAGGCACACGGCAGCTGGGTGGCCAGCCCTGGGTGGCACAGGGAGCTCCTGGTGCTCACATCTGCACCCATGAACAGTGCAGACACAAGCCCAGCAAGGAACATCCAACCTACCAACTTTATTTTTTTTTCCCTGAGATATGCAAGATACGTCAAGGCACAGCTTAGGAAGGGCTTTTAAGAGATCTTTGCTGTTCAAGGCAGGCTGTGGTTTCATTATTTTTATTATTTTGGTAGAATGAGTAACAGGAATAATAGTAGCTGAGGGTTGTTTCTCTTCATTGACTCTGTGTTAGGCTTGGAAGCCATTCGACCAGGACAGTCAAAACACAGACAGGAAATAATCTATGATAATGTCCAACTGGGGTATCAATTACGGTTTTGGAGTTTCATGTTAAAGGGATATTGTCAGATCAAATTTAAACCAAAAGTTGTGGGTTGCGTTTTTCAAATACATAGATATACATACAGATATGTATATATATGAGAGAGAGAAATGGAGATTGTTGGAAATGTTTCTAATTCTCTTTTCTTTTTAAGTAAAAAAAAAAATAAAATTGCTAAAGCAAACAGTCTCCTCCCTGCCACGTGTGAGCCTTGACTGCTGTCCTCAGCCAAGCCTGGCCTTATGAGCTTGCTGGGGTTTTTTTAACATCCTCTCCTAAATGACTGTGGTAGGTGAAGAGACTCACTCCCCAGAGACTAGAGAAAACACTGGGCTAATCTACCATGGTGGATTAATCTCTGGAGCAGGAGCAGGCACATGCCTGCACAGAGGCTTGACAAATGCATTCCTGACCAAGGTATGGTGCATCCAAGCACAGACATCAATGGAGCCTTTCCCCAGTTCTCTAGGGCTGATAGAGATGTTCCACAATGAAAACCATGGCAGAGTTTTCAACTGGGCATGTTGACTTGCTCAGCATGGTCAGCCCTTCTTTGGCCACGATGGGAGAAATAGATGGCACAGATACTGATGCTGTTCAAAAACAGCTTCTTTCTGGACATTTGCTGTTAAGTTTCTAAACATGAGATGGTAACTGCTGGTTGGCGTTACAAAAAGAACCTGGGTGGTCCCCAGAAAACCATGAAAGATTCCTCCATTTTAGGATCACATAGTTAAAAGAAATATCATACGTTATCATTTTCCTTCTCCCTCTTCCTTTTGTCATCAAGAACTGGCAGAAATAAACAGGAGATGTATTCACAAATGAGTTCATGAAACCAAACTCTGGCAAACATGTGAGAATAAAATCCTATGTCCAGTTCTGGAGCTGGCACTTTAAAAAGAAAACTTGGAGGAAGCTCAAAGAAGAGTGCCAGTAAGATTTATAGCCTGGCAAACGTGCTTACCAGCAGGAAAAGAAAGGAGAGCCATTTGTGAGATGGCATATGGACTAACAGGTTAATAAGTGATCAGGGGACTCATGGAGTGAAAAACTCTGATATAAAATTAATCTTTGATGTAGCAGCCAGAGGCATGAGAGAATCCACGAGCTGCAACTTGGAAATCAGAAAAACCCACAGAGGAAATACGCCGTGCGTTTTTGTGCAGAAGAGTAATGCAGTGAGGCAGCACTGCATCCCAAGGGACAGGGTGGATTTGCTGTCATTTGGAACCGTGGGATGACACCCCTGGTCCCAGCCCAAGTGAACATAAAATATTACATCCCATGTTAAGCACAGGGCCAGACAAACTGGTGACAGAGATGTCTTCCAAATCATCAGCCTGAAAAGTCTTCTGGGAAGTAACCATCATTGCCTGATGTCCTGGGTATGTGACCTCTCCAGTGCTGGAGCAAAGTTGTTTCCTGAATGTATGGAAGGAAAGGCATTTTCACATATGTGAAGAGAGGGAAGGGATTGAGTCCCCACGTGATGCCTCCATCCATGACAGGTCACAGCTGGATCTTGCCTGCAGGCCTGAAGAAGATTCACAAGCATTTGTCAGGCACAGAGGCCAAGTGGGAGGCTCTGAGGAGAAACACGATATGTAAAGCCTTCCTGGTAGCTGCTAAATATGGCTAGCACAAGCTCCTTGGCTCACAAAGAAGGGACCTGAGGCATTGTTCAAGTGAGGTCCTGTGCTGGCATGGTAGAAGTCTTTGGCCTCACCCAGTGACTTGCATGAATTTGGGACCCTGCTGAAGGAAATGAGAATCATCTTTCAGCTCCAGGGCACTGATGTACAGAAAGTGGTTAGCAGGCTCAAGGTGAAGGATAGAACAAAGAAGGTTTTAAGCATACAGTCACACATGTAAGACAGATTTCAAGTAGGAAAAAGCATCAAAATGAGCTTTTTCTGTTCTTTCGGTTCTCTGAGAGACTTTTCACTATTATTTTCATTATATCTCATTCTTATAAAGATCGTACTACAAAAGACCAGTAGATAGCACAATCTTACCTCTCACACGTCCATCAAGTTTTGGATAGGGCCTACCATCCTTAGGAAGCCCTTATTTTCAGCATGGTTGCAAAACTCGCTCAGCCTTTAAGAAGAACACGTGAAATACCAGGGGCATTCCAGAAATGCTGACTCATGTGGAGCCAGCTTTTGACCCCAGAATTTGACTATGCCTGAGGATAAGGGAAAGAATTCTTTATATTGGGAAAAAACAAAGGAAAGCAAATTTTCAGATTCAAAAAAAGTCTGGAGTTTATTCTGAAATCTGTGTATTCTTCCCCATTCCCTTCTCACAGGTACTGTTAAAAGCTGTGTTGCTTCTGCAGGCAAGTCACCCAGCAGTGGCAAACTGGGAGGTTTTATGTAGATGATAAGTGAAACCTAGAACTGTGTTCCAGGATCTCAAGGTAGGTAACTGGACCAAGACTTAGAGACAGGACCCAGCTAGAGTGTGAGGGCAGATGTTATTTATCCTGTATTGTCCTCAGTCTTAAGGGCACAACTTCCCAAAGCCACTCACTGCAGCATTCAAATCCCTGACCTCAAGGCAAAAGACTCCTGTTCCATTGCCTGGCTCTGGAGCTTTCCTGTTCCCAGTGAGGAAGCTTTTGTCTAAGCTCGCCTCCTTTCTATCATGCTCCCTCTCTCCTCAAGCTCTTAGGCAGTTCATGTTCCATGTGACTAGAAACTGGAATGATTAAAAAGGGAGTCTCTGATTATAATAAAACAAAAAAGGCAGAGTTTGTTTTGTTTTCCCTGAAAGAAGATCCGGTGGTTGGCTATTCTTTAGAGAGTTGCAATTTGGACAATTTGTCAGTGTGTTCAGGGCAGAGGAAAGCATGTGACAATGGATTCAAGGACCATGACCATAGCTTGGGACAGTGAGGGGATACACAGCTGACTGACCCCCACAGCCTATTCTACTTTTCTCCAGAGCCAATAAACAACCCCCAGTGATAATTAGGCAAGTATCAAAGACATGGTTTAAAGTATTTTACCAATTCCTTTTCCTTCTTCTTGATCCAGGTAAAGCTTTATCTCAGAACCCTATGCAGAGGTGCTCATGGTGTTTCACACAGCCTTAAGGATCACTCCCAAAAAAACACCTGCTGAACTGGGACATCCCAGATTGACCAACAAAAGGTCAGGTTTTAACCCTTTCCCCAGAGCCAGAGTGCCTTTAGGATAAGTTTATTCCCTTCCAGTTTAACAAATACAAATCAGGCTACTAGCCTAGGTGGAGCAACCTCTGGAAGCAACTCACCCTACCTGGAGTTATCTACAGAAAAATAAAGGCTGCTTTCCACTGACTTGCTAAAAGAAAGGTGGCATCTAATTTTAGCTGGCTGAGGTGTAAATAATCCCACATTATTCTGATATATGCAAATAAATACATAGATATATGCATAATTTCAAGAATACATCTAATCTAAGTATCAGGACAGATGGACTAATGTTGTCTGAAATAGAAGTTTGATGATAAATATAATTACAGTACATTTAGGAAATTTTCTGCAGAGTAGAGTTGTGGCCTAAGTTTCCAAAATAAGATACCTAACCTGGGGCCCTTATTTCCATATCTAGACATCAGTTTCAAAATGCTGAGAACACCTGGATCTCACAGCAGTCACACAAAAAGGAAGTGAGTAGTGTTACCTATCACAAAGAATTAAAGTAATACTTCTTAAACATGGAGACAAATATGAGACAATGTGTCTCCTCTTCTTATGATACGGGGAGGCTCAGACAGAAGAACAGAAGAGTGACAAATTCCATTTTAATGAAAAGAATGTTTTGTTTTCATGGGACATCAGGACTCATTGCCACAGGAAGACTGGAATGCCAAGAGCTGCAAATTTAAGCCATTACTTAGTCAGGAATTTGTCAAGTAGAGAGGGAGGAAAGGGCTGAACAGATCATCCAACAACTCTCTGTTTTGGATTGCATGACCTCCCTCCTGGTGCCAATCATGACTGGAGACAATCTCATGTTAAAATGAATCGGGAGCACCGTGCCACACTGAGTTCAGCAGGGGGGACATACAAATGACCTGGCATACAGACACAGGGAGAAAAGCTCTGAAAGAGGCTCTCAGATGTCCCTGCTTTTACCACCTCATTCTCACCACTTTTTTACTACCACCAGACCCTAAAGCTGAGATCCTGTTCCCAGAGTACAAAGGTGAGCAAAAAATGGCTGTATCTCCCAGAGGAAAGCATAGGGGTGAGACACAAACCTGTCATCAATAGAAAACTTGGCATGGATTTTCAAGGAGCTCCAGAAACAGCAGACATGCTGTCATTGAAAGTAAGAAAAGGAGGGCAGAGCAAAAATATATAGGTTTTATGGGGGTTTTGGAAGATTAGAAGAATAAATAAGTAACACAATGGCTGGATATTGACTCAGAGAATACTTGAACTACATTTGACTGGCAAACAGTCCCAGTCTCTATTTGCCAACTGCTTGGAATTGTTTGAGCAATGACCTTGAAAAACATACAGCAGATTCAGACTGGGAAGCCAGAAGGCCGCACTGCACTGGTCTGATCCAATCCTCTGCACAACATAGTCCCTCTAATGTCATATAGCCTCAACTCTGATAACTTTTTAAGCCAGCAAAAGTGGCTCAGCCACTTTAAGATATTAAACTGGTATAAAGAATTAAGTCCTTATAAATCTTGAAAGCAGTTTAGCAGATCATGCTGCTTTTAAGACCCTAAATTCTTAAACCACCTTAACTCTGATGGAGAAGCTGAGAGCTTAGAACAACAGAGACATGCCAACTTAAGAGTTTAAACTCTTAAGACACTTGTCACATTATAAGCCAAATTCAGGATCAAGTATAGTGCCCACATTCTTGGTTGGTGTCAGTTCAGATGTTCAGCATCCAAAAGCTTCACCCCACACCAGGTTGAGAGACTCGGGGCTGAGTGTTTTAACTCATCACCTGCTCTGCCAAATGACTTGACTTATCTTCCAAGAGCTTTTGTTCATATCAGTCAATCTTAAAGTTTACCCTTCTCTGCAGATGGATTTTTTTGCAGTACAAGAGTACATTGGGTAGGGTACTTAAAATTCAGTTTATGTTGAAATTTTATGATGATCAATACTAATATAAGAGTATATCTAGACCAGCTGAAAAATCCTAGAAAACAGGCCTTACCCCAGTGAATTTTAAGGAAAGGTTTCTGGTGGGCCTTTGTGACTGGAGTAGCACATACAAATAGGCTTAAAGAATGAGTTAGTTCAGAAATTTTGATTCAACAAACACCAGTCCCTCAAATTCACCTTTCAGAAGAAAGTTTTATGACTGGTCACAAACTACCTCGTCCCTGGATGTACAGGGCTCATATTTATAGCCTTGAAGGTGATCTTTGTTGAGCAGGTGTAGAGACATGCCAAAGAACACAGAATTCAATTTTTCACATAGAATTGGGCTCACTTGGGGTGAGAGAAACCTCCTGTAGTTTAGTGGAATAGGACAACTCCTAAAACAGTAGCTAACTGTGGTTAAGAAAAAAATGCAATTTACCAAACAGTTAACATATGGTACACAAACAGTCTTGAATTGCATTTCTGATGTCTCTGTGTTGTCTACAGTGGATGGTTTATAGAATAGGGAGAGGGACTCTCTGAAAGAAAGGTTCAGAGCAGAAGTGTACTCAGACAATATTAAGTTGGGGCACGCAAAAGCATGCCCAGACAAATCTGGATTGTGTGGTTTGGAGAGAGATTTGTGTGTGCATCAGTCCTCACTGCAACTCCACCGCCACCATTTCCACAGAAAGGAAACCAGGCATGTGGGTCAGGAGGCAGCAACAGCGCTCTCAGTTTGGACCATCATGGAACAAGGACCCCAGCATGTACTCCTCACACAGAGCGCCCAGAGTATCTCACACACAGACACACACATATCAAGAGCACCCTGTGGAAATGCTTCACTGTTAAATGGCCTTTCAGCTGAAGAGCAAGTGGGGGCTGATTTTCTGCAGGCTGGTACTGAGTCCCTCAGATGACACTCCTTATGGTCGTGTACAGAGTGGCTCAGCCCAAGACAATATTTTCATCTCATTCCTGCTGCACTGGGGTCAGTGGTGTAGAGCTGATAATCTGTCCATCCATTTCTTTCTGCCTGTCACATACTTTGCAAAGCTGTTTAAGAAGAAAGTTAAAGCAAGCCACATTTAAAAGCAACTTTGTTTTCTTGAGGTAACAGGTTTGCTCTGTACAAACACTATCTCTTATCTAATAGCCCTAGAAAGGCACGTAGCGTCAAGCTGATACTGTCTTCATGCTTGGCTTACTTTCACATTTCAGCCCTGAGATATGCAGGCAACCTGCCATCAGCTGTAAAACCACAAACCCCAATCTGTGATGGGGACTGATAAGAAAAAATATATGAAAACAGACTCCTTGGAGCTTGACTCGTTTCCAGCAGGCTCTGGACTGAGATCTGGCATTTGAAAGTGATTGTTCATGCATAAGAAGCAGCTTTTTTTTTTTGTTTCCCTTTTAAGGCTGCAGAAAGGTTAGAAGAAAAGAAAAGTGAGTCGAGGGGGAAATCAACATAATGTTGTTAAGTTCTCATCAAGATATTAGCAAGCGCAACATCCAGTAGAACAATGGCTTTGACCTTTGAAGCCCCTATGATCCCAGGAGCCTTCTCCCCACTTCAAAATGAGAGGAAACATCATGTCAGTAGGTTGACGTGATTCTAAGGGACAGAAAACAGAACACAAACCTGTCAGCTTCCACTCTAACAGACTGTTTATCAGTCCATCTTTCCCTTGCTTGCCCAGTCTAAGCAGCCACTCGCTGACCCTAAACTCTGGAGTCTACAAGTTTTCTCAGACCTCCTGGTTTTCAAATAATACTTTGCTTGTTGAATCAGGTAGCATCCCTAGGTGATTGCTTGAGATGCTGTTTGTGTTCTAACATTTCTAGACCAAGACAAAACACCTGGAATACCTGTAGTGAACATGTGTGATGGTGTGCATGCTCTCAGGCCCAGGGCACAACCATACCTGCCAGTTTCCTTTGTACCATTTGTCAAACTCTGCTCTTTCTCACAGAATTTCTGCCTGAAGACAGAACTGAGGTAATAGAGGAATAACTCTTCTGGGTCTGTCTGAGTCTGAAAGTAGAAACAGCAAGTACTGCTGCCACTGATGTGTGAAATCTGCTGCCCAGAAGGAAGTCTTTGTAGCTGTCATTTAGATTGCCTCCATCTCAAAACACCAAATCCCCCTGCAACTAAAGCTAAGAGGGTATTTCAACCACCTGTTTGCAGAACAGAGCATGAGAAACGCTCCCAAGCTGTTGTACTGCTACCTCCAAGCAAAACCACCTCCACATTCCCCTCTGCCTAATAAATATTTTAAGTCCTTGCCTTTCTTTCTGAGAGCAAGGCCCAGCTATGGGTGGGGAATAGATCTTCCACCACGTTGAACTTATGGCATTGACCTATCCCCATACTTTGCTTCTCCAAAATTCTTGGGAGAAGCAGCCAGCTGCAAAGCAATTTAAATGGATGAGGAGCCAGCAAGTACACTAAATGGCTTATCTGATTCTCTGGGGTGTCCATCTGGAGACAAGAGCCTTACCCCATCTGCATAACAACAATTACACCACCTTCTCACCCTCATCCTCCATAAACTCTCCTAAACCTCCATCCTTCCATCCAGACAAGGGCAGCAATTTTCTCTGGAGTAAAATGAGTTTGCCAAGGGAGAGCTTTACCTTGTCAGGAACACACCAGCCCTCCTGTTTGGTTATAGGACCACCACCCAAACAGAACCTCCAAGCGGAGCTCTTGCTCCCTCTCAGCAGGTAAAGGAATAAATCAGATTTGTTCTGAGAATGCTCTGGATGCACAAAAAGTATTCTGAAGATTTTGACAATTCTTTGGCAGCTGCAACTACCTGGCACCATTCTACAACATCTTTTTTGCACACCCTGAAATCTTGAATTCTTCAGTGCATTTCTTGGGACCAGTGCAGAGGACTGACACCTACTCCCCATCCTGTATTTCTTACAGGTGTTAAGGACATGTTCTTGACCTCCACTACACTGAGGAGAAGCAGTTATTGGCATCCTGGTCCACGTGGCTCTATTTGGTGGGTTCTCTGTCGAATGTCTCCACTTGAAACAACTCTGAAGAAAGTAAAATGTAAGCAAGAGGACTCACAGTTAAGGTGAGGAAACCAGAGTCAAGGATAGCACCAATAAACAGAGCCTAAGAGGGCTTTTTTGTGAGAATGGCAGAAGCTCTCCAGTGCCAGCTAGGGACTACTCTCCAACAGGACATGGGCAATGAAGACACCCAAGAAAGAGTCACAAAAAGAGAGCAAACATGTACTGACACCTTTCTAGAACTCCATCTCAGGCCCCTGATATTTCAGGCATGTGGACTTCCAGACCCACCTTTTTTTGTCCTCCTACTGTACAGCTCTTGATGGATTCAAGGACCAGTTGAGGAAATTACCGAAGAAAAATCTTCAGCCACATGGTTTTATATTTTCCTTTTGACTCATATGATGCCCCCAATAGTTCTACCTTTTGAGTAACTCCTCTTTTATTTGTGATCCTTGACCCAAATAAGTTGCAGAAGTTCTTTCTAATTCATTTATATAGAATGATAATCTTTATTTGAATGTGGAAGTTGCAAATAGAGACATGATCTGGACTGATTTCCTCCCAAAAAGCCCACGGTTGCTCAAACATACCTAATCACTTACCTTCATCTAGCCCACATTTTTCTCATTATAATGATCTTCTGGTTTTGACTGTAAAAGACTTTATTTTTGTATCCTGGGGTAGCTAAATGAATTTGAAATGAATATGGATTTCCTGCTGATCTTATTTAGTTTTGGTCTTTACCCTGGAACTGAAAACATCAATACCAGGGTGTGTTAGAGGTACACTTCTGGAAAGGCAATTATCCTACAAATGCTCAGCTGTAACTTATATAATAATTATTTCTTCAACTGAAGTGCCTTTTGAAGTACTTTCCAAAAACTTACAATAGCCCTAACCCATAAGCATTTTGGTGAGGCAGGGAGACCAAATGCTGCACTCCATCTGAAACTGTTCTGCAAAAACCATGTCTGAAGTAAGCTGGCATTGAGTATAGCTTAGGTGTTTGGAAATCTGTCCACAAAGACATATGCCCTTCAATGTTTACTTTTCAAATATTACTAGGAAATTATATGATGGATGACTGATACTTTTTTTCATCCCCTCTTGGCTGAGGGTTTCCCTGTAACTTGAGACATGTCTCTGTTGAAAAAGTCACTCAACATTTATGAAGAACAAAAGAAAGCAGAAGGTTATTCAGTGTGCCATGAAGTTTCACCTGAACCCCAGTGGTTTCAGGGTATACAAGACATCCCAACCACCTTGTTCAACTTAAAAGCAGACTGCTTGCTAAACTTAGACTAAATCTTGTGATGCCAGTCATCTGCATGAACAGGTTGAATAACTTCTCTCTAATACAGTTGTTAGCTAAGGGGAGAAAGATATGGGCTAAAAATCAGCAGACTGGGAGAAGAGCAATATTTGGTGATTCAAGTAATCTTCAAGTGAGTCTCCCTTCATATTCCTGGATCCCTTCCTCTCTTTCCTTGCCGGGAGCTTCTTTAAGTCAGGGAGTTGTTGTGCCTTGTTCTTACAAAGCTCATGGCATTGGGGAGCCCTCAGCCATCACTGGGATCCTTTGTAGGCACTGATTTAGTTTACAAATGGTGTTAGGCTGCAGCATTTGCATGAGTGACATTGGGAGAAGAACAGCCATTGGGAGAGGCTGGGCTGCAGCATGAAGCCGAACAGCTGGAGCAAAGCAGTCTGCTGTTTTGGGAAAAGGCCTTTTAAAAGCCAACATGTGCTTAGGATTCAGAAAACAGTCACTGAGGGGCAAATTCACCCTTGGCAAAACCCCAGCCTGGGGTCACACTGGAGGTAGGCGTGCTTCCCTACTATCAGAGGGATTTGCAAGCAGAAAGAATTTTAACAAGGTCTTCAGACGTGACTAAAGACCCTGTTTGTTTTAGATCAAGCTCACTCCACCCCAGAGGCCTGAGTATATCTCTTGTTCATAAAATATCACAAGCTCAGATATGTGTTTGTTTTCAGGGGAGACTCCTCCCCCACACTCAGCCTGGTTCACCTGTTAAAAGCTCGTGAGAAATTGTATCCACGGCATTCCTGTTCCTGTGACACAGGCATGTGGTGAAAAGCCAGCAAGCTGGCTCTCCTCAGAGTGTGTGAACATGCTGTCTTTCAACCCTCCCTTCTTCTGAAGCACAATGACTCTTTTCCAGGGCCGGAACTTAGACATCCTAAAACACAAAAAATAAAAAAAAGCTTTCAGAGGGTCTTTAGGAAACAAAGTAATAACAACAATTATGATGATGATCATAATCATGATGATGGTAAAATAATAATAAGAAGAAGAAGAAGAGCCTTTTGAGTCTGTTGCTGTACTCCCCACAACTCCTTCTGTTAGAGGGAATCTTATTTCACGGGCTCAAATGAGGAGTCACAACCAATTCAATTACTCGAGAGTAATATCCTTCGTAAAGAAGAGCCCCTGCCGCTGTTCCTTCGGAGGGTTCCCCTTTCCTGCTCTAAGCAGCTGTGTTGGTATTTAGACATAGGATACCAGCTCAGACTCTACTTCCAGCACAACCTCTTCTTATATCCTGCAGGCTTTATAAGTCCCCAGATGGTCCATAATGCTTGTGTAGCAGTTAGCCAGCCAAACAGTGCTTGCTGCTTATCTGGTGTATAACTCTCTGGAATGCGTGTGTGGGGAGAATGAGAAAAAATGCCAGATCATCTTCCCACAGAACATTTCCTTTCTTGTCCTCAGCCTCCCCTCTCTAAGCCCAGACAGAAACAAAACACCAGCTAGGGAATCGGCCACATTTGCGTTGCAATGGACTTGATCCTCGCATCTTTTCAGAAGCAGCTTGGTCCTTTGTGGCTGTGAACCTTTGATGCCAGGGCATTTATGCTGATCTCTGAGCGTGTGACAACCCATTTAGCTCCAGCTTAAATGACAGCACCAGATGGAAGTCAGTAACAAAGCATGTCCAAAGAAAGCAATTTTCAAAATAATGGTAATTCAGAGGATTCCTGCGGGGAAACAAAAGGAGGACAAGAGAGAAAAACTTATGGGGAAGGGTCCACCACTGTTAACTTTCAGAAATGTTTGTGAGGGTCTTTTACTAGATTACCCTTCAATCTCAGTTCTAGTTTGGCTCTTCCTTCATCAAATGAAGAGTCACATTGGTAGCTCCGATCATCTCTGGTTCAGTTCTCAACTTTGGCCAGCAGACATGTCTACAGTGAAGGAAATGTTTTGGGCAATTAATAAATCAGGGATACCTTCAGAGAGTATGAGAATTTCTGAAGGTGTCTCCAGGGTCAGTTTACTCTGCTTTCCCAGCAGAGACCTGGGTTTGCTAGTTTGTTTGTTCTACTCTTGATTTAACATCAGTATTGGCAAAATTTGGATGATCTCCATCGTAACACTGTGGACAAATGAGGCGCTAATTTCTCTTGCCAGTGTTGATCTGTTCTGATATTCAGCTACCCTGGAGCAGAGTAGAGAGGCCAGGGGAACACACGGAGACACAGATGGAGGTTTTCATTTCAGATTCACAGCTTCAGAGATTCCACACTTTAATGCAGAAAGGGAAACTTCTGTTTAGTGTGAAAAACAAATTAGTAAATGTTGCTGTTGTTGCTCAGTTTTTTGTTTTCATGAATAACTGCTGAATTCAGAAAGTGTTGGTCTTGAATGTCACTTGTGGCTGGGCAAGTGGCGTGAACCGATCTCACTGGTGGTGGACACCTCAGGAGAGAGGAGAGGTTGTCATAGAACCCAAATTCTCTATGTTTTGTTACACCCAAAAAACAAAAACAAAACAAAACAACAAACAAACAAACAAACAAACAACCCCCCAAAAAAACCACCACCAGGGTCAACACCTTTGCTCTGGGTTCCAGAAACACTTGGCTCTAAAGAATATGACAGCAATTAATAAAAAATACAAATGTATTAAATAGAGGACAACAGTGAAAAAAGAACAGTTTCATATTCATTCCATCCCGAGCCTCATTACCAGATATTGGAGAAATAAATGGAAATATATTCAGCCATACATTTGTTAATGGGTGTTCCTAATTTTCTTTCTGATTTTATCTTCTGTGATTAAGAACTTACACAAAAGGACTACAAATAAAGGTAAGGTGGAAGAGAAGATGAGTGACAGAAAGTTCATGGAAAAATTTTGGTTTCTTTTTCTCAACATTTTCAAAGGACTTTAGGACAACATTGACCTGATATAGAATGTGGATACACCCAGTTGTAGGTCAGGAAAGATACTTAATCTTCTAATTCCCATTTCACTGAGTGTCAGAATGTCCCTGGGGTTTGCTACCCAGAGCCCAAATGTTCGTCACCAAACTCCCTCTGGTGTTGTTTGTTCCCCAGACAACTGAGTTGAATGAGCATACTGAAAGAGTTAATTCAAAAGATATCCCACTGTCTTCCCAGTGATTGTTCCTTTGGTGGAGTTTCCATCTTTTCTTGTAACTTTTTCTTAGTGCCTGTTGAGTGTCTGTATATGGTCTCTTCCACACTATGTGACCCATAACTGATGTCAGACAACTGACCTGGCCAATGGGTGTTGTCTCCCAGCAACACAACACCCACCTGACAATACAGGCCTTGCACTACCCATGCAGGAGTCCTCTTGCCATGTACTGCTGACATGCTTTGGGGATGACTAATTATTTCTCCCTTTCCCCTGAAATAATTGAACAGGCTCTAAGCCTCTATCAGGAAAACAGAAGGGGCTGGGAGGCAAAAAAACGTGACATTAAAATTCAGATGCCAAGTTCAGTAGCATGAATGAAAATTGTCTTAACCTCTGAGGTCAGGAGGTCACCAGCTGGAAGCGGAAAATCGCCACCAGTAAATTGCTGTGGGTTGGAGTGATGAATGCTAGTTAGTACCAGTGAATTTCAGAACAATCTCAGCTGTAGGGATACAGGGCATCTTGGAACAAGGCTGAACAATTCCCAACTGTGTTTTCTTTCTTCTTTATTCTGTCTTGTGCTCTTTCTGCTTCCACAGATTTCTCAGTTGAGGCAGCAAAAGATTAAACCCTTGTGGGAAAGCCTTGTGGCACGTAATAGGGGTGAAAGCAGTGAGATTCCATTGGGATTGAGTGGTGTTTAAGAAAATTGCTTTCAGATCCTATGGATGTCAAGAGAGTGAAAGTGCTTCAGTGCTTGTGATTTGCAAAGCTGTCTGCAGTGCATGGGTGCATCCATTGCCCTAGTAGGCTAAAATCACTGCCTCTTACATCAAACTACAGCCCAGTCCAGCAGCAGGCACCCTGTTCCACGTACAGTCTGCTTGCCAGAACCCAAGTTAGGAAGGTGCTGAGTCCATCTTTCTCTTGCAGGTGGTAAACATGGGCACATTTTGTCTGGGTTCCCCACTGTCTTACCATCATTCCTGCTTCCACTGCTATCAATATCAGCTTAGAGTCTTGAGGGGTGTAGTCACTGCTTAGCCACTCTCTGGGATAATGGGCTCTTGCTTGGTTCATAAGACATAAAGCAGTGAAGTAAAACAAACTAATAAATATCTATAAGAATGAATAGATGTGTCCAATTCACTCTGGATAGTCCAAAATTCTAGGGTGGGGAAGACTTCAGGTTAAAAGATTGGACCACACCACAAAATGCTACAGTAATGATACAATTCTCTACAACACTTTATGGGACACTTGAATGTAAGCCCCTACTATTAAATTTGGTTTGAGGTTTCCAAAAGGGAAAGAGGCCAGCTTGCATTTCAGATGTCATTTCTGCAGGGAAAGCTGGACAAAAAGCAGAAAGTTGGCAGCAAAAAGTACCAGGCTTCTTTCTCCTTCCATCCAACCCTCTCCAACCTCTTTGGCTAATCCCCAAACCATGGCAGGAGCTGAACACTGCTTTTCATTGAGTGACATACCTGGCTCTAGAAGAACACGCCCTTGTGGAATTGGCACCCGGGCAACATTTCCATTCGCTCCGCACAACACTTTTCTTTAATGCCTTCCAAACTAAAACAAAACCAGGAGGATTTGCTACCATGTTCTGCTCATTATATTGGTTTTATGAGGGTGTGGATTTTTCTTGCACCATGGCAGGATGGATTTGTCCCTGAAACCTAAAATCCAGCAAGAAAATATAATAGAAGGGAAGCTTTTTTTCTTTTTCTTCATCAGACTTTTTATGGTTTTGGTTTGTTTCTTGAATAATTACCATTTCACCCCAAATCAATCCACAATCATTTCATGTGCTTTTTCAGGAATGTGTTCAGCCTTTAGAGCTAGAAAAGCATTGGGAAAATCAGGCATCCTGGACTCACTATGTGGAAAATACAAAGGATCATAGCAAACAAGACTGCCAAAGTCTCCAAAAGTCACTGGAAAAAGTCATTGCAGGGTAGGATGGTTATACCTGTGCCATTCCAGATTTTATGGCTTGTGATTTCAGAAGTTCTGATGGACACATCTGCCCACGTAATGGACGCATCACCCCAAGTCACTAAAGCTGTTTACTTCAGTTTTAACCCATCGCCTCTCACCCTGTCTGCATTGACAGGCAAAGCAGGTTGTTCCTTTTGTTCCTCTTTTTTTTTTTTTTCAGCTCTGTGTGTGCACAAAGACATCTATCATAGATCCCTTCAGTTTCGCTTCTCCAGACTAAACAACCCTACTTCTTTCAATCTTTCTTTCTGACTGATCTTCAATCATTTCTGTTACTTTCCAGCTGGTTTACATCTTTCCTGAAAAGCAGTAACCAAAACTGCACACAGTAGTGAGTCCCTACTAATGGCAGTAAGAGTGGAAGAATTACTTCATACTTACAGGCAGTTGTCCCACTTATCCATCACAATATGGTGCCTGTCTCTTTCCCAACACCATGATTATGTTGGATTGTGCCCAATATCCAACCTGCTCTAGGCAATACTCCTCCATCCTCCTCTAGGCAATACTCCTCCATCCTCTGGCAACTCAGACAACCATTCTGCTTAAGGGCAACATCCTGCATGTTTCTTTATTGAAATGCATCTTATTTTCACTCTACAACCAGTCATTACTCAATCCTCTCTGAAGGCAGCAGAAAGAATACTCTGTCCTTACACTGCAGTGGGTAATGAAGATGTGATCCATCTGCTCTGTAAACGTTCTCCATAAAAGATTAATTTTACATTCCATACTCATATTGCAGCATTTTCTAACTGGATGTTAGAGGAGCATGTAGAGATGTAGGCATGTTCTTGAGCAGGATTCACTACTCTGTTGTTGCATGGTACTTCATTTTGTTATCCTTCTCCAAGAAGTTCTGAAGCCTGATTCAACCATAGGGAGATTAAGAGCTCATTGGGACATAAATAAATTACTTTCAGGTCTTACGGATGACAAGAGGGACTGAAATAGTTCTTTGAGTTATTTGAGGCAATCTCTCTAGTAAACCCATGAAATGTGCATCTCAAAGGACATCTACTGAGACCCTGAATTTTGAAATTAAACTCCCAGTTCCATGTAAGATTCTGTTGACTTTGCCACTTCCCACGCCGTGCAAAGGGCTTTGAGATCCCTGGGTAGGAAGATGATGTGGGAAACCAATAAGTTCTCATTCCTTCAGCTGGCTGAAGGCCTGGACTTCAGTTTAAAGGTTTTTATGGTACATATGTTTTTAAGGGGTGGGGCAGGTTATTCCAAGCTCCCACATGAGTAGAAGACAGGAGTAAAATCAAATTGAGGCAGATGGTTTGTTTCCTTAAGCTGGCATTCCTAACAAACAGCTGTGTTTGCACAAAGCAAACAGACACATGGATGGGGAACAACATAGCTGGAAAAATGTCATATCAGTAACGCCACCTTCCCGATCCTCCATGGGTTAAAGAATCCACCATACTCCACTTCTCCTCCTCCTTCTCTCTCTTCCTAAAAGTCTTGTAATGTGTTTCACAGAAAGTACCTTTTCTCTTCCTTTTAGTGTAATATTAATCTTGGGGGGAAGGGGGGAGGAGTTGGGGGAAGGGACATAGTGTTTTGAGGTTCATATTCCCCTTGCAGTTAATCTCTTTAACAAACCCCGTTAACAAACGAAAGGTCTGACAGGAGGCAAAGTCTTTAAAATGAATTAAAATGCATCCAGGAGAGATTAGTAATGAAGCCACTCACCAGACAATGCCCCTTTTCTTCTCCATGTGGACTGCTAGGAAATATCCCAGATTAGAGAACAAAAGATTTTACAGTTGAAAATGCTGATCCTTGAAAGATGCACCATGTTCTCCGCTCCTCGACTCCTTGCTCTACACAAGTACATCTGCAACCAAGAGATCCAAGCATAATCTCCTCAGGGGGAGGGTCAGAGGAATTGGATTTAATAATACTCCAAGCTGCAAACCCTCACACACACTGAGGATAGGTCAGCAGACGGTGATAGAGGGCCCAGCAGTACCTGACAGCGTCTACCACCCTGGTGTGGTGAGACACCCACGCACACCTGCTCACACTGGGGACCAGAGGAGTTCCAACCAGGTCCAAGGGTTAAAGCTGGACAGTATGGCACAGGAGGGGACCAGGATGGGGTCAGCAGTGGGTGCTGCACACAAGCTGCAGAGGGGAATTTTGGGGCATGGAATTACGCAGGCGGGGGAGGAACATGAGCAGTGACCAGTGCTTTGGTGACAAGTGGGAAATAGGCAGGGGTAATGAGAAACACAGCTGTAGGGGGAGAAAATAACTGGATTTTGAAGGCAGGGTTTCCTAGCCCATACAGTGGTCATTTAGTATTTCAGAGGAGGCTGTATAGATCCTCTTTGCTTCAAGAAATCTGTTTTTTAGTTACTCAGCTGCAACTGTGCTGTTTTCTTGTCTATCTTGGAGAGAGTCCCCAGACATAAAGCTACATACCATATGCGACACTGCTAACAAAGAAAGGGGTACCAGGATGATCCTTTCCTTCATCTGCTGTTGGAGGCAGAGCCATGTGACCAGGTGTAGGAGTGGAGCCTGTGCTCCCAGGTGTAAGTCATGCAACCTGTGATCCACATGGGCATCTGACCATCCGCAGCCAGAGAGACAAGGCAAAACCCGGTGGGCTAAAGCTGGTCTGCAGGGCTCAAGCCTTCACAGAGACTGCTGAGAGGTCAGCAAATCAATGGGAGGTTGAAAACACCTCCTCCAAGTGAAAGGTAAAACAATAGCTAAGTAAAGCCTGGATGACTGGAGAAAGAAATTGGATTTTTAAAATCTCCTAAGCTATTAAAAATATTATTGTCACTGCTAGGAGGTCCCTCTACCACTGCTGTATCTCAGTTCTTTCAAATCTCTTCTACTTTTCTGTCCAGTGGGAAAAGAATGCAGAAATTTATTTGTCCTTTCTACCCACTGAAGCAAAACCACTTTCTACTTCCTAAAGTGGTAAAATAATCATTTTGAAACACAAAAAGAAAAATAGTTTAGTCTTAAATAGTTGAATTCAGTTGATAGATCCTTGGTCTCCCAACTAGCCCACATATTTTTCTGGAAAATGGCAGCTTCTGTATCTCAGGTCAAGGCTATTGATGAAAAAAGATTCCCTTCTGCATCTGGAAACGCAACGAAACTTCCAGGGAAATAAAAAGCTGTAATAAGCTACTCTGCTTACATGAATGAAACTCTGAGTTTTGTCAGCTGAGACTATATCCCAAAGTTTGCTGATGACAGAAAAACAATGAGGTAGTGAATTGATGAGGGACCCATTTCACTTGTGGTCTGCCGAGTTATTATATCAAAACATGTCCGGCAGAGTTTAATAGTGTCAGCATTTAATGTTCAGCATAATGTCATTCCTATAGACCAAGACAGACTCTTCCCATAGGTAATTAATCTTTTACAAGCAATTTAGCCATCGTAAGCAAAAGTGGATGAAATGTATTAATGGGGGAAAGGCTAGGGGCAAACTGCATGGAGAAACATTTCTCTGCATTAGTCCCACAAAATTACAAGTGAGTTACAGCTGATAGATTTAGGACAGTTCCTGTTGAGTAATTGTATTCCATGAGGGTTTTCAATACAATGTGATATTCATTTTCACTTTATACAGTAGAGACAATAATGGCTACAGGTGCACAGACTGTCTTGCTGGGAGAAATAAAACAGTGATTGTTTAACATCTGACTTTTCTCACAGTTACAGCCTTTAGATTTGAGCTATATTTTGCACATATCTCAGACTTGGATTGTACTTTTTTTTTTTTAATACTCCAAGAGGCTAGCTCTAAAAAATGCAGGCTCTAAAGACCCATTGTCAAATGAAACACATTTCCCTCGTTTGATTTGTTTTTTCCTCTCTTGCAATATCAGCTTTCACTACAGAAATGCAGACAATCCCATGTTTGGGTAGAGAAATGAAACCGCCAGCACACGCAGGAGGCACAGCTGCCAGCCCGGGTTCCCAAAACCCAACTCTCAAAACAGGAACTTTCGTGAGCAGTTCTGAAAACCTGGACATCCCTGTAAATGCCTCTCCATTTTGCAGGACTTTATACCATTGCTTTTTTGCTCTGGCATCTCATCATAGCTCCTCTGTGTCCTTCTGGGACTTTTCTGGTCTCTCAGACAAGAATAACAACAACAAACCCAACGAGCCAAGCAAACAGAGAGCCTGAACTTTCTCCTGGAGAAGACAGTGTGGCTATTCCTGGACTTTGCCTGCCAGCTGCCTCCTGTCTCAGAAATGAACTCTCCTTCCTTTTGTTCCCCAGAGACACACCACGTTTGCTTATGACGTGACTGCAGCTAACCACATCCACCTGCCAGGGTGACTCCACTTCCTTACGAAGGATGCAGCATCTGAGCTGAAGGTGGGATGGGAGGGAAGTCCAGCAGTGTTTAGCAAAAACTTACTGTAGGGTTTTCTCTCCACCAGAAAAGCTGTAGGTTTATTCTGATCAGGAAGTAATTCAGGGCTTTCTTATGTGAAAAAGGTAGATCATTTTATTATGTTTCTATCCAATATTTCATTTCAGGGAGAAAGCTGATTGCCCCTAAAATTGTTGTGGTTTCCTGCCATGAAACATTAAATTATTTCTTCCTTCATACTTTAGAAAATTAAAACACATATTTAAACACTAACTTTTTTTCCTATTTTGCTGGGGGAAAAAATGTGTGGTAAAAATCAGGTTAAGAAGAGCTTCATTTATTTAAACAAATAGTTGCCTTACTATGGCAAAACTATTTTGTTTGTTTGTTTGTTTGTTTTTTGTTTTTTACTTTTTAAAAAAATATCCCTCTCTCAAGTCCTTTGATTTAGGGAAATACTGAATTTCAACAAATTTATCTTTTTTAAGTTATGTGTCTCCAGGTTAAGTGCTTCTGGACTTTGCTCTTTTGCACCTCTCCAGGAAGAAAATAAATCCCGTCAGTTTTGCTTCTAGGCTTGTAGGGACCACCAATAAAACTTTCCAAACCATCTTGGTGGCCTGGGAACATAAGCCCTCCATCCACCCACCGGGCTGAGCACCCAGAGTACCCTTTTGACCATTTTCCTCACGTTCTTGTAACTCCTGCAACATGCAGCTCCCAGCAGCTCTCTAAGAGTGACACTAGCACTGATTTCGTGTACTTTTTCTCTTCATCACTTCGCCTTAGGGCGCAAGTTCCCATCACAGTTTTGCCTGTGGATGAAACAAAGTGTCTTTGTGGTGTGTGAGAAGAGGCAGCCTCACACTCCCTCCTGCACAGCAGCACGGAGAGAATCCTGGGGTCCAGCTGCCAAGTTCCTCAGAGCTTTTAAAAATGTAACCTTGTTGGTAGCTGTGCTTCTCTCACAGATGGGAGGCGAACCAGGGCTCAGAAAGTCCTGGGAATGGCAAGGGCACACAGCCATGCACGAACAGAAAGAGCTGGGTAGCGTAGAGTTTGCTTCTTTAGGAAGCAAGGCTTAAAACAACCAGTAAAACACATGAATCCAATGTAAATAATCAACAGCATCCACTCCTGCCAGCATTTCTGAACCAGCTTTTAGAGCATTTTGCTTGGTCCCAGCATTAGCTGAGGGTTTTGTTGCTCATCTGAAACAATTAAACTGCTCCCCTTGTGAACCTTAATCAACATCTGAACCCACAGACCCTAAGCACAATGTTTCACCTTCCCCACTCTTGGGAAATTAAGTCCTCCAACAAGCTCTGCAGGGACAAAATATGGATCACAGATGTTGAACCAGGAAAAGGCACAGAAACAAGTTTGCAGAGCTGAAATACAACTTCCAAAACCCGTATCCTTTGACATTTCAGTCAGCTCTTCCACAAGTCTTTGAGGGAAAAGGACTACAATTTCTTCCCTTCTTCCTCCTCTTTTTGAATTTTGGGGGTTTTTTTGGTCAGTTATTTATTCTGTTCTATCTTTAGTTATTTATACTCTGTACTTTAACACCTGTACATGTTTTGGAAGTCATCTCCAAAGTTTAGTTTTGTCCTTGCTCATTGAAATCTGGGAACCTTACGTAGATCCACTGTGCTACAGGCAGAGAAAGTACTGGGCTCCTCCAGACCCTATGCATTTCTTTGTTTTACCTCATCTTTATGTTTTAATTCATCTTCTATAGAAAATAATTCTCGTGGACATTGGAAGACACAGCTGGGCATGTGTGGCATGCATCCAGGGCAGGAGAAGGCTCCTGAGCAGGTCAGATGTGCCCACTCACACAATCTAAAAGCACAAGCCATTTGGAGCAGAGTAAGCTCTGGATCCCAAGCAAGTCATTAGCAGTCTTTCAACTCACTTTGAAGCAGGTCTCTGAGACCTAGCCTGTTTTATATGGTGGAATGTGGAAAAATAACCACTGCAGGTAATAAAAGGAAGGGGGGGAAAGCAATGTTCCTGTGAGCCTGCCAGTCCCTGCTTCCCTTGCCCTTTCTGTGCCTCCAACTGGCCAGACTGCACCCCTTCCCTACTTGACTCCTGTAATTTTCTGACCAATTTAAGCATGACCCGTAACTTCCCCTTTTACATCACTCATGAGTTTGAATGCCTCCTAATTTTAGTTGCACCTTATAAATCCAATGGAAGTGATTGTGTGATCGTAAAACCTTGGACTGGCTCCCAGAGGAGCTACTCCAGTTGTGAGCAATATGCCTGACACCAAAAATTAGTCCCATTGGAATTAACCCACAGGTGCACACCCTGCACACTGTGTACATGAGGACACACTCACATGCACACCCACACGAGCTACAGCTGCACCAGAAGCTGAAGCTGCAGGTATGAGCCACGACTGGGTACACGCAGCTTCCATATCATACACACAGTTTCCAGCCTCTGTCCATTTCACAGCCTCTAGACAACTTCACACTTTTCAAAATAAAAAGCATTTTAAAATAGTTCTCCTGAAGGCTCCCCTGAATAAAAAAGTCTGGGGCTGAGAGCTGACACAGATCAGAGGAGCAGAGGGACAAGACGCTGCCTTTCGGCCTCATGGCCTACAACACACATGGAAGCATCAGCATCAGTGCAGGTAGCTGGAGGCTGATGTTTATTTTGGCACCTGCCAAGGTGACTTTGTTGTTTGGGATCTGGGCTTGGCCAGCAAGCTGTGCTGGTAGGACAGCATCCAGACCAATGCAATAAGCCATGTCTTGAGGGAAGCCAAAAGAAAAGACAAAAAAGACCACACACAATTCAGAGTTGGAGCCTGGATTTTACAGGGAAGTGTGTAGGGGTTTTCTTCTTTTTTCCTTTTTTTTTTTCTCTAAACTACTTTCCTTATTTTTATCCTTCTTGTGAAAATACTTAGGGACCTGGGAAAAGATTTGAATCATTATGAAAATGTAATTCTATCTCACGATACAGCTGTAGTAAGCCAGGGTAGCTAGGTCTGGGGGAGTCAGCAAATCAGGCTCTCTGATTAGGAAGCAGGGAGGCCTTTGGTTAAATTTAATAAAAATAGACTTGTTATATTTGGAACATTTTATCTGCGAACATGTTGTCTCTTTAATGCTGTCTTATATCTGCTTGTCTGGCAGTGGGACACTTCCTGAGAGAAGGGCAGGCTCTTGAGAAGACTCAAAGATGTGGCTGGGAGGGACCTGTGGCTGCTGGGGGCACAAAGAACTGTTAAGATGATTTCAGGCTATCACAAAACTTTGTCCAGCCTGAGGGGAAAGGTTAACTTCAACACAGTATGAGATGTCCATATGAATCTCTCTCCCTCCAATGACATAGGGGAAAAAAATCCTTTTGCTTGTCTCGTCTGTCAGCTAAAAGCAAAGCAAAACACACCCCATGATATTTACAGGTTAGGTTTTAGACAACTGCCTGGTGTCTCTCCTCCCTGGTGAGTCACTGCTATTGATTTAATGAGCTATAATGCAGCATACAAACAGCAAAGTCAGCCCAGATAAAACCATCAAACCACCGGGAAATCCTCAGGTCTTTGCAGTGATGTTGCCAGCCTGTAATAATGATGGACAGGTACTCTCTGGGAGTCCAGTTCAGAGGCATATAAGAAAAGATTTGCACAGCGCTTAGCAGCTCTAAGTGACTTTTTATGAAAAGGAGAAATGGCCAAGGGGACAGTGAGGCAATGGACTTTTAAATTATTGCAGAAAGTTATCATTTCCCTTAATTCTTTACTCAAGAGCATCCATCTGAAATACTTTGGACAGTTATGGGCTCCCAGTATGAGAGAAATTTAGAGCAGGTGAAGAGTCAGCAGAGAGCCCCTGAGATGGCCAGAAGGCATGAGCACAATGTACAAGGGAGGGCAGAGACAGGAGGCTGGGCTTGAGGCCTCTACCAGCTTCAAGCGTAAGAGACAGGCTGGTGAGTATCCTTTAACAGGAGGAAGCTATCTTCCCAGACCCCAAAGTTCCCACTGGATAGATTGTGTTGGGTTCTGGTGGAGAACTTCCAACAGGAGATTTTTCTGATCTAATTCTAGTTTTGTTGTCTCCCATAGCAGACCCTCATGGAGTCTGCATCTCCTGTGTCTCAGTCTTCTGTTTAGGTAGGAGCCATCTCTCTGGACTTGCCATCCACTCTAATCTCAACAACTACAGCAGGGTTCCTTTCAGCACTGCCTTCACAGAAGCTCTCCTGTGAAAACTTCTTTAACTAGGTTAAAACTGATTAATAACTGCAACATTTTCCTCAGAAAATGAAACTAAGATAAATGATGAAAAATAGTGTTTTTCATCTCATGATAGATAATCTATCCACTGTAAGGAGCTGCTTTACAATCACTGTATTTTACAGAGTAGGTGTCCAAAATGTAAAGACTGAGAAACATGATGAATTCTTTATACAGTCACATCTGACAACTGAAGCGTCAGAATGAATCTTTCAGTATTTTACTCCTCAGGGCTCCATCACCTTCAGGCACAAACCACAGGACTTCTCCTGGAGTCTGGGACTTTCTCTAATCTTCAAAAGCAATTGCCTGCTGGATTCTTTATACCATATGTGAATGGACAGATACTAACAACTTTCCTTGCCTTCTCTTTCCTGACTATTCTTACCTGAGTAGCCTGAAACGTTCATTACCTGAAGGTATTAAAAAGTTGCTGGTAAAATTGACTGTATGTATTTCCATCTGCTGTTTCTTCCACGCAGACATTCTGTCTGTTTAGGGTTAATTGTACCCTGGCTTTACTTTCCACAGAGGATCCAAAGGAGCTTGACCTTTGGCACTTACACAGTTTTTTTAGTGTTGTCTTATGCACATGGATTATGCAGTATGTGTGGAAAGGAAGTAGTTGACTGAACCTGGCTTTGGAAGTCATGAACTCCAGAGCATGTACTGGGATCTGAGTAGAGTCTAGGAATTTAGCATTTCCATCTCATTTTGCAACATGAGTATCACCATTCTGATACAAAACACCTAGAGACTTAATCTACCCTCGGGTGAAATTAATTTTCTCATAAATGTAGTTGAGCCCAAATAATTGTACGCACTGTAGACACTTGACACGGTGGGGTAGATTTAATAAACCTGAGCTACATAGACCATTCCTGTGGTTTAGTTTTGGAACCTCTCTATTGAAAACTTAGGAAATTAAGAGTTAAAAAGGAAATCCACATGTGTTTATAGCCAAATGGTCTGTAATGAATGTGTGAAATTAATTACCAAGGAAAGTCTTTAGTAAATTATGGTTTAAGCATCAAGGCCAGTCAAAAAAAACCAGATTGAATTTGAAAATGAAAGGTATAAAGTTCAGATGATGAGAGTTACAGGCAGCTGATCAGCTTGTCAGAACCAGCATCCTTCTTCTCTTGAGTGATGCATGGCTTTCACCCCTGTAGCCACGTGTGTCCTCTCAGAAAGAGAGTAGACCACCTATGTGATGCTGAGCTTCCTCTTCACGTGCATAGATGTGCCCATACACTTATAATCAGAAAGTTGTGTGGTCTAGGATTTCAAGGGGGAAATAAAAGTTGGATTCAAGATCCTGAGTTTTAACCCCAGTGGTTCCCAAAGGCTCACTGCACCAAATCTGAGAAAGTCACTTGCTTCTAGCTGCAATTAAGGAATATGAGACCTTTGGGGAACCATGTTTTTTACTGAGTAGATCTTTCTTGTTTCCTCACTTCTTTCTGAGGAGGGCAATAAATACAAAATGGGCCTATTTAGATGGTCCATCTCTATGTTTCCATTCATTCACTAGTTTGCTTGCTTTGTCAATTGGCCCAGGTTGCAAGTAGCCCCATTAAGAAGAGCTTGTTCCTGAAGGCCTGAAAATAACCTCAAAACAAATCTTTAGAAGATTTTAAGAGATGCCCAGTAGAAAACTTCTCCCCAAAGGTTTGGCTGCTGCTTCTTGTGAGCCAATCCCAAATCTTACAACTTCCACAGACATGTATCTTTGCCCTGCTTGCCTGACTCTCCTGGAGCCAGTCGAGGCTGCTCACCCAAAGTCCTGAGCTTCCCGTTGTTGCTGATGGCTAAAACCTTTTGCAAGTCCCAAAATAAGCAGGGTAAGAGAATTTATTGCACTTCTGTGCTAAGGCAATCTTGTTCCCCTTCAGTGCTTTCTTCAGGCTAATTTTGAATGGCTGAGTAATAAGGAATTTTCAACCCTGTAGATTAAAAGGCTGCAGAGTGATGGCATCTTCTTGCCCTGGCTAAGCAATGTGGTCTTGTTATTCCAAACTATCTTTACTCCTGCTTTACATCATTTTCATTTTCTTGAAATCTGTTTCATTTTCTTGAAACTAATGGCCTCCAGAAATATACAGGTGGCTTTCCTGGCTGACATACATTGGTGGCTCCCAGGCATGTGAGGTTCATGGTAAGTGAAAGTCATACTGGAGGGAGAGATGGTGCCAGGCTTGTATTTGTGTTGGAAAGGACAATTGTTTCTCAGGGCACTCTTTTTTATCACGCAAAATATTAATTTCTTCAAAACTTCCAGCAATGGAAGGAAGAAAGTTTTTCCAACTGAAAACATGAAAACTTTCCATGAAATGCCAGATTGTGTGATACAAAGCACTGATGGCCCTCTGGCCACAGCTGCTTCTGTTTAGTCATAGTGTGAGCAAAGAGACACTCAAATAACACATTTGCACTGGAACAGCCCTCGCTGTAGCTTGCATTACTGCAGCTGGACTCACATCAAAACCCAATGCACCGTGTGGAAAGCAATTACCCACTGCAAAATGGTGGAATGAAAAGCACTCTTCAGTATCCCCTTTCTTAATGGTGCTGAACCAGATCCGGGAACTCAACAAAATAGTTGGGACTCTTTCTCTCTCCCCCTCCTCTTCTTTCTTTCCTTTATTTCCTCTGTTGTTCAAGCTGCATTGCAAAGATCCACCAGGCACACTAAGCTGAGAGCTTTTATCATCCCATCCAGGTTCTCGACTGGCCTGGCAAGACTTCTGTAACTGCTTGTAAAACTGTGAGGATCCTGGTTAGGGGCCACATTGCACTAATTTACAGGATATAAACAGATATTGAGACCAGCCGTGAGATATGGGAAAGATTCAGCTAAGCTTCTTGCACAGACTTCAGGGCCCAGCTGGTGGCCAGACATAACTTGGACACATAGTTTTGAATCTGGGAAGGGATGAGCTGGGGAGCTGTGGGAGAAAAGGCCTGCAGAACCCATGGCAGAAAAAATCACTGTGTGCAGCCTAGTACAGGAGATGAGTGAATAAAATGTTAGAGGTCCCGTTTTGCAAAACAGGTGCTTATTTTAATTCAGCAAAACACATGCGTGAGAAAACAAATCACTGGAGACCAAAATGACAGCTTTGTGATGCAAAGGAGAGAGTTTGCTGAAACAACTTTGCATTTTCAAGTGTGTCCAATGGTGTGCCTTATTTGGGAGATGCAGCCTGTTGAGTTCAAGTGAAATTCGATCATTGATTTTCTGCTGCAGAAAGCACAGCAAGATTTCCCGGCAGTCAGGAGGGTGGTTTTTTTGGGTTGGTAGGGTTTTTTAATGAGAATTCATATTTTTCCTTGCTGTTAAAATTTATATCAGAATACAATGCCATTTGTAATACAAATAATTTATGGCGTCTTTTTTTTTAATTGTTCCTGTTACCTTGTTTCTCACCTGTCTATGGGAAAGAATCCCACCTATCTCCATTCAGTAGTTGGGAGTCTTCTTTTGCAACCTTTAATACTTCTCTGTCACCTACTAACAGGCTAGAAAGTACATGCCTTATCAAAAGCCTACACCTCATTCTATGATGCATGACCTCAACTGAAATGGTAGCTCCTGCCTCAGAGAGGTTGCGACTTACCCTCACAATAAAAAATGCACTATGGTCGGGCTCTAACAAAGCAAAGAGGTTTATTACCCCACATGGAAAGACATACAGGTCACCCAAATTCAGACACTGCTCCTTGCTGTCCTTCACTGCTGTCATCTCAGCATGCACCATGAAAACACTCAGATTTCCCAGCCTGTGGCAATTGCTGCCAGAAGTGTATTATCTTGATGTAGCCTTACCTGAAAGGGCAGTGCTTGTAGGACCCCAAATGGTGTGGCACACAAACCCCACAGGTGCCACAGACTATGAACCACCCACTACCAGTGATAACCTGAGGTGGCAATTTGCAAAACATGCGCGTTTTTCCTCACCAGTTCAGCTGTGCTAATCTCACTGACTGGTGAGTAAGAGGATCTGCTTTCTCTGGTCCACAGTGGAGGCAGTGGCTGGTAGACATCAGGGGTGTCTCCCCACTGAGAAGTGTCTATGTAATTTGTCAGGCAGAGCCACCACCTGTAAAGAGAAGTGGGAGATGCTAAAGGCATTTCAAATGAGTGGGACACAAAGAATACATCTCTGCCCTCAGGACCTGGATACTCAGCAGTTTTGGGGACAAGACACAGAGTAAAGCAGAGAAGCTGTGTCTCGAAAGCTGCCACTGAGAAGCCCTGCTGCAGCAAGCACTCGAGGGGCGTTAGAAGGGGAGGGTGCTGGGAAAGCAGAAGGTGCTAGCGAGAAGAGCAGCGAACAAGCGCGCTAATTGCAAGAGCAGCAAGGAAAATATGACAGGGAAAGGAGTCAAGGCAAAGCCAGAGGGGCCCCAGCAGCCTGCTGCTTGCTCGAGTGCAAATGGTTTCAGCAGAGGCAGCTCGCAGCTGTAGGGAGCAGGTGCAAGGGCAGACGGATGCTGCCCTGAACCTGGGGAGAAGGCTGTAGGCAGGAAGGAAACCAGTTTTCCCAAGCTCCAAACAACAGCACACGAAAGAGGGAAAATGAAGGAGAGCAGCGTTCAGACAGAGGAGAAACATTTCTGTCACTCTCCACTTCAGGAGCATGATGGGCAGATGAAAGATGAATTTACTTCAGCCAGTCCTGTCAGATGTTTCTGAGCTGTGGGACTTATCAGCTGTCAGACCAGAAAAGAATAAGCTAAACAAAAAGCTTTCACAACCCTCATTCCCCAATCTGTGCGTCATAGTGTGCCACAAAAAAATGATTTCTGGCTTTTTCTTATTCTTTGGTTTTTTTCTTTTCACCCCCTTTTCTCTGCTACTACTAAATAATTTTCCCTTTCTCTCACTGGACAGCTGGAGAGAATCCAGACGGCTGCTGTTCCCGTGGCTGCACACTGAATGCAGTGCAGGGAGGTTTGTAGATGGCTTTCCAAATAGCCAAACACAATGGTGGCAAGGGGCAATCTGTGTGGGGGGAGCAGAGGGCTTTCTCTGGACTGAAATGGCAGAGGCAATGACAGTGTGGGACCTCAGGGCTTCCTGTCTCTTCATTTTTCCATTATCTACCTCAAAACCTTCTGCTTCTCTTCCCTTGTGCTACCTCCTTTCAAGGGCCAGCCTGTTCAGATTGGTGCCACCACACAAAGCCCGGATGTCTCTGCACAGCAGTCTCCTTGCTGGATTCAGCTGGTGGCTCATTCTAATTAATTGCTTTTAAGCTGGAGCCTGGAGGTAATTGCCAGTCCAGATACTCTTGACTAGCTCAGATGAATACTCAGTTCTGGGCTGGAAGAGGAGGTAAGAGTAGCTCAGCTGTGCCAAATCTGAATCAACAAGTAGATCCACAGAACTCCTGAGGACACTTCCAATTGAATTATCTGATGATCCAGTGAAATTACTTCTCTTCTCCTAGAGGCCTAGGCAGTTTGCTGGGGAACAGGACTCGCAGGAAGTGGTCCTTCCCTGCAAGGTTCATATCTCAACAGATAAATCTCACACCTCTGAACCACAGAGGTGCTCATGCTTTTAACCATTCCTGATTTTTCTGATAGAATTAAAAAATGTGTCTTGTTTATTTTCTAGATTATTCCTCTTTGAGTGTCCAAGATGGTCTGAAGAGCAGGGCTGGAGAAGCAGAAACAGGTTTACAGCTTGAACCAATGGTGAGAGTGGCTTGAGGAGAGAAACCATATCTCATTTCTCACCAAAGAGATTATGCTTTCTTCCATTTTATCATGGCTTCATGGATTACTAAGAATCAGCAAACTACTCTATCAGCAGTCTCAGCTATGGCACAAGGGAATATGGCAAGGCACCATATGTAAAAGAAGAATCTCAGATAAGCTGTATTACTGTGTTTGGTTCAGGAAAACAGAAAACACCCAGGTGGTTCCTTTAGGTCTGCTGATGCCTGGAAAATTGCCAGGCTCTTTATCATTTGCTCTTTACCACCACACTCACCCTATGGACTTGGTTGACATTTTTTTCCTCCTTGTTTTCCTCAGCACTTCGGCTGTGTCTTTGCATCCTGTCCCTGGTTTGTTTCTGTCAATTCTTTAAACAGCTGCTGGGTTTTGCTCCAGAGGTGGCTGCATTCCAGCAGTGGGGAATGTGACTCCTGACATATGGGAGAGCTGGTGCCGTGTGTCAGGAGCTGTGAAGCTGAGAGATGTGACACATCCAGGTCAGCTTGTCAGCGCTGTGCAGCCCAGAAGAGGTCCCAGTTTGGACATCCATTTTATTATCTTCACGTGCTTCAGCTTGGTTACTAGCAAGAGTATTTTGGGTTCATTTCCCAGCCTTTAACTTGAGTCACGCCCTCTGAAAGTCTCAGCAGTTGCTGTACACTGAATAGGCTTCACACATGAAATCCCATGCTGGAAATGACCCTCAGTCATCAACTCCAAGCAGCACCAGAGAACAGAGCTGCTGAGTGTGATCCTGGTGTCAAGTATCCAAGCAGCTGGGATGCCCTTTGTTTTCCCCATGCTGTGTTAGGAAGGGTCATGCTGCATTTGCCATGCTGGGTTGGGTCTCCATTTTCAAAATATTTTCTGGACTTCTCAGGAATCTCCCTCTGGCTCCCTCAGTTACTGGCAGGCACTACACCACATCCCTCTTGCTTCTCCCCTGCACTCAGATGGTGCCAATACTCTCCACAAAGAAGGGTACCTTGACCCCTTCACTGCTGGCCCTTGTGTTCAGCAGGTTCCAGTGTGTCTGAAGTTCCTTCTGCATTTTCCTAGGACAGAAAGAGGATGCTGGCTGTGCATCTGTGGATTTGCTGTATTCCTTTTTTTCTTCACAGGCCATCTTCTGAGTTCTCATGGATCACCAGTGGCCTGTGAGCCATCAGCTGGGAGAGCCAGAAGTAGAGAATATAATCTATGACTCAGTTTCACAGAACCCAATTCCTTTTGTGCCAGTACTGATGAGTATGGGTATCATGAACTCCAGAACTCCACATACTGTTCCTAAGCTGTGGACAGTGTTCCTTTTTCATGGCAGAACATCCCAATATGGTGAGGAGGCTGAGAATGTGGCAGCAGAGATGAAGCCACCGTATCTAGCAGGGGCTTTTCCTCTCCGTGCTTCCAGCAGGAGAACATGAGTTTGTAGAGCTCCACCCTTTCCAGCTGAGAAGCATCTGCCACAGTCCTTTTCCTTCAGCCAATACATTGCCTCTGCTTTGCCTTCCCTCCAAAACATCTCTTTTCAACAGTTGCTTTCATGGACCCTCTACTTAGCTTTTTTTCCAATCCATTCAGGTCAGCCTCACTGATAAAGCTCATCAGAAAAGCCTCAGAGAGCCTCATCTGCCTCTCCCTGGGAGGGGCATGGCCACTTCCATGGATTAATATCCCCACTCAACTGAAAGAGCAGCCGACAGTCAGGATGCTTAGGGCACATTTTCTCATGAAAGCTGGTGCTGGCCTCCACTCCACTGAGGGGAGAGAAGAAAGAGGGTCTTCAGCTTGGCCTACAAAACAGATCCTACTGCCATTCCCTAGGGCCAGGAACAGATTTTGCTGAGATAATCCCAATGCCAGGACACATAGCACAGAAACAAGCCTTTTCAGCAGGATCAAACCAGGGCCTTAGCTCTGTGCACCTGGAACATCTTCTAAATTGCTGAAAATTCAACAAGGACCATTTTTCTAGCCAAGAAGGATTGTGATCCCCAAGCACCAGGGTTGCAACCTACAGAAATTATGTGGGGTGAGAATTCAGTTATGTAGAATCAAAGTATATAATCTTTCTTTCTTTTTCTTTCTTTCTTTTTCTTTCTTTCTTCCTTTCTTCCTTTCTTTTCTTTTTTCTCTTTCCTTTCTTTTCTCTCTTTCCTTTCTTTCCTTTCTTTTCTCTCTTTCCATGAGAATGTTTCTTAAGTTTCACTTGAATCCTTTACCTGGAATAGGGCAGAATGAGACAGGGTAAAACAGGCAGGCACAGAACCAGGAGTCACAGATGGGCACCCCACACCAAGATATCCACCACCTACTAGTACCACTAAAACCCAGTACACTTTTACAGCAGGGAGTGGAAACCCATGCCCAGCCAGAGCCGTTCCTTGGGATATTTCCGCATGAGCCTCTCATCCATTGAACCAGCACAACCTCTTCCTTCTCATTATTCTCTCATATAATACCTCTACAAAATCTGTTCCTTGCTTATTTCTTTCCCCTCTGTTCATTCCCCTGCATGATGGGTGGCAAAGTCCTAAGCTCCAAAGATAATGCTGTGCCAAGGCACTTAGACACGGCTATGTCTGGACACAGAACATTTCTCTCAGATTCTCAGCAGTATTGTCTGAATATGTCACTGCTTGCATGGAGACAAGACTTCTCAATCGCTTTATGAAACAGGAAAGGGCTTTTTCTCACCCAGGGAACCTGAGGCATTATAGGACCTATTCAAATTGCCTCCCACAGCACCTAAAATAAACTTTAAATCCTTCTGTGATGTGAAAGTTCAAGAGACCAATTGGAAGCTTCTGCCATCAGGGGAACTTGAATCATGCCTGGGATTGCTGGAAGGGCTGGTGGTTCTATTCAAGGTCCTCATACCGTGCCCTGCTGTCTCAAACACTCTAGACCTGGGAGATTATTAACATCTCCTGAACATTTGTGTATTCAGGTACATAAGGAAACATGTAACTTCAAGATGGCCACAAAGTCAAACAGAAGCACTCTTGCTACAAAAAGAGATGGGGAAAATAATAAAATCAGGCAGAATTAGTTGGAAACTCTTGTGGACTAAAAGGCTGAGCACATGGTTTTGCATGTGCCAAAAAAAACCCCAAAGACTAGTTGCACCTGTGTCTTATCTTAAAATTCTCTTTACACTTCTGGAGTGTACGTGGATGAAACAACTCGGTATCATAAACCAGCAACAGAGTTGTTTGTGATACAAACACGATTAATATTGTATTATATATACAGCAGTATTCACACAGCAAGAATAAGAGGCGGAAACTACTAAAGGAAAGGTGTAAATTGAAACTATCAGCACAACTCCAAGCTGCTGATTTGTGTTCCCTATAGCAAAGATGAAAACATCACTGCTGGCTCACTGCTAAATACACACAAACCCTTGCCAGAGGTAAAGTTGGTGCTGTAGAGCGATGCACCTGTAGAGGTGTCAGTGCTAAACAGTTTTTCTCTCACCCATGAAGGAATATGCTATTTCACACCAAAGGATCAGGATATTAACTGTGTACTGCCATTGCAGAGTCTCTAAGAAAACAATAAACTATAGCAGAATGCTGTTCTTGTCCTGGAGCCAAATAGCAGTAATTTTTTTGCTTGACAATGAAATCTACATCTACAGGACTGCTATCTTCGGCCAGAATGCTCAAGCATGATATTAGACAATCAGAGATATTGGGGTTTTTTTCTTGTACTAAGCCAATACAAGGATATATTACAGCTCATGCATTATTTTTCCTGGCTTGTCTTTACATTGGCTTATCAAATTGTGAACTTCACCACCTGCCAGGATGGAGATGTTATCAGACAGATCATCTAATTTATATTTCCTAGATTCACGGATTTTAGATCCACTGCAATAAACTATTTCAGTTTCATTAGCAGTACAGACTATAATCAAGAATACCATCAAAAGCAGGACAAACACACATGTCCAGAACTGTAAAAGGGCATTACAGAGGTCTAAACAAGGAAGATTAATAAGACATGATTGTAGCTTGGCCCTCATAATGTAAAGCTGAAAGGAGACAGACTCATAACAAAGCAAACCAAGCCCTTCATACAATTCATCAGTGAATAGTTCAAGTCTGACACCAGACACTGAGAAAATGAAAAGCTTGCAAGGACTTAATAATTGAATGGATAGACTAATGGAAAAACAATCCACCAAGGACACCCAGTCACAGATACAGCACCTCCGAGGCACCAGATGCTGGCAGAGTTACCTATCATGGATCTTCCCTGCCCAGTCTCCCACTGTTGGCTTCTGTCAGAGAGAGGGTTTGGGACAGCTGGGCTTTTGGGTGGATATGGCTCAGTCTCTCTTGTGCCGAAACCACTGACAGGCACACTGAATTTTCAGGACCATTATGAGACTGAGACCAGGCTTTTCATCTGTGACCATAGGCAGCGGATCTGCCAGCATACTCCAAGGTTGTACTGAATCTGGGGTTCAGGCATCATGTGTTCCATCAGACTTGATCCCTGCTTCCCCCGGAACTGGCTGAACTGATGTGAAATGGGCTTATCTGGGACCATTCTCCCAATCATTCCCAAAACCACACTTGTGTACAGAGCCCTAGGGACTCATGCTCCTCTATTTGAAGTACAAACCCTTCATATCAGTTGCCTTCTAGCCTTGGAAAAATACTTGCCTAGCTTAAGTGTGAAACCAAGCAAGTCTTCCCCTTCGTCCCTGCCAGGAAGCACTGCAGAGGGGTGAAATTTGTTTTTCCGATTAGACTTCACGCAGCACGACCTTTGCCATCTCCAAGCCGGGTCAAGCTGATTAATGGGCTGTCATCCCAGCACAATGAGGACCAGAAGGGTGTGAGGTTGCTAGGACATTCTCCTAACAGCTTCTGCAGAAGAATGGCTCTTGAATTGCTCTGCACCATTAAGCAAAGAACCTGGGGGTCTTTAATTTATCAGGTGGGAAGTGAGGATAATTACTTTTCAAGCAGCCAATACAGCCGACGTGCACTCACAGCGGAAGCAAAGCAGGGAAGTTGGGGGATTCAGACACTGTTTACATTCCGGTGAAACTGGATCTTGGAGCTATGCACCAAAATTGGGAAGGGAGTGTCGAGAAGGGAGTGTGTTGGGATGGAGAGGAGGACAGGCTGTTATATAGAGTGACTGACAGATTAATCTAATAGTCTGGACTCTGAGGCTCCACAGGTGTTCAGACCAATGATCAGACCAGCCAAATTTGCAGACAATAAATCCAAAACCTGCATGGGGCCATTGTGACTAATTTTGCTAGGGGCAATGTCAGGTGTGTGATAGGATACAGGGACCCCATCCCCCACAAGGACTGAAAGGATCTAGTGAATATTAAGGGCATTTTGAAAAATTAATTTCTTGCTCCTTTCCAAGCTCTCTCTGGTTTTGATATCATACTTTATTGTCAGGATCTTTGGTTGTTACATAAACATAAAGGGAATCAAAGCCCGATGGGGAACAACATTTTCCCTTCTCAGCAGAGGGCTGGAGTTTTTTCCTGTCACAACAGGACTGCAGTTACTGTTTATTTAACTTTCAGGGGAGGGACTGAAAGCATAAATGTTTTATGGTGGTGTCACCCAAGAAAAGCTTCTCCTATATCTTAGCCTGGGATCCAGTACTTCTCTCTGCTCTTTTCCAAAAGTGGAGCAATGGTTTGACCAGGGACTGGTCTGTGGAACTGATGTGGGTCAATTGTACCAAATCTGGGTGATCATTTGGGATGAGCACAGAGAGAGAGGGATGATGGATTGCTCCCAGGTAAGTGTCTGAGGGTCAGGCTTACTGTCGTGCTCAAGAAGATAATAGCTCGGAGAGAAGCAGCTGAAAAAAGAGAAAATCTAAATGTGCCTTTAATTCCCTAGGAAAACAGCTCAGGAGCTCACACTTTTAGCAAGCAGGCAGATCTTTGTAGGAAGCACAAGAGGGATGAAGCAAACACAAATCTTTTATCTGAGAAAAAGAGTGACTGAAATTCTTCCATGAATGATGCCGGTAAGCCTAGCACACAGCCTTTCCTCATACCCAATGCAACCAGAAGACACAGAAGACTCTGTGTTTTGTGTCTGTGTGACATCTTGCTCTTGGATAAGGGAAGATATCACTGAGCAGCATTTTGCTCCCCTGCTCTGCACCATCCCACAGGAGACATGTAAATATCATACCTCTTTCAGCCTTTAGGTGAAACCAACTCATCAGTGATATCTTCATAATATTTAACAGATGCTTGCACCTCCCCTGGGCTCAATAAATACATTCTGGGCTCATCTCCTATCCCTCTTAAAGGCACTAGTTAAAAGAACAGAAGGGGGGAAAAAATAACCCCAGGTGCAGAGCAGTGCCCTGTGGAATGAGGCTTGGGTCTCAGAGCCTTCCTCACACTGAAACCCCCCACGAATGAAATATGTCTCACTTGGGGCAAGAGGTAAAGAAATCGTGATCTATCAGCTGCTAAAATGCATCAGCACCAAGCAAGGAAAGGGAGAATCAGGCCCTGGGGGGACAGGCAGGGATCACTCAGCAGCATAGGCAGCAGTGCTACAGCAAAGGTGTTTATGAAGACCATCAATCCTCCCGTTTCTAGGGCTGGGCAGCCCATCAGCTGGGATTCAGCAAGAGTTTCCTCCCCTGCACCACGCAGAGCTGGTGCCAAGGACCTGAATTACTATGCTGAGTAGTATAGGGAAAAAGTGCTTTGTCTTTTGTAATATCCAGTGTTGGCTCACCGACAAAAACAGAGAAACAGGGTGGATGGAGCACCAAACTGGGATGTCCAAGCCTTGAAGCAGCAGGATGGCTGCAGGTGGCTGCAAGACTGTTGTATCTAAAAACATTGCACTTCTTTTTCCATCTCCTTGGGAGGACAGACAGGATGGTCCTTTCTATGGAGTTCAAACAGAGGTCCACAGGGATTAATCCCTTGAATGCCAAGGGAGCCCCTAATTCCTATATTTCCCTGGTGTGGTGAAAAGAGCTTTTGATCCATGACAAAGACTGGGCTGCAGGTGTCCCTTTCACCCATCGTCCCGTTTCCCCCATTTTCCACAACTGCCCTGTGCCCCAAGTGTTGTATTCTATGTGCAATCTTTAGGCAGAAGATGAAGTTTTTGCTGTGTGTTTTACCAATGCCTGGCAGCTAAAGTTGTTCCCCATGCAGAGGCACTGGCTCCTCAGCACTAGAAACAGTAAAACACCACAAACACTGTGTATTTTCAGTAAAGAAATGTAACCACACATGAGCAGGGGGAATTCAGCTTTCTGGTAGAAATAAAAGGGTAAAGCAGTGCTCTTAAGACTAATGAAATTTTCCTGGCTGTCATCAGGACTGGCTGGGAAAAAAGGGCTTTTCCTGTTGATTTTGCTATTTCCTCTAGCCAGTAATTATTTCCTTCATTTTCTTAAAGCTTTCACACCTTGTCCTAGTAATCTCAGTGGCTGCAAGGATCCCATTCTCTGTATTTATTGGAGACATTTTGACAAGGTCTGTTTAGAGACAGGAAATCTCTCTGTACTTTTATATGGGCAAAGTCATATGGGGAAATTGTCAGTTCCTTTGGGAATTTATATGGGAAAAAATCAATTCCTCGTGCAATGGCACTAGACAGACATCTTTAACTTCCTCAGTTTTTCTTCTTATTTAACCATAAGCTGCCATATTTTCAGGTGAATAGAAAGATACGTCATTTGTTAGCCTGTGAACACATCTTAAGCATGAACTTACCTGCATCTGATAGAATGAGATCTGGACTTAGGATGTGGAACTTCCAGGGACTGGGCATACATCACAAATCGTTATGGTACACAAAGCTTTAGAGATTCAGCTCACTAAATCACCAGTTATCTCCATATTATCTCCAGCATTTACAGATCCTTGCCAGCTGTAAACAGTGTGGCTGGGTAAGGATGCAGATAATCTCTCTGCCTTTTGTCTTCTGAATGGATTGGCCACCAGTAGCCAAGATCAAGGTAGAAATGAGGCCTCCACAGAGGCATTGAGAATGGGCATTAGGAGCGCAAACGTGGCACTAGACAAGTCAGAGAGAAAGACTATTAAAAAACGCATAAAATGTTTGTAGCCTAGTCAAGAGTTTTGGTTGAGCAGATGGCCTGACTGCAGCTCTACCGAGTCAGTTGAAATGGTTTCATGGCTGTGAACAACCTAAAGGAACTGTTTGCAACACCCACTATGGTACATATGCTTAAATAACACCATTTGACCTGACAACTACACAAACAGAATCCCCTTTAGAGGACTGTCTTGTAGCACCTGTCAAAGATCCTCTTGATCCTCTAACACAAGGTCTGAGTGAAGAGATGGGGAATCTAACACCACACCCACACGCTGTCTAACCCCACAGAGAAAACACAGGCAACGTGAAATCCTTCCCAATCTGTCATCCACAACCAACCTGCCAGAAAGCAGCACATATCTGTAAATACACTGTGGGAAGGAAAATGCATTGTTACTACACATAAAAACATGCTTCCTTCAGGAGAAAGGACTGAAATATGTTCAAGGCTAGTCAGCAGTAAGAGGGTCTCCAAAACATGTGATTCCTACGAGCCCTCAGTCCTTTCCACTGTAAGCTTTCAGCACAGCTTGAATCAATATTGCCAATGCAAAATCTGTTCTTCATCCACAGCACAACGTTGAGGTGAGCCTATGCTTTGCCTTGCCTTTTTGTAGGGATGGATGTCAATCTTCAGCTCTTAGGATCGCAATTTAATTCTCTAGAAGACAGCAATGAGATTCCTGGTTCACTCAGCAGTTCATTCATTTGGGAGTTTTTCTGCATTTGTCATTGGACAGAGGTGGACTTTTGCAATAGATTGTATATTTTACAACCTTACTGTAACCAGGGCAAGCTCTGTTCCTGTCAGAGCAGCAGAATTTGACAGTCCTGCTCTGAACCTCTTTCTCTCTGGCTCCATCAGTTTGAGCAACAAATGCTGATAGTAAGAGTTTGGTTTCTTTCCCTAGCTGGGTTCAGGGCCTAGCACAGTGGGGCTTTACTGATCACTAGAGCTTTTAAGTGTTATTTAAATACTGTAATACTTTATCATGTCAGTGATTGCTCTTGGGGATGGTCTGGGTATTTTCAGGGTAGGTTGCTACTTACAGCTGTGAAGCCTAAGAAGTGTCTACAAGAAAGACTTGAGACTAGGCTCAGAAGTAATTAATTGAAATATAAGAAGCACAGTCAATGCATGACCAGAAAACTGTCCAGATGACCAGTCTTATGTGTCTACTCCTTTTATAAAGCATACAAATACATCACTTAGAAGAAAAGAGAGAGGGGATGTGATGTCTAGGATATCTCACAGATCTGTGAAACAAACGTATTGGCTGGAGAAGACATGGCAACAGAATAATTCTTTCCCAGAGAAGATGAAGTACTGTCACTGTAAAAAAAGGGAAAGATGTGACATCCTGAGATAAGAGAACTTTGTCCATATATTTGGCCTTAATAGAGTGTACCTCAAGAATTGGTATTGCTGATCTGAAAATGCAGGACAGGCAGAGTTCACTGAGGAGACAGATCATTCATAGCAGAGGATGTTACATTATTTCTCTGCATTAAGAAGTGATGGGAAAAGGACACTCTTAAGGACTGTTTGAAGGCATCCCTATGAAATAGGCTAAGGAAGAGATGAAAGAGATTACTCAGTCCAGATCAGAGACACCTCTATCACCAAAGATGTGAGACCAAGCCTGTGAGCTGAGCCTAACAGGGTGATCAACCCTTCCTTTCTCAAGGCTCCCCACTGCGATGGGAGAAAGACATTTCCTTTTTGAGTCTCTTTGCCTGGTCTATGAATTAAGGCACTGCTCTCCAGGGATATCCATCTGGAATGCATCTGACATATTTCTCCGGTGTTGCATTTGGCTCACAGGAATTGCTGTCCTCCCAAATAAGATCAGGGGTCCATCTACCCCATCTGCCTGTCTTTGAGAACAGACAACACCAGATGCTGGAGGTGAAGCTGGAGGAAACCCCTGTGGTCGGGAGTTATAGGATAGCCTACCTAGGGAGACATTTTCCTTCAAAAATCCTATTGCTGAATGTCAACGAATAGGCAGGAACGTGAGGTTTCTGCCTTCTCTAAGAATATGTGCCTGTGAACAAACACAAAAAGTTGCTATTTATGGGTTACTCTCCCTCAGCTGAGCTGCTGTAAATAACCGTATATGTTGATGGCCTGCTCCTGCTGAGAGGGAAAATGTGTCACCTTAAAACTCAATGAACTCCTAGTTCAACTCTGGCTCTTCCTGAAGAAATAAACTGCAATAAAATAAAAAGAGTTTGGCTCACGTTTGATCCATCTGAACACACCCCACTGTTCCTGAATCAAGTATGCATTGAAGCAAGATCATACTGGAATTGCACAGCAAGTGAAACTGCGAGAGCTGGCTGTGTTAGCTGCAGTGCTTTCACAACAGGGCATAAATCTTCTCTGAGAGCAAGAGGACAAAGGAAGGTAAAAAGAAGTGGAAAAACAAGGTGCTGCTCTTATTTTCTTTAAAGGACCCAGACAGAAAATGCAAGCTCAAAGTCTTGACATGATGTGCTAAGGTTAATTTTTTTTTTTTACAGAGTGAAAAAAAAAATAATAAAAGCCTTACATTCCACAGCAGCAAGTCAGGACAAAGAGGAGACTGAAACCATATCTGCAGGAGAAGAAACTGCAAAGATGCAATACAGTTACCAGGAAAGAAAAGGAGCCAGCACTGTGGGGCGTGAGCTGTACCTCCGGGGCTGACGACTGGGAGACTGAAAATAACCTTCCAATAGAGGCCTGGTCCACTGCAGAGCAGTGCAGGTGCCTGAACCCAGGAGTTCCCAATGACTAATTCCTCACTCTGAAAAGGAGTCTGATGAAGATAATGTTTTAAGAAGAGAAAGAAAATGCACTTTCTGCAACTCCATGAACTTCCACACGGGATGATGTGGAAAACACCCCATGAGATTCATCAAACCCTGTTTGACTGTTTGCATCTATGACAGGGTATTAGATTCCTGAAATCTTGTCAGCAGCAGTGAGAGCAGCAGCCGAGACTTTCAGAAAGAGAGGTGCTACATACCTGATGGATGAGAAAGGGTTAGGTCTGATACAGGGCTGTTGGACTTGATCAAGATTATCTACCTTGTGCCAGTTCTGATCAGGCAAAACAAAACACAACTCTGTGGCTTTTCAGGCCCCAGCAAGTGTCCTGTCCTTGGCACTGCTAGATGGAGTCAGGCTAGCTTAGCTAGCAGGTAATGAGTAGCTAAGCAGGTCATTTGGCAGACAGGATGACTGATGAATCCTGGGTTCCTATGGCTTTGTGCCTTGTGAGTCATCCCCAACCCAATTAGCTAGTGATAGAAAAGACTGAACTTTCCCCAGACATATAAAGTGAAAGAGATTCCCTCTTCAACCAATTTCTCATCCTGTAATTGAGTCAGTACACGAGATGGTCAAGCATTGTAACAGGCTGTCCAGAGAAGTGGTGGAATCATCATCCCTGAAGGTATTTAAGAGGCACGTAGATGCGGTGCTTGGGTACGTGGCTTAGTGATGAGCAAGGCAGTGGATGGTTAACAGTTGGACTTAATGACATTTGAGGTCTTTTCCAACCTTAAGGACGCTGTGTCACGAGGGAAGAAAGACAAACGCACACAGTGCAGCCTTGTTGCTTTAGGAACCAGGGTGAACAAGGTAACAGCCCTCACTGAAATCACTGCTCTGAGAAGTCACCCACTTCAGGTCTGCCATGAAGACAGAGATAACTCTGCAAACCCTTGCAAGACAAACTCCCTGGTGTGCCCTTAGGGACTTGCAGACTTGATGCATTTCCAGCCTCTCCCAGCAGCTTGTAATATTTCAGTGTTATCCTGCTCACCTGAGGAAGAAAACATAAGATTGAACACAACAAGGCCATGAGCAACCTGACCTAACTTGGAAATGAGCCCTGCTTTGAGCAGAAGTTTGGATTAGAGATCTCCTGAAGTTCCTTTCTACCTAAACTGTCCCAATACAGACCATGGCCCTCCAAGGGGACAAAACCACTGGAGATGTGCCTCATTATTCCTCCTGTTGGGATGCAATCAGGCAGTGATAGGATGAACCTCCACAGTAATGCACAATTGCTGAAAGACAGCTGCCTCCAGCGAAGGTGGAAAAGGGAGTCTCCATTTGTTGAGTTTATTTAATCCTTCCAAAACTTGTGCCAATCAACACAAAAGAGCTTCTCTCAGCAGGGAAGGAAAGAAAAAGAGGTAAAAAAGGAGATTAAAAAAAGGAAAGAAAGACAGAAAGAAAACTACTAAGCCCTCATTCAAGAGCTAGCCATCCTGTCAGCCTAACACTTGAAGCTCCCGAGGACTACCTTGCACCTCATCTCTCCTCTTGCCTTTCAGATTCTGGATTTCTCTTTTTCCCCCTGTCCCATTACAACAGTCTTTGAGCCAGTCCTGGCATCTCTCTCCCTCTTATGCAATGTTTGCCTACTACATGATCCCCTCTTCAGCAAGAAGTTTCCCCAGCTGTAAGGAAAGCTGACAGCAAACAGGGACCAAGGCTCATTTTCTGCAGAAATGCACACACCTCGCAGATTCCTACATGCTTCTTGCTGTTGGCCATAATAAACTCTCCTGGCAGTCATAAGCAGAATTAATGCATATTTGAGTCCCCAGCTGGGGGGGCTGATGGCACAGCAGATAAAACAAAAACAACTATTGTATTTCCAAAACAGCACTGGGGGAGATGTCTTTTCATGTGACACCACATTGCAAGAAATCACATGGATTTTCTCTGATGTGAAGCTTCAGGGGATCATTGTGTGAAACAGAGAGGCAATGGCTTTCTACAGCTCTGCATCAGAGTAATTTCCAATTGTCCACGCTCTCACATGTATCATAGGCTAAATCTGGAAAAATCTGGACAGGATATGGGACATTCAGGATGGAGATATTTCCAGGAGGAAATAGGTATCTGAGACCAAGTCATTGCAGGATATCACAGCACAGAGCTTCACTAGGTAAGCCCAGTGGGGTCCAAGATTGCTTTATGCATTATGCACTCACGGCAGAGTTGACCACGAGGCAAGACCTGTGTTCCTCTGTTTTTCCCTTCTCGTTCTAGGCTGGAGAATAAACTGAGCTCCCACAACACCTTCTTTCCCAAGAGATCCCACAAAACATTTTTGATGGCAACCCTACTGGATACCAACTACCTCATGCTCATGCAACTTGGCGGGGGTTTAAACATAGTCTTGACCTTAAACAGCAGGTTAATGCAAGGGTCAGAAGTGCTTCCCCCAGCCAAAGATGCAGGAGGTCTTTGGGAAGAGCAGCACGCAGTTATCCAAGCAGGAATTAAGTAAAGGTAACAGAAGCCTTTCCTGCAAGACTTTTCTACGATACTTTTAGAACTGAAAGAAGACTGTGTCCCTGTACTATGTATTGATATTTGCCTCTAAGGCTAACATCCATTTCTCTTTCTCATCCACTGCATGAACACTTGAGTCTGCACTACAAGGTCATACCAACACAAACTGCAGAGCTCTTAGAGCTGCAGTGAGATGCTGAACACCCATCTACGTTAATTAGATACAGGAAAACAATTAAGTTCAGAGTTCCTGGAATTACCTGATGTTCACTATCCAGATGAAGACTCAACCACTTTCCTTGCAATATACCCTGAAAATACTTATCCAGATTGGGATACTCAGGCCATTCACATTGCCATACAGTGTGCTACAAAACTCTTGGGAGACAGCACCTTCTCTTGTTCAAACCACTGAGCCAGTGATGCACTAATTTACAGGATAGCACAGCCCAGCAAATCTAGCACTCATCTCTAGCAAGAGAAGTAATAACTTTTAGGGAAGTAAGGGCAAAATGCCACCAAATACCCAGGGTCTAAATGAGTTGTGCCCTAAGCAGACCAAGAGAGAGATTATCTTTACACTGAAGACATTTTAACAACACAGAGAGGATAATTTAATGAAAAGATGGTAGTATTTCCCCAAGGGAAATGCCCCACATAGGAACAGAGGTGAGAGAAGGTTCTGGATGTACCCATCTCTCTCCATTAGCTTGAACGGAGAGGTCTCTACAAACTACACCCACCCTACAGTTCTATAAGGAGTCCACAGTACTGGCTTAGGTTAGGCACTTGGTTTGTAGACAGCAGATCCCATGGCTAAGTGACTTTCCTGAGCTCAAATGAATTCCCTGGATGAATCATGGCCTGGATCTCTGCTTTTCACCTCTTTCTAAGTCTATCCATCCCTCTCATCACCCAAGTTTGCCTGATTGTCAAAGTTTCTTAAAAATAAACAAAACTTAGCATTTAAAGCTCTATCTCTTTAAGCACCATGGCATCCCCAAAGGATGAAAGTCAGTCCCACAAAAATGCTAGTACCATGGTTAAATGGCTTGCTGAACTTCTGCTAGTTCTGTTTTCATGGCTGACTTCCAACTCCAAAAGCTGAGCTCACATAGGTCTATGTTTCTGCTCACAGTGCCAACACTTTGCCTTTTCCTTTTGTTCAAAACCACTGGAAAAAGAGCACAGTTTCTTCATCGGTTATTTGAAACCTTGGTGATTGTATTTTTCATTTCACAAGAGAATGAAAGGGGTGGAGTTTAGACATTGCCTATAGCAAACTAGCAGTATTTCACTACCTCTGCAATGACACAGTTTCCACACGCCACAATAGTCTCATGAAAGAACACACTGACTGTGAACTTTTTCTTCCAACATCATATGCTAGCTTTGACTCTAGACCTTCCTCCTGGTTTAGGATACTGGCTGAAATCTTGCTGTTTGGATTAATATCTCTCTCTCTCTAACTGAACTCTGGAAGGGAAAACAAGGTTTGACTTACAGGGCATTAAGAAAAGTTTTGCAAAGCACCCAGAAGATAATTAATTAGCCTTTTCTCTAAGCACAGCACTGTCACTGAAATAAAGATGCATCATTTGACGACTTGCACTCAAAGGATCAGGAAGCATGAAGCACTTTTTCTGTTGGAATCAGTTTTCCCATCTCTATGCTTTACCAGTTTGTCTGGGAGAGGAGAACAAGAGGCAGAAGTAATGTGTCTGTAGCCATGGAGTGGCTCAGTTCCAGATCTAAGACTATGAATGCCCCTTCTTCTCTTAGCCTTCTGTCTCAGTCAAGGCCAAACAATGTCCTCTAGGCTGCTGACAGTTCCTCAGCAGTTGAGTTCCAGTTTATTCCTATAGGCTTTTATGGCTACATTTATCATCCTGAGACAATTTAATCTCTAAGTATCATCAAGTTTATTTTTTTTGATCTGACAAATCCAGCCTGTTTTTTTTCTTTTCTTTTTAACAGTCTTTGTGGTTAATCTTTTGCCCACTGCAATGTTGTTGTTCTGCAACTGTAGCAAGTCAGAAAACTCAGCAGCTGACTCTGCAAATATTGTTCTTAATCATTTTTGACGGGTTTTCATACATAATGACAGCCAAAAAACCATGAGCAGGGATCCTGTTCCATTACATGCATTACCTTAGTTTGAATAGCTGGATCAAAAAAAAGCTATACACGCATAGACACACAAACCCTACAGAAAGGACTTAGGCGGCTGTAAGGGAAAGTCACTTTTTCACAGCAGCCTCCAACCGGGGAGCTTATGGCCAGCTGGTCAGCTGAATTCCCGTCTTTTCAATGACCCAATTTACTCCTATCACTTGTGAATCAGAGGCATCCTCCAGGATTTGGCAAGAGAAGGGGTGCAAGATTCTTGGTCCAATCCCATCTGATGAACCCATAGTCCATTCTTCGTAAGCCCCCATCCAGCAAAGCCCTTAAGCACATGCAAAAACCTCCCTGACTTCAGTGGAATTTCTCACTGGCTTAACGCTGAGCATATGGGTGCGCTCATAGCACCGCCTCCGACGGCTTGCTAGCATGCCCAGGACCTGGTAAGCAGCTGACACATTCCACCCAGCAGCAGTTCCCCACTCTGAAAAAGGATTCCAGAGACTGGGGGATCCTTCAGCACAAGAAAAGCCTAACTGTTAAATATATTTTTATGTATTTCTTGTCTTTGTGCCCAGTCCTCACCAATATATTGCTGTCAGAAAGGTAGGGAGGGGGAGAAAATTCCTGCTGAGTTTGCTTCTTATCAATCACTGAAGCAGGCTTCTAAGAGGAGAGGGAGTGTGAGGACCTGAGTAACACACATCCAATTTGGTCCACTACGTGTGAAGATCATAAGGGTGTAACGTGAAGGAGGGAGAAAGAGACTTAACAGCTTGAGGAAAAGATACTGAGTTTAAAAAGAGCTGAGAGCAGGAAGGAATCTGACTGTAGGAAACTTGCCTGACAGGTGAGAAAATCCTGTCAACAGATGACAAATCCATAGCCAACACTTCATGTATCCTTGCTCCTTTCTTTTAAGAGCAGCCATGCTTTCTCCAGCTGCTTTTCTTCATGCTTTTTCCTTAAGGTCCTTTTGGCCCAAAAAAAGAACTTTGGGCAAAGATGTTCTCACCTGAAAGAGGTTTGTCCTTCTTTCCTCTCCCATGGCTGTGTAGGATGTAGAAACACAGCACTTTGGAGGCCAGCTACAGAGATGCCTGAGGACACACTGCGTGGAAATTGCAAGTAGGATAGGATGGATGGGGCAGGATTCAGAATTTGGTACAGAGAAAAAGACTGAAAAGTTCTACCAGGAAAACTTTATTTAAAACATTGTTCTGCCTACAATTTAAGCCCATTTATGTTCTGTCATATTTCCAGTTCCATCTCACCAATGCATTTAGAAGGATCACACTTAGAAGGATCTTTAGTAACCCAGAATAACAAGATTTGTTCAAATGTTTCCCATAGGACAGAGCTGAACCTGGCCAACTTTTATTGATCTTCCACCTGGTACCTGTGTCAGAGACTTAGTAAAATACACTCACTTTGTGTTGCCTTCATTTGTTGACCTCAGTGGATTTCATTGCTACAGCTCTGCTGTCCAAGCCATGTGTGCTTTGGCAGAAGGTGAATAACTTAAGAAACGTTGACATTTGTTCCATGTTTCCTTAGCAGGGTTTGGAGTTCAAGGACAATCTTTACTTTTGGAAAGCTGTGGGGAGAAAGCTGTTGACTGAGACATAATGACTCAACAAACAAAAGGCTTGAGCTAGAAATGTTAGGTATACTGAATTCTTCCCCTTGCTAGAAGGGCTATGGTAATTTCAAAAAGGTAAGAAAGCAGGTAAACGTGTACAGCCCATCCCCACCTTCCTTCTGTTTGCTTTGCAATATTCAAGTTTTAAGTATTTAAAGAACTTTGTGTAGCAAGAGCAGTCACCAGACTTGAATTCTTCTAAGCCTTTCTGACTTCCCACTGACCAGTTCATCTAAAAATCATTTTTCCTTGTGAAAAATCATCTGTCATTAGCCAACATTGGCAAAGTGGTGACATGAAAATTGGGGAAGACCCAATGCAGACATGGTGCTTCCACAGACACAGGGAACCAACATACTGAACAAAAAGAACAAGACTAAGACAGGAAGCATTCCCTTAATCTCAGTTCTTCTAGACAAATAGATACAACAGATGTCTTTATGTCATGACTTAAGCATCCTTATGCAGTTAGGAATTTTGGCTCTTATCCATCCATCCATCCATCCATCCATCCATCCATCCATCCATCCATCCATCCATCCATCCATCCATCCATTCATCTATCAAAAATGCCATTCTTTTTTCTCAGGTCCTGCATAGGTGGTTCAGAGATCCACTTACTATTATAAAGGGCCTGGAACAGGACTGAGCTACTGCTTGGGTAGATATCCACGGGAAATTTGTATTTCAGATCCAATCTCAGAATGCTAAATTAAGACTTTCCAGCTGAAGACTGTGGTATATATAAAATTTGACAATACAAAGGAGGTGTTTGCCCTGTGTAGGTTACTGGCTATAGCTCACATGATGGACTGAAAGTTGCTGAGAGAAGGTAGGTGTGACAGTTTCTGCCATAAATGTGTGTCTGACTTGGCAAGAAAATAACTTTTTTTTTTTTTTTTTGCAGTAAAAGGATATAAAAGAATATTTTTTCATAATCTCTGCACCAGGATGGAAATACATAGAAATAAATCCAAATGGAAATTGCCAGCTGGTCAGAGCTGACAAGGAAAATTTTGGAGGAGAAAAACGGTTGTGTTGGTTTTTCAGTTTCTTATTTCTTCAAATAAAAGCAAGCTGAGAGTGTGCAACGGACTAGTAGAAGATTCTGAAGTGTAATGTTGAGCTTCTTAAGAATCCCCTTCTCTGGAATGAATATTTTTATCTCTCCCTCTCACAAAATGGATTAACCAGAAGTAGCATAGTTTGCCTCCTGGTAAAAGATCTAAGACAAACATCCTTAGACTGAATGACTTAACCTTAGATTAGTCTCCCAGGAGAGAAAAACATACCAGTCCTATTTTCTAAAACATTCTAAACTAATCATGTAGCTGTGATAATTACTGATTTATCTTTTCAGTGGACAGAGAGAACAGATGAGAAGATTTATAGTTTTATTACATCTCTACTTTGATATCTGTAATTTCCTAAACATGGTACTCATGTTGAGTGTTCATCAAAGTAAATAGTAATGCATTTTGAAATCATGTAGAAAAATGGATAAATGTTCCATGACCACAGGTCTTCAGGGGATGGCAGAAAGCAGCTTGCTTTCAAGGGCTAGCTGCACATATTACAAGTTCAAATGATGCACAAGAGATTTACATGGTGACTTGCGGCTTTTTGTCTTAGCAACTCGTCATGACCAAGACTTCAGTATTCTCAGAAGTGTATGGATGGAGAAGTGTATTCTCCTTCAGTATGGAGGATTTATTTCTGAATTTCTTAGGCAAGCAAATTCTGTTCCACAAATTATGAATATCTCCAACTGTTTTAGAATACTAACACTTTTTGACTGTTTGGCTAGCCTGACATCAGTCTATGGGAAGCCTTACGAATTCTGCAAGTCTGTACTGTAAAACAGAAGAAAAGTAAATGAGAAGTGACTATATTTTGCTCCCATCACCATTTAATTCAAAAATTCACATTAGAAGGGGGAAGATCCTCTGGGGCACCAGTCCTTCACCTTTGATTATAGCATGAGGCGAGAGAACAAGAAAAGATTACATCTGCTTAAAGCTCAGGACGAGTGTTGCGAAACAAATTCCACTTCTAATTTCATCCTATGCTGTATTTTAGCCGTAAATGGATTTAACTGAAGAAAAGTTTTGCTTCATGGCCATCAAATATGACTGTCCCTAACCAATTCGAAATCTTTGAGCAGAACCTTTTCAAGAAAGGCTGAGCCTCCACAGTTCTCAGGGAAACTCTCAGCACCTCACCACACCAGCCCCTTTGCTATTTGGTGTCCAGGCTGCCAGCAGCATTGCATTTCAGTGGCATGTACTTTTCCACAGGGAGAATCACAAGTAGCAGGTGCACACAAAGCTTATTAAACCTGTCTTCAAATCAGCACACAGATGCAAAACACGACACTGATTTATTATTTACTAATTATTGTGCACATTCACATAATGGAGGAGAGAAAATCCTCTGTCTCTTTGGTGACTGATAAGCCATGAGGAATGAGAAATGCAATCCAGATACTACCACCAAAGCAAGAAGAGCAAAATTCTGGAACAGATGGCCTGGAAAGTTTGTGAAATCTCCATCACTGGAGGATTTTGAGAGCAGCCCCGGCAAAGGCTACTTTCAGTTGAGCTGCCATTGTCATGGGGAAGGTCAGTGCAGTGAACTGCCTTTCAGGGTCCCTCCCATCTGTTTTCTGTGGCTCCAAAAGTTTCCTGTTCTCTGAAACATCCAAGATGTATTTGCACACAAGACCTGCCGTGCACTGAGGTGTTCCAGACGCAAGCAGCACATTAAGTAAATGTTTTCTCGACAGATTGCCTTGTCTGAATCTGTGTGCCAAGCAGCTAGAAACGCTGAGGCACCCATGGGACGCCTTAATGAACACCCTGACCCAAATCTGACAGGCTGGTTCAGAAACAGCCTGTTTCTCCTGTAGAGCAGGATGACAGCACAACAGGAGGACACCCTGAGCCCCAGGACTGAGCTGCTAGGTCAAGACCTCCCAGGCCAGCCGTGAAAGAAGGGCAGCTCTCCTGCTGCCCACCCCGCTGCCCACAGCGTTCCCCCGCGGCCCTCCCTGCCGGCCCCATCCGAGCAGCCCCTCACAGGCTGGGGCCCGACCCCGCGCTCCCCACGCCAGCAGCGAGGGCCATGGTCTGAAATGGCTTTTCTCCGCTGGCTCCTTCGTGCCAAGGCAGAGCCCAGGTCGCAGCAGACTCATTTGTTCGCTTCTATTGAGACGGAGGGGTGGAAGGCAGGAGATGGGACGGGAGTCACCCAAACTTTTTGTTCTCAGGCAGAGCAAGAGCACCCTCTGCAGCTGAGCGCTCAGAGAACAGGCGGGAACGCGAGGGTGAAGCGATACCTCCGGAGGAGGACTCAGACCGGCTAAGCAGAGGCCTGTGTCCACTGCCAGAGCGCCTGGAGCTCAGGGGAGGGCGGCAATCACTTTGGTTCATCACAATTCTGACCCGGAAACGCATTTGTACCAACTCAAGGGCTGAGAGCAGCCCAAGTCTGACTTTTCAGACTCTGGAGTGTTTCCAAAGGTAAGTGTTGGAGCACCCCAAGGAGGGCCCTCCTACATCCAGAGTACCAGGAAATCACAGGGTTGTCTTCGATATCATGAGACTTCACAGGAATGCAAAATAATGTTTCAATTTTTTATTGGACCCTAAGTGCTTTTTTTTTCTAATTTGGGACTTTCTGCCTTGTTGCAGAAGTTAGAAGTGTGTTTTCTTTCTCAGAAAGTGAAAGCAAAGTACCCTGTCTTATGAAGAACACATGATTCTCAAAGCTGCAGCTTCATGGTAACAACCAAAAGCTATTAGGCTGAGGAATAAGGAACACAGCTATTTGTCTCCCCTTACCACTTCCCATCTTCTCTTAGGAATATAGTTTTATATCCTGCTTGCAATAAAGATTAAATTATTTTGTGTTTGGAAACAAATCAAAAGTCCCTCCTCCATCTTTTATCTGACCTTAGAGACAGGAATTTCTCTGCTACAGGTTCACAGATCCTCTGTTGATTGTTGACTGAAGAAAATATTGTGAATTTGACAGCCAGGGCCATACTTGATATCTGCAATAGCACAAAGATGTGAGGGAATCTATTGTGATGCAAAATCCAGATCTTTGCCATTGGCAGGTTATCAAATCATATCCTCACCATAAAATTATCCACATCCATCACACAGGAATATCCTAGCTCTGATGAGAGAGCTAAGATTTTTTACGATCCTAGTGTAACCCTTTCTACAGCTTTCCCTGACAAGGAAATATAGGCAAGTTAGTGAAAAGATTAGAGTCTGGTTTATTAATTAATTATGGGTTAAATACAACCAGATAAACCTGTTTATTTGAAAGTGAGGGCCAGGGGAGAGAGTTACATCATTTAATATTTCAGTTCAATGGTGCTGTAGATATGTATAACACACTACAATAGGAAAGTAGCAGAAGACTTCCTTGTTTCTGTTTAAAAAACCTCACAGGATAGGTCTCCAAGAAGCTAATGTTCATTCTCCTGATTCAAATCTTGCTATTAGAGAAGGCTGAAAGGAAAATCTCCTGCAGAGCTTAAATCTCCTAGAGAGCTTAAATAATATCTCCCTGGCAAGTATATTTATTGAAATGGCTTGGATCTTTCTGTTGAATTCCAAGAATTAAATTATTTAGGGTCAGTGAGGAAAGAAGAATGGACAACAAGTAGCTCTTGGCTCGGAGTAGAATTGATATGTTTCTCTATTTTCAATAATAAAAGGGGTAAAATGGCATTTTCAGAACTCCAGCTCCTCACTATGAAAGGACCAAAGCCATTTTGACATGGTTTTCAAAGACATTCAAACACCCAACATCTTTGTGATCAGCTACACATCACTAGAGCACCACAAAGAATGCCAGCAAACACCAGCATCTCGTTGTACCTGGTGACTTGTGCAAAAAGTGCCATAGACATCTTGTGAAAATGTGTATCATCTCATATCTATTTCTAAGGGGAAAGCAGACTAATTAAATAATTACCAGAAAACCCTTTCCTGTGGATTTTTAGAGCTAGAATTTGATACAGTTTTTCTCTCTCATTATAATAGACAATTACAAATAGACAGACTGTCCCATCTCCTTAGTCAAAAGAAATATAAACCGAGTTTTGCTTAGAGCTGGGACTCATTTGTCTTATTTGGAGATCTGAACCATATGATAATAACTAGAAATGACACAGCTGAACCCAGGGACTCCAGCTTTCTAAATTCTGGAATCAGACCTGACTCATGAGTTGGCTGGTCTCATTCCAAAACTATGAACAACTCTTGCTCTCTCACAGCTGAAAGGATAGGTTGACTTAAGATAGATTCACTAGGTTCCACTGATCTTCCTCCTGCATGTCAAAATCCTCCAGCATTCTCAAACTGCTGGCATATGTTCTCTCCCAGCTGCAGAACCTCTGCATCTGAGCATGTACTGAAAGGCCCTTATGACTCCTTTTTCACCTCGCCTTTACACACATTTTGCCTTCATGACAGGCCTTGGAAAGATGGAGTATGCTGCCTGCAGCACAGTTGCACTTAAAAGAGACTCCTGTAGTAGTGCTGTGACACGTGCAAGCATCTGCAGAATGTGGCAACACCTCTAAATCCTCCTGAGGGCCCCCTTCCTGTAGGTGTTCTTGCTGCTCTCCCACAGCAGTCCCCAGAAACACAGAAATCAATCCAGGAGGAACAGACAAGATGACTTGAGGGCAGTCTCCTGCTTGCTCAGGCAAAAGCACCAGATTTTCTGAAGGGACATAGTGTCTGCTGCTACTGGGATAGTCAGGAGGCCTCTACCATTTGTGTGCCCTGAGATTTTTTTCAGTGTTGCAGAAAGCCTGGAGCTGTTTTGTTCAAGCCAGGTTCATCAGTGCCCTGCTCATCTCTTGCACACACAGAGAGCTGCTTGTCCCCAGTTAGTTTGCTATGCAACTTAACCCTTAAGCAGGTGCTCTGGTCACAAGCCCAGACAGGACAAAGCCTCTCATCCCAACGGGGAGCAGCCCAGACAATCCAAGTGAAGTGCCCCTCAAACCACAGGGATTTGACTGTTCTTTTTATTTAAATTCTGTACTCTTTCTGCATAATACATAATTTTGCATTTCAAAAGCCAAGCCCTAGCCTTTCTTCTTGCAGGTAATTAGCTGGAAAAATGCCAATAGGTCCCAGTGTCTTTTTCAAGGCACAAAAGGAGTTTTGATACTCCTGATCCAGCTGTCTGTACCTCCTCATTAACCTTGACTACTGTAACGGGCAAGTTCTCCTCAATGTGTGCTTTAAATTCTTAATTTGGAGGTCATGCACTGGTGATGCTCTACCCACCCTTAGGTGGAGGAGCAGTTTCGAGGAAAGCGGTAGAATCCCAATGCCACCATCCTCTAGGCAAGGTGAAACAGCAGTCCCAAATGCTCACCCACAAAATGCCATCTGCAGACACCAAGCATCCTCCATCTGAGTTTCAGCACTTGCCTTCAAAAAAGACTGAGATTATGGTGCTGCCTGTGTGGCCTCAGAGGTGGCTGCTGGAAGGACAGAAAGCAGCCTAAAATCATGAGTGGCTATGGTTAAACAGTAGCTACATGAGCTTCAGTTGCAATGAGAGGTGATTATAAAATGAAGAGAAATAGAGCCCTTCCAAAGGGAAAACATGATATTCCACCCATCTCTAGGCCATGCCTAATTGACAAGCATAATTAGGAATAATTACCTTCAATTTTCAAAAGGGAGAAAAACATGGAGGTTAAGATTTTTGCTCAAGGGCACTTATATTACATAGTGTTTCAAAGACCAGCATTTTGAGTTTGGACTCTAAAGCACTGGTTTCAAAACTGGGATTTAAAAGAGTTTTCAGGCAAGAATCTTTAGTAAACCAAAGAACATAACAGCCCAGAAAACAAGTCCAGGCTTTCTCACTCCTGACAAACAGTACAATTCTTTGGGCCAACCAGATCTTCTCCAAGTTGCCTAATGTTGGGCACAATTGAACAACTAGAATAGTCTTTACTACAAGAACAGGTGATAAAAAGTAAATAAATTCCCTGTTTTACATTTAAGTAATTCTGATAACTTTGAAGCAATAAGTAGAGCAATTAGATGTGCATTTTGCACGCACATTTGCATGCCTGTACTGTTAGAGTCCCTCAAGCCAGCCTAATGCTTGCTAACACTGCTGGGTCATCAGTGTTTGAGCAGGATGCAATGTGACTCAGATTCAGATTATATGTCTAACTTCTATTCAGGTGGTTTTTTTACAAGATGTGGTCCACATCCAAACAGCAGCACTGCCAGCTCACTGCAGGCCTTGCTGTCCAAGAGCTAATGTGTCTCCTGGTCACTGAAGGCAAGAGACCTCTCTCTCACTCCAAAGCCAACACACATGCTTCAAAATTTTGCCCTAATTTCCTTAATCAAACTGGTGATGTGTTTGGATATGATTTCCTCACTCTGAAGTCCCTCCTGTCATGGCCACATGCTCCTCATTTTGCATGACATTTTTGCTTGCATAAACAATCCTTTGTACGTGCAAAATCTCACATTTGTGCTTGCCAGTCAAGCAAGCCATTGTCCGCTCAGCCTGTCTTTGTGCCTGCAAAAATTCTAGGGCAAATGCAAAGGCTGAACAGAAGAGCCTTTGGGACTCCCAATTTTCTAACCAGCCAAATCCAAATGCATTTCTAACTCACAATGACCTCATTGCAGTCAATGCAAACACGCATCCACCCATCCATCCCAGCACAAAGACTGAAGTCCTGGCCCTCTCCAAGCTGATGGGAGCCCTGCCTCTGATTTCTGAGAGATGTCTGAACTTCCCTTGTGTGTTTGGGGTTTTTGTCCCAAGTCTCCCTTTAGCAGAAATGATGCTCCTCAGTCGCACATCCTCTGCCACTTGCAGCAGTGGAAGCAGCCACATGACCCAAGTAATTAAGGCACCGAGTGCTTCAAGCAGCTCACTCCCGCATTCTGTTTGGTCACAAAAGAGCAGTCATGGACCGCTTCGACCGAAAACAGACCTGAACACAGAGACTCCATTGTCCCCAGGCCAGAAGAGATGGCTGCTGGGAAGAATTTGAAAGGCATAGGTTTCAGTATATATGTTGCTTTTCCATGAAACTATATACACTTTTGCAAATTATAAGCCGTTTCCTGTCTATGTTCCAGCACTTTGGGCTCAAATTAAAATCTCCTTAAAATTGGACCAGCAGGAGGGGGAAGAAGGAGGAGGTATTTGCTGGAGTTCTTGAGCAAATGGGAGGAATTTAAGGTCTTGTCCTCTGTAATTCCTCCCCTATAAAGGAATGTACTTCACCAGGTTGCCACATACTGAAATAAACTTGGCAGCAGTGAGAGAAGCAATGTTTTCCTTCAGGTTTTTAATGCTTTTGGCTTGGATTGCATTCTCATTGCTTCTTCCTACTGCATTCTCCCGCCTTCCCATCCAGGTGCCACTTAACACACTGGCCATTTTGCCGAAGGGACACAGCAATAAAAGAAACCATTCCACCAGGCTGTGTTGTTTTCCTTCCCCTTTGCCACTGGCGACCAGCAGACCTCCAGGCACCAGCCAAGGGATAGGTAATGTTTTATATGCCCCTTGCTTGGGTTTGCTTGCATACCAATTACAGCCTGGCATGCCTCTGCCCCCCCTCCCTCAAGGACTGAGAACATCTGGAAACATTCACAGTCCAAGCAAATCTGGCTCAAGTCCCAAACTGGAGGGAAAACAAACCAGGGAGCCCGGGAAGTCAGAGTGAGGTTCTCTGAGGCACACCAAGGACCTGCCTCTGATGTTTCTTCTCTTCTCTCTGCTATGTAATGGGAGTGCTATGAAGCGATCCACCTGTCTGCTGACTCCATGCTGTGTCTCTTTGGCATCACCAGGGATACTATCATCCATGCAATGGAGCTCTTTCATGGACTACTTTCCTTCTGTCTTCAGGAAGGACTATGTCCTGGTCTCAAACTCCATATTCAAATATTTCAAGATTTGATCTTTTCCAGCCATCTGAAACTGGTCTCCTGTTCCCCAGGATAAGATTTGCCAGTGTACCCTGTGTGCCTTGAGAGAGCACTCAGCCCCACTGCAACATGGAAATGCACTTTATCTCCCAGGGAAGGGCTGTTCTCTCTAACACCAGTGCTCAGCCATGGGCCATTTTCAGGCACCTCTTTCAGCCAGTGGAAATAGTTCAGTACCTGCCAGAGGAAAATTCAGGCCATGCACTTCACACACTGACAGCATCCAGAGGCACTGGTCTGCCTTTGCTTACTTTGCTCTGGAGGGATGGGCACCACTTTCCAAACTGATGCTGCAGCAGGCAGAGAGGTCAGTGCCAGCTGGCTGAGACAGCACAGAGCTCAGCATAATCCACCCAACTTCTGAGGTGGGTTTTCTAGGCTATGGTCCGTTCCATGCTGGTCTGGCTTGGTTAGTACCGTGCTCCAGATACCTGGTTTAAAAGCTGAAACTCAAAAAAAGTGAGGAAACCAAAGAGAATGGCTTGGTGTGGAAGAAAATATGGACTGGCCTTCACAATATTTTCCTGATAGTTGTGTTCATAGTGAAAGATGATGCCATGGCAGAAGCACATATGGAGCAACTACATGCATGATTTATAGCCTAACACAAGTTCTCCATTCAGATTTTCATCCAACTTTACAGAAAGCAGGAACAGTCTTTCTAGGTATATCCTTGGAGGAAAACAGTAGAAAAAAATGTGCAGAAATTTTTGGATTATTTTCTTTGGCTTCTGTTCTGTTCCACATACACATAAAGGCAAAGAGATAAAGACAGGAAATAGGCACTCACTATGCTGGTTTGCTGCTCTAATTGAAGTAGCAGACCCACGAGGCATGCAGCACAACTGTGGTCTGATTCCACCTCAGCTTTCTGGATTAAGTTCACCAGCAACAGACCATTCCTTCATTTGCAGATGGCTCCAAGTAAAGTACATATCAGAGGAATGGCAGCAGAATGTGTGTCCTGATCTGGAGTAGGGAGAGGAGATGGATTTTGCAGTGCCTGATGCTTATAGCTCATGCTCCCACAGGATGCTGGCCTTGCTAATTTCAAGTTTTGAGCAAGATCCCTGGCTTTTTAACATGGTAGTAACAGCAATCTCTGTTTCTTTTAGTCATGGGGGTCAGGGGTGACTCTGCCAGCTATGTTTGATCTTTGCTAATTTACCCAATTCTCCTCTTGCACACTTTTGTTCACACCTGGATATTGTTTCTTACTCTTTTGACATACTTGCAAATTAAAAGGTAGAGAAGATGGTTGCTATGATGAATCCATCCGAGGAGAGAACCAAGGAAATCTGGTGGGGAGATCTTGGTATACCAAGAATCAATGGGGTAAAAAGTTCTCCACCAGGACACAGGTACCCTGGCAGACAAGGACATATATTAATTTCAGACAATATAAATCAGAATTCAACTGTGGCTTCATGTTTTATGGGGTGAATTTCATGGCAATAGATACGTTTGTATTCTGTGAGACCAAGACAAGTCCATTTATGAGGTCAGGACAAGTAGGTACAGAACCAGCAAAAATACCATTTCCCTTCCTGCTCTCTCAGCTCATTTCAGCTCTGCTGTTAAGGTTAAACAACACTGAGAACAAAGAAATTCCTTCATTTTTTCCAGCTTCAGCTGGAAGGCTCTCAGATCTGAACTCAGCTAAATAAGCCAATTTTCCCAAAGCTGAATTTTATAAAGCAGAGAAACTAAATATAGAATGTATGCTGTCACTCCTCTATGCCATGGTGTGCCTTCTGCTGGAGAATGTAGAGGTGCAGAGTGGACATGCAGAGCTCAAAGGAGGAGGTCTCCTTCCTACTCATACACATTACAATTGCCCTGACAGGGTACATCTGTCAGCACAGACCTGCTCTGGCCCCATTCCATGCTGAAGGCAAAGGAGGCTGTAGCTGCAGTGGGCAATTTCAAGTTACCCAGCCCCTAGCTGCTCTTGGGGCCAAGTTGCTGCTCTGTTCTCCTGTTAATGATCAGCTCCTTGGTCCCTTGCTTTGCACCTCATCACAACCTGATGTCTTAGTTGGTCCCAAAAGAGTTAATAGATCTGCCTTGTTACTGTGGCACTTTTCCCTCCATACTAAGCAAATCACAAAAGCCTGTTGAGAGGCCTATCACAGACAGGTATATTTGTTAGGGCACTCAGAAAAAGTACTGACAAAGCAGATTTTTAACTAATGAGGGAAAGAAAGAGAGGGAGGAAAAAACCCTGGGGAATCCCCATCCATTATAGTTTCATTATCTTTTCCACTCGAAGAAACAAACAAGGTATCTTTTGGTACAGCATTTGGGATTTTTCTGATCAGGATGGTTAGCTGCTGTCTGAAATCAATGCACTCAGGGTTTCTCTTAGGTCTTTTGGCAGTGCTTCATATGCCAATCTCAAAGACAACCACAGTGGCTAATAAGTGTGCAGTTGAATTTGGTCATGCCCTTCTCCCACTTTCCGAGAGTTCCAGGGTAAAGTGCAGGTTACAGCAGGCAGAACCTCTAGGTGTTCCAGTAGAGGCTGAAGGTGAGAGAGATTTAAGGTCCCTGTTCCAGGTCCCTGATCACCCTAGAACTCCAGAGACCTAACCTTGGCCAGGGCAGGACTAATTACGGCTATATCTGGCAGTGCAAGCTCTGTTAGTGGATGGTGAAATGAGCATCTCCAGAGATCAGTTTATCTGGCCTTTCTTGCTTCATTCCTGAAAGGCAATGAACCCTTCTAGTCTAAAAAAGAAAATAAATCTATTCTCTATTCACTGATCCCAAGCTTTCCTATGCTAAGCATCACATGCTATCTACTCTTAATTTTATTTCAAACAAACAAAGCAACAAAACACCAGTGGATGCATATATTGACTTTATCTTAATTCTGATTCCCCAGAGCGGCAGGGCTCCTTTAACAGACCACTGTTTCCTTATGGAACAGGAACACAACTTGGCATATCAAGTTCCAACCCACAGGGAGGGTTTATGAGCCAGCCATAAGAGCCTGAAACATGACTCCAAGATGTGTCTTTGAGAATATTGCCACTGAAAGCTCCTCAACTGAAAATGCTTCATATAAAAACCTTAACTGGAACAGCCAAAGGAGAATGCTGGTGTCTGAGTACAGACTGAGGAATCAGCACATTCATTTAAAATTCAGATGCCAGCACTAAGACACATATGGAAACAGGCTCTATCCCTTCTAGTATGTATGATCATGGGGATCGGGTTCCTTGCAGGACCCAAGCCTCAGACAGACAGGAGATTTAGGCAATGGATGACCTTGAAAATGCTACAGCATAAATCACCATGGAAATCCAGGAGGGTGGGTCTGTTTTCCCCATATGAATATTTAAAGAACACTCATTTTTTCTAAGTGATAGATGACAAGCAGGTGGCCTGAAAACTGGAAGTATTCATGCCATTTGTTCAGGGAGATTTCTTCACAGGTTTTGCATTTACTTCTTTATCTACTTATTTATTTATTGGTGGCTTGCCATCTTATTCTCCAAGGCCAGGAGTTGGTTTTGGAAACTTTCCTGGAGAACAGCACTCCTGCTCTGGGATTGCTTTCTAAGCCTGGTTTTGATTTTAAGCAAGCAAGATCTGATTTCCCTGCTTTGCTCCAAGCTACCTTGCAGACCATGCTTTGGACCAGACCCTCAGCACTCACTGCATGGTTGGGACTGTGCTGATTTCATTAGTGCATGAATACAGCCAGATCTGATCAGCCCAAAGGACCCAATATCTTTTCTTTGACATTATGCAGTAACAGGTGCCCAGAGAAGAATATAAGGACCAGGCAAGTGCGCAGTGATGCTTCCCTGGAGTGTTCTCCCACTCTCCAGTAAGACAGTGGCTCTGTGTTTAAAAGCCCTTGATATATCTAGTTAGTTTTTGATTCCATGCCAGCTTTTTGCCTTTCCTAGCCTCCTGTGGCAAGGAGCTCCTCTGGTTAATTTTGGGGAGTTTATATTTTTCTCCTTGCTTGTTTGTGTTCTTCATGCTTTCCCTTCTTTTACAGATACTTATAAAATCTTCTCCTGGCCACCTTGCTTCCCAGCTGAAGAGTTCTAGTCTGCCTATTTCTCTTACAAAAGCTCTTCCCTGCTTCTGACCACCTCTGTCAAAGGGGCATGAGACACAGGTATGAAATCCCACCGGTCCGTCCCACCACCTGCTGGATCTGGGGATTGGGGCAAGGCTGTTCGTACCTCTGCTGTGGCAGAGCTTGTACACACACATCTCTACTCAGCACGAACATGTCCACAAAGGGCATCTTTTTTAAAACCTCAGTGGTTTTAAAACATGGATAGGAACTGGAAGGAAAACACAAGTCATAAAGCAGAGGGCAAGTTACTTTCCTCAGATAACCTGCAGACTGCAAAGTCCATCTGCAGGGTAGGTTAAAGAAACAAATGCCTAAGATATATTATCCAGGCATTAGTGGAGACATCCACCCAAGTCATTTCCTGGACCCAAGCAGGGGCTTAGGAGCAGGCTGATGAACAGCACTGGGAAAGCACTCTCCACTGGACAAAGCAGTACTGGGACAGGACTGGAGAGATACTGGCAGGGAGAAAAAGTTCCTGAGCCTCAGTCTACCCCGGTTTATTTCCTCCCGCTCCTCATTAGCATGAATAATAATGAGGTAACACGAGGAGGGGGCGTTGCTGGCAAGGCTGGTGATAGACCTAGTGAGTCTCCAAGGAGAGTGTATGCAATTATCTGAATGAAGTAAGACTAAAGCCAGAGATAACCAGTACAAATAAATGAGCAGAGATGAGATCAGGCTGATGTCATTCACCCCAGGCAAATTTTGGATCTCTCTTCAGGAGGAAGTTTCACTAACCAGCACAGTGGAAATAGGAAATTGAAAACAAGCCTCCGACCCATGAATTTCAGTACTGAGTGCTAACACAACTGTCTCCCCAAAGCCAAGGAAAAGGCCAAGTGGGGAAGAAAAGATCAGGTTCCCATTTATCTCAGAACTATCTTCTAGTCCCCAGCAGTGCTCTAAAATGGTTGAGTGACTTCCAATGAGTCACTTCCCTTCAGCCTCTCCTTCCAACTTTCCTCCACCTTATGTTAGATGTTGGGCTTGTGGAGGTAAGACACAAACCACTCTCCAGTGGTCAAATCTAACAGTCCAGATATTTGCCAAAGTTCCAGAAATTGTGCTAGCAATTTTTTGGAAGTGTTAAGCACCACTTGACAGTAACAGGAGTCAGAGAAACTCCACAAGCTTTTAAAGCAAAGCCAGAAAAGAAAATTGAGCTACTGCTGTCTTTCCCCCCCCCGCCCCCAGTGGAAGCATATGTATAGAGAGCAGAGCTGCTGACTGGTGTCCCAGTGACTGACATGCAATCTCTTGGTGAAGCCATTGGCCATGGATGCACAAGGGAGCATTCTTGTGCATCGTTTCCTTTTTTTATCTCACCAGCTGTATTTATAGATTTGCAGAATGCTCTCTACAGTTTGGAAATGACTGCCTCATACAGCTTGCTCCATCTTCAAGATTTTTATGATGTGGACCCAATCCAACGTCTAGACCAATAATGACAGCTCACATCTCAGCCAAGCCTTTTCTTAATTGTCCACAGGGCTGGCAAGGAAATATAAACATTCGTAGAAACAGCGACATTACTAAAAAGACTTTGACCAGCTGGCATCTTTCCCTGCCAGTCCTGGGGCAGCTTCTTACTGTATATTTCCTAGAGCTCAATCCAGTCTGGTCTTAAAATAGCTCAAATCATGGTGGTTCCCTGAAAAACAGAAAATGTAATGGCCAGAGATTTGCTTTCTGACTCTATCCATTGGGGTAAAACGTTGTTACTTCTTAACTCACCTGATGACCTCACAGCTTTTTTGACACAGTGGTACAAGGATAAGGTTTTAAGGTGTCTGTTGGGAAGGCTTCTCTCCCTCCATCCTTCTGCCACATTGATGGGGCCACATCTCACATGTTGGAGCTCCAGAGCTTTGGGGTGTTCCAGTGTAAGCTGCAAAGTGCCCCTGGTCCCATTTAGGATCTAAAGGCTCAATCATGCTGCAAAAATATTGTCCCAATAGATGGCAGCTTGTATGGGAGGAAGTTTGGCTGTCCCACCATGGTATATGTGTATGCAATCCTTTCCCTAAACTGTATGCTGTTCTTCTGGATCCTCAGCATCTCCTGAAGAAGGTTATGTCCTTTGTTTGCAGCACAGATTTCTGTCACTTCTTTCCCCTGCCAGCTGTCCTTCCATTTTGGTGATCTTCTCATACTTCCACAGTTTCTCCGGCTCACTTCCAGATTTTTTTTGTCTGTTCTCCCACTTTGGCTATGTGCTGTTGCCAAAATCATGTCCAAGGCCAAGTGTTGTGGTACAGGTGTGACTGTACCATCAGTCCTGACAAATCCTTCCTTACATTTCTCCAAGACTGAGATCCCTGCAAAGATTGTCATGAAACCCTGAGACCATATGGTCTTGTGCCTTTGCATTCATTTCTGTATATCCACTTATTTTTGTCTTGCAGGAGACTGTAAATTGGCTGGCTTACTCTTAATTTTGCAGTTTAAATAGCAACAGGCAAAAGGAGAGAGGAGTGGGGAAGGGAATGAGTCTGGTTCTTTGGTGTTCCCTCCACATCAATGAATGTTAGCAAGACAAAAACACAAATTGCTCATCTCTCTTGCACTTACAGGGAGGACCCCACCTCACCAGCCCAGACCTTGGGTACCCCATCCCAGCAGGGTCTAAGCTTCACATGAAGTCTGACTCAAGCTATACTTTGTGGCATTAAATGACAGTTAAGTACTGAGCAGGCTTTATGAAAACTCCATGCAGAGAAGGAAGTTTCACCACAGCAACATTATCAGAGATCGCTGACTCAGCTGCTGCAACTCCTCATTTTCAATTTCACAAAGCTGCAGGATCCAGACTCCAATGCTGGGGGGCCTGGGGCTTCAGGATTTTGGTTGGGGCCTACGTCCCCTTGCAAATTACCCATCGAAGACACAAGCAAAGCTGTGGGCTGTCATGTGATATGAAGCATTTTACTGCAGATGGGTTGGGGTTTTAAAATAATATGATACCATGCAATGAGCAGTTGGGAAACAGAGTTAGAGAGAGTGCCACTCCAAGCCCACTAGGAGACCGCGACAGAGCCAAGAATTAAACCCATGGCTCCCAAGACCCAGACTAGCGGCTGAGCCACAGGATCATTCCTCTCCCGTTCCTGCAATTGCCCCTGCTGAGGGTCTGCAAGTTCCCTGCCATACCAGAACCCCACAGGCAGAGTAGACTTCCAAAACATTCCTACCAGAAAGACTGAAGCAATGCTGGGGCTTGTCCCTGAGGCACAGAAAGTGCTCTCACTGCCACCCAGGACAATCTTTCTGTGCCATGCTTGCTGGCAGAGCCCAAGGACGCTGCAGTTACTTCAGTCTTCAAAGTATCAGCTTTCTTTCTCGGACACTAGAAATCCAGGCAGTCCAGTTTCCTTCATCCTGTACAAAGATTCTTCCCATACCACTAAAAACACAACCATCCCATTTCATCTGCACAGTAAGAGAAGGAGCATGCCAGCCCATCAGGCTGTCAATGTCAGAGTTCAGGAGGTGCAATGGGAAGTTGAAATGCACAGTACCCTGGATAGGAAAGCAACAAGCTGGGCTAGTCCACCAAAAAGAGCTTACAGCAGCAGTCACCATGTGTTCTCTTTGGTTCCCAACAGCCCTGTTGAAACACTCAGGTGCAATGGCAAGAGCTCATTCTGCAGTTGAACTCATGTGGAGATGGATTCCCAATATACCAGTGAGCAATGTCCAAGTCATTCAGAAACCTCATAGGAGACAAAAAAAAAACCAACCAAAACACATACCACCATGTCTAAATGAATGGTACACAAGAAGATTATTTCCAGGTATTTCTGATCTCCTGACCTTGAATTTGCAAGCAGAGCACTCTATTCATTTCATTTTTATTTGGTGTAATATCAGCAGAATTCCTTCGTGCCTCTATTACTCAAAGGATTGTGTCAGCTCTTCTAACCACATCATTGCACTAGGAATGTGTGTTCAGCTGGACATTCACCATAAATTCTGTCTTTTGCCTAGTCACCATCTTTGGGAGAAAGCTTTTCCTTTTTCTGTCTTTCCTTTTTGTTAAGAGATAATATGATCATAGATATATGCATGTAGCCCTGTTAAAACCCACTTCCATGTGCAACCAGCTATCACTGTTCAGCTGGTTATTAGCAGCAAAGGGACTGAGCCAGATGGACACACCACTGCACACTTGTGGTAATGACAACATTGCCCTGGCACACAAATGATAGGGTTTCTAATGTCCTCTGCTTCATCATTCCCTAGAAGTCTAGATCTTCCAGATTGGAACACAGTGCTTCAGGCTAGTTGAGGCATTGGTACTATAGAAAGAAAATAGATGGGTATCTGGATGGTTGGAGACTTGCCAAGCCAACAAAAATAGCTGAGCAATACCACAGCTTCAGCCAAGAATGGGTAACTCCCAAATTTTTAAGAAACTCTTATATTGCATGTCAGATGTTCAGGGACCAGGTAAATGCAGCTTAATGTTGCAACTTTATCAATGTACCCTACCATGGGTCAGCACTTCTCCCCCCCCCAAAAAAAAAACACTCCCAGAATGGTAGGCCATCCTGTGACCTCCATACTGGGACCTGCATCCAGCTTTTGGGTTGTCTGTTAGTTAACCCTAAACAATCTAAACAGAGAACATGAACATGAGATATAGCTTCCTCTCTCATTGACAATGCTCTTCAACTTGGATAAAAACATCAAGGCTTCCCAGCTCCATAAATCCTTTCTGTTTGTAAGGACACATTAAGCAGATCATAAACTGCTCTAAGCATTGATTCCACATAAAAATTCTCACATTTGGAGCATGACATCAATTTGGCCCATTGGTCACATGAATTCCCAAGCCTGCATTTCTCCTCTCCTTTTTGCTTCTTGGGTTGTTGCTTACAGAGAAAGCCACATTTCCCCCATTCCTCAAAGACTGCAGAGGGAACAAAAGCAAGGACAGGAGTGTTTCTTCCCCAAGGCTGAGGCAGCTCCAGGAGAGTAATATAGAATGGACAAGTTTGTTCAAGTGGGAGGAAAGAAAGATCACAATTGCTCTGGCAAAAACCTGGCATAGCTGTTCTTTGCCCAGCCTGGGCAGGACTTTTCTGCAGGAATGTTTCCTTGCCTGTCTGCCCACACCATAGGCTGCATTCATAGATCATGGGTCACCTGCTTCTGGGGACACAAGACTGAGGTTTAGCAGGTCCATTCTTCAGTGGGCCACAAACCATTTTGAGGAATGTAAATAAAACCCATTTCCACTTGTAAACTGTAGATAATATTTCTCTTCAGACCTTCTTTGCCCACTAGATTTGCTGCTCCTCCAAAGACAAGAGATTCATAATCCCCACTACTACTGATCTGCCCAGACAGAGCCACAAGGTAGCTCTTTACTCACCATTTGCTGAAAAAAATTTGAACTCAAAGCCCTGCACCTGCAGAAAATTTTTTTATTTGCTTGGGTATCTTGTTCCATCTGGAAACAGCAAATTACAAACTAGATAAAAAGAACAGTGTCAGTTCTACTCTGTGTATACTCCTGGAAAATAATAACCCACAGATCTCCTAAAAGTGCACCTCTATCTAAAGTAGCAGTGATGTAGACTGTGAGTAGTTCTAATTCAACCAGAGCTCTTAAAGAAATGCTTTGGTAAAAGCAGCAAAGTGGGACAGTCATTCCTAGAGCTAACAGCAGGAAATTAAATTTGACACCTCTGTGGATATAAAATGCAAATTTAAAAAACTGTACACTCAGTTTTGGAATAATTTCATTGGAACTGCAGCAGATTTTCCACCCTTTGAAATCTTCAGAGGAAGACTGAACTCATTTTCAGATCACCTACTCTCGATGCTTCATCTAGTCATTGCACATACTATGCACTAAAGAAAAAAAAAAAAAAAAAAGGCAAGAAATTCTGGTTGTCTTCTCTCCAGGGCTATAAGATCATTGGATACCTATGCAGTCAGGGAAGAGAGATAGTCATGACATGAAGTCAATTTCCTGGAACTGCTGGCCTGCATTTTGTTGTGGCAGCCTTTCTCCGTGACAGGTTTTGGCTTCACCTCAAACCAGTGAATTCAACAAATTAATCATCAGATAAATTTCTACAGGGTTTGGTTTATCTGCCACGTGTCAAGATTTATCTTCATAATTGTCTTTTCCAACATTACTGTGCAGGGACCACTACTCAAATAGCCTTTGGGAAGAACCATGGTTCTTGGGTAAAGTAGAGATTTTCAACTACATAAATGGCAATCAGCTAAAAGTTTGTTAGGGGACTTTCTGCTAGAGCAATAGCCTTGGGGGTTTTTTCAGCTAAGACAGAGTAAAGGAGAAAACTAGAACATCCACTTTCCACTTTGTGTGATGAACATATCCAATAGCTCCCTAATCTGTCCCCACTGGTGACCATCCCTCCACTCCATGCATGAACACCATGACAGGAATCACCACTTGTATTCAGCAAAGAAGGGGTTAAGCAGGGCCAAGAGCACCTTGTAAACAGACTGAAAGTGTAACCTTTGCTTATAAACCATGAGTTCAGCCCCAGAACATGCCTTTAATCCTGTAATTACATTCAGAACTCACTGTTTCAGTCAAGGAAATACTAGCTCCTCTCCGAATGGCACTGGGGATGACCTTAAATTATATGTTAGCTGCCCAAAATGGCCACAGAGCTCCAGTGCTTCCAGCATCCCATTCCCAATCAGGGGGACAGGGAGGGGGACATGTGTGGCTGTGTCACCCTGAATTCTGTGGGGCTCCCCTGCCCTGCTTCCCACCAGCAGCTCCCTGAGAGAGGAAAACTGCCTGCAGACATCAGGTTGGCTTTGCCCTTGTGGCTGACAGGAGACCAGATCCTCAGCAGCTTGGGAGCAGTCAGGACCTCAACCACAGGGAACAGGGCAGGCATTACTGGTGGAACGTGGTGTGCCTTCTTGCAGCTCTCCTGCTCTTGTGAGCACAGCCTATCCCCACCATCCCTCGGGAATAAACAGTGGTCAGGAGCAGCATGAGGGCAACCAGGCAGCTCCTTTTCCAATTCCAGCTCTTCTTCTGCACCAGCCTCTCCCTACAAGCAGTCTCTCTCTGGTCACTGAATGGCTGCAAGAGGCAACACAGCTCACCAGACCACCCTCAGACTGGTCCCCTGTCAAAATCACTGCCTGTGCCACTCAACTCTTACTCAGAGATGACAGGCTGGGTACTTCAAGAGTTTTCTGCCACAGCAGAAATGTGGGCTGGTCATCTGCCCTTGAGTAACCCTACAACAGCAACTTGTGCAGCCAAGGTTTTCTTTTATTCCCAAAGCATCAACAGTATCTTTTTTTGGAGAGTCCCAGGATTATTTTGATCCCTATTCACCTCCTCTCCATATCTGTTTCCTGCAGAAAATGTGCACCTACAGCTTAATACACATGCTTGGAAAAGTTTTTCAGGCCTGATAATAAACCTTCCTCAGATATGTTTTCCTCCAGTAATTTCAGAGTCTCTCCAGGTAGATCAGCAAGAAAAGAAAAATTATAAAAAAGGGGAACCATAGTGGCAGTAAGGCACCTGGCTCCCAGCTGCTCTGCCCTAGGATATTTGCTTGAGCTAAAATCTGCTGAATGTTTATCAGAGCTTTCAGTTTCCACTGGGAAATGGAGTTGCTTCTTTCTAGAGCCATCAGTCTTAGGACATAACAACGTGCTGTTTCTGAGGCTTCTCAACTGGACAAATGAAGCACAGATCTAATATTTCCAAAGAGTGGCTGGCAAGATCCTACAATGAGCAGATGTTCTGCCAGCACCTCCTGAATTGCTGGAGTTCTTAAAGTTGTAAACAGGGTTATCACATTGCAGTGAACTCCAAGATCTCTCTGGACTGGATCCATTTTCCATCCCCTTCAGGGGAGTGATCCAGGAGCTGGATGATTCATTAGCGGCGACTGGCCAGAGCACACAGCAGCAGCACATGTCCTGGGTTTTTGTGGGAGTAGTTGTGTTAGTAGTAGAGCATTGTCCTCACTGCAGAAACACCGGTGTGAGTTTCACCTCGTAGCTGCCTCACTGCTGTCCTCACTGAATCTTCACTTGGAAGATCTTGCCTTCCCCCTAAATTTGCTTTGCTCAGCCTCTCAAGGACAGGAAATACCAAAGGCAAAGCTGGACCAGCAGGTCATGGGTCTGCTAGTGGCACATCAAAAAACAGAGTCTCAAATATCGAATTAAAACACATCCATGGTTCCCCTTTAAATTGTGTATCCTTCACAGTGGGCAAGAAATTCAAATATTCACACCCCTCTGCCAAAAAGCCTACATCTGCAGGGATGAAGTGGTGACCTGGCCATCTGTCTGAGGTCAGATGAGATGCAGAGACTACCAGTGTCTTACCCAGGGTCTGTAGGTAAGTGTGTGTTTCATTGTTTGTACCTGCAGGGACACCACAACAGCCTGTCAGCTCAAGTGGAAAAGCAAGCTCCTTGGCTCTTCTGCTTTGGAACTATTAAGGGCAGTAAGGCAGAGGGTAATACTGGTTGGTGTAGTTGTGTAGAACTGGCTGTTGAAGTCATACTTGGTTTTCAAACCTCTTGTTGAAAACACTTCTTGCAGTTGAGCCAGTTCATATCAATTTCTTGAGTCCTAACCTCTGGCTCAGCAACTAGGAATTCATTCACTTCCTCTTAGAAAGCTTGAGCACATTAGTTCTGCAAGGATCCTTAATTTCTTTTAATGTGTGATAATCTTACACCTTTGCTCACAATCAAGTAATTACTTGCTTGAAAAGTCTCCTTCAGCTTTTACAACCCGTATCCCCAAATACACTCTTACTTTCTCCCTTCTCCATTGCAAAATGCTAGCATCCAGACCAGATGTGTGCCATTCCAGCAACACATGGCTGATAGCTTTTTAGGCTTGGCTCCCTCTCTGGGGGAAGACTGCCCAGAGCTGATCTGTCCCCCAGTGCTAAGGAGGGATTGCAGCTAAAAAGCATTTTTCAGAGTTCCATCCCAACTTTTACAGGCCACAAATAATCAATCTTGCCCAAAGCACCATAGAAATCTTCCATCTTATGCACGGGATACATGCCACTGAGTTTTACTCTGTAATTTCTTCTAAGCCCATATATTCCCGGTGACAGCAAGGCAGACCCATTCAATTTAGTACAGTGAAGAGAAGAAAGAAGAACTTCTTTATCTGAAGGTCTTCCTCCTGTTACTGCTGCTGCCACAGAATGAATTTGAGCAGGTTAAACTGACCTCCATTAGCACCCTGTGCTGCTGAGATAATACCACAGCACCATAACAATTTAGATTGCCAAACTTTGGCTGCTGTGGTAAGGCAGGACCATTGTAAAACTGATTTATGGGACCAAATGGATGTGGTGTGGTTGAATTTGCCTTCAGAAATCACAGCCTCTCCACAAGACCTCCTCCTCTCCCCTCAAGGTCTGCAGTGAGATTTTAGCAGAACAGATGACTCCAGGACGAGAGGAAGTGGACCTCACATTATGGGTTTTTTCTGCCGTGCAATTTGGGGAAGGCTGAACCGAGGAAAAGGAGAACTCAGACTCCATGCACTGACAGGAGTGGAAAATTGGCCGCAGAGCAAGAACTGTCAGATAATTCTCAATGGAATTCTTTCTAAGCGGGAAGGAAGTTGCTTATGGAATACCACAAGGATTAGCACTGGGCCTGCACAGCTTTTAATTATTTATATTGTATAAATTAGAGCTGGGGAGGAATTGGAGCGGAAAAAAACCTCCTTACCTGGCAAGCCAACTGGGCTTCCTCCAAACCAAGCTTTTGCTCTGCTTCATGCCTACTCTCCATTCTTTCTCCCTTTCAGCCTCTACTCTCCATCATTAACCAACCTTTTTTTTCTCTCCTTTTTACCTTCTTTTGCTCCAAGATTTTATGACATGATGTTATGCTCCAGTATGGTCTGTAGATATTGCAGCTCCACCAACTTGTGAACTTGAAAGAAGGCACAGTCAAGGCTCTGCTGACATTTTGATTTTTAACCTGTTCGTTGCCAATCATCAGTGATATGCAATTACTTAGAGCCTTGCTGCAGTCGGTCACTGTGCCCTCCTATAGCAGGAGAGTTTCTGCCCCCAGGATCCAAGGAGCCATGAGCCAGGTTAGGCAGGAACCTCACATTGCCGCTGATCTCTCTGCCCTAAACTCTGCTGTAGGTATGCATGGGATTGATAAACTTGAGCATGACAAGGTCCAGACAGGAATTTTAGTGACTTGTGGCCTGGACAGCCTGAAGGGCTATGCCCACCCACTACAGTGGCTGTGGAATTAGAAACAGATCTGGGGTCTGCTGTATTTGATGCCCAATCTACCAATGACCAACATTTTGGCTGAGTGCAGTATCCAAGCTAAGTGGGACCAGACCCAGGATACAGATTATTTTCAGACCTGCAAGGCAAGGAATTTCTGGTGCAGTGACACCTGGGAGGTGACAGAAGACAACCTCACTTCATGCCACCATCACTGTCATAGTGTTGATTCCAAGTTGTGCACAAGGACATCATCACTTTCAAGGGGCATTTTTATTTCCAGTCCCACTGATATGGGGGTTGGGGACTTGTTCTTTAATTAAAAGAGGTGACAGGGAACTGGCAGGCCCTTGGCTTTTCAGAGGTGGGTCCTGTCCTGCTTCAATGGGTCAGCTGGCTGAAGAAACTGAGGCTGAACATGAACCACCTGCAGAGTCTGATTTCTACCTTTCACTCTCTTCTTTCTCAGCTGAGGCACTATCACCATTCAGTGATGAAACCAACATAATCTGCAGATTCACAGGGTAAGCATGCAGTTGGGAGGAAGAGTCAGGAGCCATGAATTTTGCAGTGAAAAGGAATCATCTGAGCACTCATTTGACTCATATTTTTTCCAACAATGCCTTTTTTTTTAAGAGCTGAACTAAAACACATGAGAAAAGGATACACAGCCTCAATTTACAGGCATATGAACTGCTTTCTTCAGATAAGACTAAAGAAATAAATGTTCATCCTGGGAGTAACTCCATCAGTTCCTACACAGTCAGACTCAGTCTGAATCTGATTCACAGAACAGAAGAAAACAAACAAATTAACTCCAAAAAGGTCAAACAGCCAAAGAAAGTGAGAGGAGTGGAATGGGAAACCCAGTCAGTGGTTTCCCTCATGTCCTGAACTTCTCATAGGCCTGAACCCTGAACCCACAACGTAAGCACAGACATTTTTCATTACAACAGAGATATTTCAAAGCACTGGGAACTTTGGCAGTTGAGCCTAATTCTGCCCATACAGCCCCCACCAGGAGCCAAAGAGGATCAGTTTCATTGCTAAGGTGGCTAACTAGGATCATATGAGGACTGAGGTTTGGGGTTGTTTGTCCCTATGCTCTACATCCAGCAGCAAGGCAGGTAGAAAGTTATGGGGTGCAAATGGATGTTCCCTTCAGACTGACCTTTCCTGGGAAAAGCAAATTCATTGAGGCAAAAGTTTTTCTGGCCCTGGTTACATTCTCATCCAATGAAATATTGGCACTTCCTCTCACAGGAATGAAGATTTCCATCACAAACCAATGTGATATCCTTTCTCTGACAACAGCCAAAACTTAATGCCTCAGAGGAAAGCAATAAACTGCCACAGCACACTGGTCCAATTTTATGTGGCTAAAAGGAGCAGAGGATTGGGCTGATTCCCTCCTGGCTTCCAGGATGATCTCTTTGCTGATGCCTGAGATCTCATTGCTTCCCTCCCTCTCTTGCATGACTGCAAGTACATCTGCATCTGCACTTCATTGTGTTGCAAGCCACCACATTTCTGAAATTTCTGGTGTTTGCTCTCCATCCTGCATGCAATGCAATCCCCTGCTGCTATGATCATTTGCACCAGCCAAACCCCTTGTGTAACCATTGAGGTGGGAGAACAAACATCCCATGTGTCTATGCGGACACAGACTAAACAAAAATCTCCATGGCTTTGCTCTTCTTGGACAACAACCATATCACCTCCAAGGACGTGATATCACCTCCCATGGGAGGGTTGTACAGTCATCTCAGAGGGTGATGCTCACTTTGTGCCATGCAGTCACAGGCCATAGCCAGGATTTACCTGGTTTTGTCTGTCACCCCCTGTTACCACAACTTCCTAAGAGACATGACTGCTGTGATGCATGTCTGCTCTGCCATGTGTAATTTTTAACCCAGCTGGTTTCTTTCAACCAACTTCCATAATGGAAACTCAGGGTGATAGCTAAACATCGACTTTTGGGATTGTCTGTCTAAAATTGAATCCTACTCTTATAAGAGAAATGTGATTAACCACCAGAGCATCTACATGAGATACCACATGCTCTTTGAAGGGCCTCAGCCATGGGACAAGTTTCAGCAAGAACCTTCTGAGGAAGCAAAATGAGCCAGATGTGGGACAGAGCTTTGCAGGCACTTTGGTACACATTATCCTGCCCTGTCTCTCTCCAACACAGAGCAGAGTGACCTCTAAGAAGGAAGAAGGATGAGGCAGAGCAGCAGAAGCAGCAGTAGCACCAGAGCATACTCAAACAGCATGAAAGAAGAGCCATGCATGGGAAGACACAACCTACCCTCCAGTGGCTCAGCCCCAGGGCTATGTAGAGGATGGACAGAAAGCCTCCACAGAGTGAAGTCAAGCTGCAGTGGAAAAGCTTTGGCTGGGAAAGAAAAGATATTTTGTATGGATGCTTATTTCCATGCATGATGCATCCTTTCTGAGGAACATTGAAGAGGGCAAAGTGTTTCCATTGAAACAATAACAGAAAGGGAAAGTTTCCATGACCCTGTTCTCTGGATAAACAGAGGGATGGGTGGCAAGGGCTCATAGTCTATTGTTTGCTGACAACTTTGCTTTGTATTTCTGAAACCAACCAATCAAGAACCCAGAGGCCTGCCAGATTGCCTGCAAACCCCACCTTCTCATCCCTCATATTTTACAAAGTGCCTTTTATTTTTAACATTATTCCCTAAATGAATAGGCTTATGCAATCTCACTCATTCTCCATCTGCCTCCCCTTAGCAGCTCTGAAACCCATAGGCCCTTTCCACTGAATTTGCTCAAAGGGAAAAGATCCCAAGATAGGAAGCTACTGTCAGACTCGTGAAAAGGATTTGGAGAGAGGGTATAATCTGTGTTAGGGATCTGGGTGTATTAGGGATCTCACAGTAGGGTGAGAGATGAACTCAGCCATATCAATAGCTGAGTGCACCATTACTACAGGTGCACCATCACTCACTACTCCACGTTTAGGCTCTAAGGCCAGGTGGTCCAAGGGTCACAGCCTTGATCAAGGATTAGTAAGAGCTAATCATGCACCAAGAAAAAAATCAAACCCCACTTCCCATAGCATCTGAGGGGCTTCACCCCTCTAAGCTCAGACATTGTGGGGCTTGAAGATGCCTCTAGAAAGACAAGGAAGCACCCATGGGAACATTAGAAAGCAAGAAATCTTTGCTGGAGTAAAACAGCTAACAGAACCCCACCAGCAGCCACAGGCAGAATGTAATCTCAGTGCCAAAGAAGTCACAGCCTGTGAGACTTCATCTTGAGCATCCCAACTGCTCTGCTAGGGCTGTTGCTGTGTTCCCTACGGGGGATAGAAAGGGACCTATGCCTCCTTACGAAGAGTCTGGCAGAAGCTGGTAAACTAATTTGGGTGGCCTCCTTTGAGAGGAGATCATCTCCAGCAGAGCAGAATCAAAGGCATTACAAAGCTTTGTATGGGTGCTCTAGGGTGTGTCTCTAATACAAGTCCCTGCGAAAGAGAAATAAGGACTTCATTGAGCTTCTGACCTGGCCCGTAGGAAACAGTTCATAGAAATGTTCTTCACAGCCTGGTTTAATGTTCTTGTACCTCGGGGCTGCGTCTGGTGGTCTCTGTCTCTTTGATGGGGTGACAGTTCCCCTCTCTTCCCAGAAGGAAGATACAATTATGCAATGTTTCCATCGTCACAGAAGGGGAAAACGAGAACCTGCCCCATGGATCTATGGCATGGCTGGACTCAGAGCCACTCGGCCAGAGGTCTTACACTGTTAGCAACAACTTGCCAGCCCCTCCATTCCTCATTTTTCCAGCAGAGCCCTCTGAATACCATTGCTCCTGCAGCTGCAATGCTCAGATCCCAGAAACACTGGGATTGACACCAGTAGATTTGTTGCAGCCTCCCTCATTTTGCAAGACTGTTTCAGGCACTCTTGTTTCCCTGGGGGACATTATTGATGTGCCCAAACAGAATCACCAGCAGAGACCAAGTTTCTCAGGCTGCCAGCCCCTCTTGCAGCAGCAAGAAACCAAAGGAACAAGCCTTGGCTTCAGGGAAGGGGCTGAGCCCATTAGCTGCCTCACACTACCAAAGGACTGCAAAGCTGAGCAACCCTGTCCTTTTCTCTGCACCCACCAAGGAGTGGGTGCTGTGGGCATGAAGATCTCTGTGGTTCAGGGAAGCCAACTTCCTGGCAAAGGGTACCCCCAGTCGGGGGGTATCCCAATGTTTGCCCCACTCCTGCCTCTCTGCCAGCCAGACTCCACCTCCCTAGTTGTCACTTGGTCATGTGTCTTCTCATTCTCAGCTGAGCTGAGGCTCCTTCATCCACTATCAGGCAGTGGGACTCACCACAAATTGCTGAATCCCTGTGTCTGCAGAAACATGCCCCATCATTGGGGGGTGGGTGAGCAGAGGTCTTTAGTTCTGCGCCAAACACACACACCCTACAGCTCTGATTGTTTTCCCTGCAAGGCTGCCACGGCTCCAAGGAAAGCTCCCTGAACCCACAGAGCAGCTACTGGCTCAGACAACACAGCTTCAGGGCCCTCAGCCCAGCTGTGGCTCTGCCCCAGCCCCTGTGCTCACACACATTTTCCACTTCACACAGATGCTGCTCAGCTAACCAGAGGCCAGGCTGCAGGAGTCAGCAAACTTCCAAAGGGGAGGCCAGGAAGGAAGAAGACTCAGGGGCAGGCAGCTATTTGCTCTGGGGCAGGCAGCCCCTCTGCCCTGAGCATCCCCCTCAGAAAGAAGCAGCATCGCCTGACAAGGTGCCTGCACAGGAGGCACCTCTCACTGTCTTCCTGATGGTGTAATTTCAAGAACAAACCTCTATCTGCAGCCACTTTACCTCTCCACTCTTGTTGCAGAGCAATTTTCAATCACCATCAGTATTTACATTTCCTTCTCTTTCCCTGGGAGAACTCTGCAACCTACTGAAACCCATTAGCCTTTTCCTGGAACTTCAGATACCTGTTGGCCTCTCTAAGATGTAGAAGACCATTTTTTTTTTTTTTACTCCTGTTTCACCAAAGAGCTGTGAAAAGATTCACTACTTGGAGCTTTTCTTCTCTCCTGTCTCCTCAAAAAATGGCACTGGAATTGAGGCTGGGGGCAGATGCTTCTGCTGGGACCCTTGGAAAGATAAAATAACCATTAGCCTTCAAGATTGTTATGGATAAACACTGAACACTGTGCCCACTATTCTTCCAGAGGTTGCCTAGGAAGATCTGTGGTGGTTATCCTACTTGACAGACTAAACTGAGCAGCCCCAGTGACTCCAGATTCTCTTCCTACCTGGGAACGACCAGGTAAAATATCTTGCCTGTGAGTGTGACATGGCTTGGGAAGCTCTGAACAGATCTATGTTCCTAATGTGCTCACAGCCTTCTTCAAAATAGATAAAATGCAAAATCTGGTGTCTCTCCCAAAACCACTGAAACATTTTATATACACTTCTTGCTGCCAAGTCCAGCCCAGGGTAGTCAAGACTAGTGTTAAGCAGCCCTTGACCAGCTGGATTCACACACCAGCTTTTCCTACTTGCATTGCTGTGTCTTTCACAGTTGTTCATGCTCCAGCATGGCCATTGCTCAGAGCTAAATCAGCAAAGGCTGGGTTTCTCCAGGTAAGCACCTACAGTTTGGACTCTAAGCTGAGATCTGAGAAGTGAATATACAGTGAGCACGTGAATGACACTTCTTTGTGTGACCAAGGTCACATTTGAATTTAAATTCCCAAGTAAATAATCCATTACAGCTACTTTTGTGTTTCTTTTGGTTTATGCCCTACACAAGATGGGCTTTTTGGTGCCTCCCTGTGTCTACCCACAAGAAATCTTAAGTACAGAACTGCCATGAAAACAGGGTTGAGTCTATGCAAGGGGAAGATTTATTTTGCTGGAGTTCTCTGAGTGCATTACTTCAAATACCAGAAAGGCTGTGAATGCCCCCCAAATCTCAATGTCACTTACCAGCATGCCTTCCCCTCCACTCCAATGAGAGGAAACTGTCCAAGTTTGCAACTGCTTGGAGGTGACTGGGTAAATATAGAAAATATCCCCACGAAAAAAAACAACTAAGCAAATAAAATTTTGAAACATGATGTCATTTAGCCAGCCCAGTCACAGTCTCAGTGTAAGCTCCACCAAAGGGCAACCAAGAATCCAGGAAGGAAAGCAGAGCTTGATCTCATCTGCAATTTCATAGAGCCTCTGACATTAACCGAAAAAAATGAAATCCCCAGACAGGCGAGAGGTGAAAGTCCTGCATTGTTTTGTGCAGTGTTTGTTGAAGCCTCTAAGGGTAGGACAGAAAAAACCACCATTTTGAGTCCTGACAGCAGACTTTTTTACAAGAGAGTCTTTTTTTCTTTATTGGACTGAGCACCTGGCAATGGGAAACACAATTCATGTTGATCTTCACTGGGAAGGCCAAGGAATGAGTGCTTGGCTGGCTGGAGGGCTGACACAGACCATAAAGGTGAACACAGGAACCCACGTGCCTCACACTGAGATATGAAGCAGGAGAGTTCTGTTCACCCGGGGTTGTCATCAGGTCATGTTTCCAAATCCCCTCTTCACGTATCCTCTCCCTGCTCAGATGAGTGAGCAATTGTATGTGGGATTACCATAACTCACATCTCAGAAATGAGATGAGCTACCTGTGCTATCCAGGACCTAATCTGGAAAACAAGGAGTACAGAACCACAAAACCCAGGTTTCTGCCCCGTTCTCATTTGGGCAGGTAACTCACCTTGGTGCCTCCACTTAAGTGCAGATAATCTGCAGTTACATCCCCCTCCTGATGGACAAATACAGCAAGGGGTTTGCATATTCTCTCAGCAATTCCTCATGGCTTATCACCATCAAAATGTCTGCCATGTGTCTGGGCTCTCAGACATCCTCTGCAGTATGACCACATGGTGCTGCCCAGGGGATTTAGAGGCACCATTCCAAAGCAAATGCTTGCTTGGCTTCATAACAGTATCTTTGCAAGATAAATCACACCGCTCCCTGCCTTCCCCATCCAAGAGCAGCATTTATAATCAGAGCTTTTATTTTGCAAAGCAGAGCTGCTCCCTGACCTCAGAGGGAAGGAAGAAGATGCTTTCTCTCTCCTGGAAGGAGGTCTGTTCCCAGTCGCAGTCTGGAATAGCATGGATGAGTTCAGCAGGGGCAGCATCCAGTGCTGAGAGGAACGATCCCTTTGACACAGCCCATTTGAGGTTTGGGGTGAGGAAAAGTGGTGGGAAGGAATTAAACACCATAAAAATGTAAAAGGAGTGCTAAAGACACACACTGCCATTTAAATAGGTCGGCATGATTAAAACCTGATGTGTTGCAAGATCTTATGGGCATCTCATTAAAAACCTATTACTTAAAAAACACAGCTTAGATGGGAATGTTGTTAAAGGGCAACTTAAAATAAAACTGACCATCTGGTCCTCATTAGGCAATTGTCTATAACCACCATGTTATTATAAAATCCACTGTGTGCTCCACATCTGCTTATCTCTGCTCTCCCTGCCTGGCCCTAAAAGGGCAACACTGGCTGAGACTGAGAGTCTGGAAGGAGCACGAGCTGGGGGAGATGGAGGGGGTCTATGCTGGTGTAGCATTTCTAGGTGATAGTGATCTGCTCTTCCCACATTACAGGTCTGTCCATGCCCTCCTTATTATTTTATTTATCCCCCTGCCTTCTCTCCATCCCTGCATGGTATTTCTGCTGCAGTATCCACGCTTCTTTCTGTCTCCCAGTGTAAACCACCAAGTTTCTATCTTACCCCACTTTCAGCTTTGGCCAGTGCCCACAGTACACGTAAAGCACACTCAGTGAGCCCCATTCAACCAGGAACTACGGGTTCTTTCACCCCAACCCACAACAGCACGATCCTAAAACACGTGCCCTGTGCTGCAGCCCCAGACCACCCACACTGCAAAAGCGTGGAGTGGGTCAGCATCAGAAGAGGAATGTGAAAGACAAGAACCCACCTCCAGTTAATGCAAGACTGATAAGTCCAACATTTCCCAGAGGTGTTGCACGCCAACATGGTGTTTAGAGACCAAGCACGGACTCTCCACCAGACATTCCTTGTCCCAAGGCAGCTCTAGTGGAATCACATACCAAACCTGCATGTAGAACTATCAAGACTTCTTGTCAAAAATATTACAGGAAATCCTATTTTAACACAGGAAATCCTACAAGTATGCTAATACTTTCTACGCAGAAAACAAAAATAATCAACACCACAAAAAAAAAAAAAAAAAAAAAAAAAAAAAAAGAGAAAAAAAAAAAAAAAAAAAAAAAAAAAAANACTAGGCTTTGTGCTCGCTAGTGGTAGAGTTTAAGATGAAGGGGCTTTGTAAGAACAGCTGAAGGACTATTCACCCAAGGAAGGTGTCCACAGAGAAGCTTGTCCTCTGGACTATGTCCAGGAACAGGGCCACATGCTGATCACCAAGTACAACAACAACCCCAGAGAAGGCAACCAATTAATCAGTCCCAAGTTCATAAAAGAACTCAGTCAGGAACAACTAATAGGCAAAAGATGAGCTACAATCCACATCAGAGGACAGATATGGGATAAAAGTTCCCTGGAGCACAAGTTTAGTCTGTCCAGAAGGCAGGATCAGAAGCAAGACTACAGCAAAGCACACTCACAATGCAGGAAAGAACTAAATACTCTGGGACAAGCTGCAATTGGGCTCCTAGGGTGGGGGCTGAGGGTGTGGGTGGAGGTCTCAGGAGAAGTTAGGGTAATTAGTGCCTATTAGTATGCTGAGGGAGGTGCCAGAAGAACTTCTGTACCAAGGGAGGCCAGAGACAGAGGTATTTTGAGTGAGGAATTATTTCAGCAAAAGAGTAAAGCACTGAGACTGCACTGGAACAACTCAAAAAATCATTTCCTTCATCTCAGCATAATCTCCAAGCACTCCAGCTAGACCTGTGAGAGACAACCACTTGCCTGACTTGTCATTAATGTATCTTGTCAGACCCTCCCCTCAGAGCCCAGATAGCTGCAGTATCCATGCTGAAGAGTGGGACCACACTGCCATGGTGCAGTACATTAGTCCATCCAGCATACCCAGGATCAAACCAATGGGGACTCCTCCTTTCATGGACCTTGGACTCAGGAAGCAGAGACAGGGCCATTTTAAATGTCTAAACCATCTTTCCAGACCCAAGGATGGGGCTTTCTCCAAGAGGCAAGGTTCAGAGGAACCATTTGCCAGACTCTTAGCACTTTCTATACAAAGCACAGGCAGCTCTGACCAGGAGGAACACACAGGTAGTCCAGAGACATGGCACAGGAGCTTGGAAGCCCTAGGAAACACTGCCTGCCAATCCTACTTGCAGTGGTGGAGAGGCAGGTTTTCAGGAGAGACCCAACACCACCAAAATGCTTTTATCTTGCTTACAGAGGAGAAAAGGAGAAGGATGGAAACAGACACTTGTTGAGTAGGAAATGATCGTAGGAACAACATCCTGACTCCATTCTTTTTTAGAGGGACTGATAAAACAGATTTTGCTGGAGTTTTCATCTTGCCTCCCCAGGGAAGAAGTCAGTGATTTGCTGTCTGCTCCAAGTATTCACCCTGACACCATGCTCTGTGTTTACCACCAAGGTATGCCTCCTGTCCCCAGGCTCTGGAGAGCCGGGTCAGATGCTGTTTCAGGAACACGGGGGCATGTGTGTGTGTGTGCTTGTTTGTTTGTTTGTTTGTTTGTCATTGGGATGTTGTGAAGGCTGCTTGGTTAGTTTGTTTGTTTCTTAAATCTCCCAGGGGAAGTTTCTGGCAGAAAGCACCTCCTGAGCGAGCTTGGATCAGGGTGTGCTTTGGCTGGGAACTGAGGAGATCTGCGTATGAAGAAACAAGAGGTGAAGAGGAGACTTATGAGGCCAGAGGGCTAAGGATTTGGCTTTGCTGTGTAATGTGCTCATCAGGCAGGAAAAAAAACAATCAGAAAATCAGAAACAAGCTTTGCCCACAACACAGCTCAAACCTCAGCAAAAGCCATTGGAAACATTTTCATTTCAAATTTTTGCCACTATTGGGCCTTCTTGTGTTTTATGTGACAGGAACTACTCTGGTTCCTATTGAGATCAGTGGGAAGCAGCCTACTTTAGGCTGGAACACTGTGAACTCCCTGCTTTGAGAGAGATTGAGAGATGCTAATGCAGCCTAATATCTCTGAGATCTTGGTTTTCTCGTGGAGTTGCATCCAAGGCAATTAGAATTCCCTACAGGAGCACCTGTCTGCCAGCCTTACCTCTGCCACTTGTTGGACCATTTCTGCAGGGACTTTTCCTGCAAAGATACCCACAGAGCTCAAAAGCATGCCTGATGGGGAAATCTCCAGACAGAAGGGAGAGACAGAGGGCTGGCTTATTGCTGTCACAACAGCCAAAGAAACACGCTCTGCGGCTGCTGAGCTATCACAAAGCCATAGGAGCTGTGGTGAGCTGCAGTTTTCATGCAGGCTGGGTCTGCAAGCCACCTTAGCTGACCATGTCATTGGTTTCAGAGCAGTTGGACATGTGGAAAATAGAGCTACCTTTCCTGTTCACTGTTTCCCTTGGGATGAACGAATATTGCACAGATCACTACAAAGAAATCTTTCTAACGAGATGCCAGGTCCCATCTGCTCTGGGAGAAATCACACTCCTGCATTCAAAAAATGCTGATGGAAGTAACAGATGATGTACTAATGATCCTTGGGGCTTTTAGACAGGTTTACTTAGGAAACCAGGCATGTGAGATCACATTGTCTTTTAGTCTGCCAATACATTTGTCTGGGTCCTTCCTAATAGCTTTTTAACTCACAGGTCAGTTTTAAGAAAATATAACAGAAGTATAAGTCTCCAAAACAGAAGCTTCCTCTGACTTATATGAAAATGATTAACCAAGTGGAAGAAAAAAAGAGAAAAGTATAGGTCGAATAGCAACACCTACTGCTTCATGAGCTCAACCCTTTACAGGGCTTCAGAGAATCCACAGAGATGCTCACCTTAAAGTTGCATTAGAAACAAAGCTTCCTCGGTTTTCCCATTCACACAGTGATTTAGGACAACTTTAGGCTTCAGGTTTTCCATAAATGAGTGTCCTTGCCCCCTTTATCATACTATTCAGGTCAGGACAGAATGTCCTGACACAAGCACATATGTGTGTGCTCGTTGGTCTAGATTGTGCTCTGGATAGTGAGGAAAGACACAGGAAGTGAATGGAAGCTGCAAACCCCAGTGCCCAAGGGATCAGCATGGTGTTGATTTCTGTAGCTGGTGCTAACACAGGAACACTAAAGCACAACTCTCCTGGTAGCACCAGGCACCACCACATGCCTGGGGAGGTACCAGAGCACTGATGCCAAACAAAATTCTTTGCTTGTTTTTAAAACGGCCTCACTCCTCTTCCCTTCCCGACACCCCTCTTTTCACTGGTCACATCACTGGTTTGGAGGACAGGTGTCTGCAGTTTTCCCTCCAGAGGCTGATGCAAGAGGAGATCCACCAGAGTTAGCAGGCAGCCTTACTCGGTGAGGATTAATCTCCTCGTCCCACCTGCTGCGTCTCATCACACACTCGATACTCTTCATGTGTTAATGTCTTGAATGACACCTCTGCTACTTTATCCTGGCCTGCCTTGCCCAGCTATGTGCAAAAAGCCTTTTCCTTCCCTCATCTCCTTCTGGACCTGGCACAAATATGTGAAAAGAGAGGGAGGATGGTGAGAGAGTTGTTTTCCTTTTCCTTTTCCTTTTCTTTGTTTTTTTTTTTTTTTTTTTGTCATCCAAAGATTTCAGTGGTGAAAGACACTCTGTCAGTGTGTGCTGTGAGTCATGTAGTGTGGGGTTAGCTGTGAACAGACGGCAAGTTGTGGTCACTGTCCCTGGCCAGCTGGGAATTGCACATCTCCTATCATATTTATTGGTTACACATATTCTGTCGCCTCCCCCTTTCTATTTACCCATTGTCCAGCTGCTGTCTCTCGTCTTTTAGATCTCTGGGACATGGAGATCCAATTAAGATGATTATAGCCATGTATGAGCCTTCAGCTGCCTCCTAACATACATATTTGTAATGGTGTTTACATGCTCATTTCTATTCAAAGGTATTGTCAAAATTGACTTCTTATGTTGATACACATAAGCAGAAAGTCAGAGATCTACTCAAGATTCAGTAGCCCTAGGAAAATGGATTTTAAAAACTGTGAAGTACACACCACAGACAGTGAGGTACCCTGAGATATTCTGGGCCCATCCAGAGTGTCTGATGATGAATAGATCAGTCTGCAGATTGATTTCTGAAAACCCTCTGAACTTTTGTTCAAGTATTCTTATAGCATTATACATCAAAACCAGTTAAGCAAATTCCTGAAGCAACTCAAAGAAAAGACTCATTTAGCCTGTTATGAAAACTATAAAAAAAGTAGAAAAGCATATTGCATATTATTTCCCTTCAGACTCAATTAACAAAATTGAAGACATTTTGTGATTGTTTACATTTGAAAAACTGATTACTCAAGTGCAATATATTTTTGATATCTTGTAAACATTTTTTGTCTGAATTTCTTTTTTAAATTTTAGTTTCCTTTAATAACAATGGTAACAGTAGCATCCCATTTTATTGCTGAAAATTCCCTAAGTTCCCTTTGTTCCTGTGAATTTTGTTTTTAATAGAAATTAGAAACAAAATGTAGACTGAGCCTCTGAGAGCTGAGGTGCAAGACACCTGAGGTGCAGGAAGTCTGCAGTTAGGAGATGGTAATAGCAGCCCATGCAGGTGTTCCACACCATAGCTGGGAAAAAAACTGAATAGCGTGTGGTGCTGGATCCAGGGCAATCCAGAGACATCTGGGTTAAAATATACAGAGGTATTTATCTCTGGCTGTCTTCCCACCAAGATTTCACATCACCAATATGACCCAAGTACAGATGATGCTAAACTTCCACCACTTCAAATGCCACCACTTGTAGTACATGCAAGAAACAAAGCAGATGACCTTCTAACAGCCACCAGAGCACCTCAGCCTGGATGTGTCTGAGCCACGTGAGCATCTGTACGAAGAATCCAGCAGCAGAAAGCTGCTTAAGAGAAGTGCAGTGATGGAAAATGCTCGGGTGCATTGCAATCTGAAGGAAGAGTACCTGGAGGAAGAGACAAGCACTCTTTTTCCACACCACTGAAGTGTAGAAGTCCCTCAGCCTAGACCCAGATTACTCTTGCAAGCTCACTTTGGACATTTTGAGGGCGCAAGGAGGACAGTCAGCATTTGGCCATACATGAGCATACCCTGGAAATTCAGCTGTGCAGGAGCAGCCAGAAGTTATCTGTGTCTGTGCTGCTTTTGCAGTGTGCAGACAACCTGCTCACTGTATCCCTGCAGCTTCCTCTCTCCATCCTGGGAGAGTGGAGGAGAAGGGAGAGCTGTTTGTTTCTCCCAGTCATGCTTTGGAAGCTGTGTTGTGCCCATGCACAGCTCTCCCCTCCCCCTCTGCCAGCCCCTCCCCAGGGTTGCTCCTGGTGGCCACAATAAGAGGTTAGCCAGCCTATTTCAATTAGTGGCAAACCGTGTGGCGTGACTCCAGGGCCTCCATATGTTCATAAGTATATGCAACCACACTTTCCTTGACGCATTCCTCATTCCAGGGAAAGGCCACATCTCCACAGCTTGCTGGCACAAGTCACACAGGCAACTGCAGAAGAGATGGGATAATAAATACACACTCATATATACACACACATATACGTAGGAAAACTTGGCATGCTCGCACCCTCTCCCGTGTTGACTGCCACATGGTCCCCATCAATTTTTGTCAGAGCCAGCAAGCCAGCCAACCGCTCACAGATGCTGACAAGGCAATTTCAGCAGCAGAGGGACTTCTCTGCTTTCCTCCTCCAACACGTAGGATTTTGGTTGACTTTTTTTCTTTAAAGGCATCTGCTCCTGGGAGACAATCCCCAGCCCATGGCATTGCCATTTTCCTGGATGCTCCTTGGCTAGAGTGCCTCCCTCAGCATCTGAGGGCCAGCAGGTTCCATTTGACCCTGTGTGGAGAGGGGTCTGAAAGCCAAGACGTCATAAGAATGTGCTATCTCCACTATCTCAAGCATCCCCAGAGGAGAATGAAGATCTCCCAATCCAGTTGCTGCCATTTCCCCCAATATTGGCTGCAGGAGTGCAGGTTCTGTCTACTCCTCCTCCCTGAACACAGTTGCTACCTTCAGGGGGCTTAGAGGATTAAAGACAAATCTCAGTGTCCAAGAGGTCATCTTATAAGGAGCTCGTTCTTCCATGTCTTGTTTTCAGGGCTCTCTGCAGGTGGCTGGGAGTTTGTATCTAGAGTCAAAGTCAGGCCTGAATTAATGAAGACCTCCAAAAAGATATTGAAACATTTCAGCAAGCTTGCTAATGCTTAATGACACAACACTTACACTAACAATGGCCCCTAGGCTTAGGTAAAGGACAGGAACTGTGCTCGAGAGAAAGGGACACAGAAATATTTGGTGAAGGAAACAGAAAGCCGTGGTGGCAGAATGAGGCTTTCAATCTCAGTGAAATCCTAGTCCCACTGAAGCCCTGGCAAAATCTCTCATTGTTGCTTACTTAGACCCTCTCCTGGGGAAGCTCAAGAACATCAGTCTTATGTCATGTAGGCTGGCATTTTCAGAACCTTGAGAAGAGACATTTTTGTGTCCAGGGCCTGAAGGTTCTCACTCATCACCTATGCAAATCCCTCATATCTGACTGTTCTTGCCCAGTTCAGTCTGACCCCAGGTCAGGAAAAGGATCAGTCTTTGAAATGTGGTTCAGCACAGGGAGAAATCCCCTGGTCAGGCACTGTCAGCCACACAGCTCTTCTCAACACAGCTGGGGGGCTGCATTTTGCAGACAGGAACATGCTGCTTGCTCAGATGCCCAGAAATACCTGTGCACACAGTGAGACTGACAGGCACACGGTGGGACGGGAAACAGAGGGAGAGCAGGACTGGAAGGACTGGGAAATGACTGAAGTGAACTCTTTCGGAAAGCAAAGTCCATCAAGTCTTTACAACTGGGGTGCACATGTGGGTTTGGCAAAACTATCCAGCTAGCACAGGAGAACTCATCTTCCTCCACCCCAGCCTTGTGCCAATAATGGACAGCACAACTGAAACCTCTCTCTTCATTGCTTACTGTCAGGTCTTGTCAGCCCTTGCCATGCAGTCAAAGAAACCACACTGCTCAAGCAGCCCCATTCTTCAGAGCTGGAGGCAGCAGAAACAAGGAGATACTTGAGAAAATAATGAAGTTCAATGGGCGGCTCAAGCCTAGATGGGGTCAGGGCAGTTAGGAGGAAGTGCTCTGACCACAAGCACACGCTGCCTGTCACATCCACCAAAAGACACATCTTCTGACATGGACAGAGATGCCATTAGCTGTTCAGACCCTGAAAACCATCCAAAGTTGACAAACCTTTTCCAAACCACTATTCTGGGCGCAAGATGCATCACCAGAGGATTTCTCTTCCTATATTATCGTGCTGCTCAATTCTATGCATTATGGTATTTCTATCCATCTCTCAGAAACCCCAGAGTGCTCATCACAATTGATGGCAGGAGAAGGGGCAAGGATAATTGTCAACTTGGAGCTTGAGACTACAAGCTTTGGGAATCGGACTAGGCAGCCTGGTCTCACAGAGCAAAATATCATCATTTCCAAGCATGCAGAAAGTGAAAGATGCTAAGGTGCTGGGATGAGCTGAATAATTGTAAACCCTTGCAACACTGTGTTTTGTTCAGTGCTCTGTCTGGGACTAGAGTAGGATGTAGAAACTTCTCCATGGCAGGGAGAGGGAGTACTGGAAAAGAAGCTGAAGAGTGAAAGCCATGAAGACTGTCAATCCACAGGAGTTAGGCAGCTTCCCCAAGCTCTCTGATGGACTGCCCACCACAGCTACAGCTGTGTCATCAAGCCAAAATCAGGTGTACCGACTGCGGATTGAGATGGATGAGCAGGGCAGAGGAGTCTGACAAGAATCTGTCTCAGAGAGTCTGGGCAAGTGACCATGGGAAGTACTGTTTCATCCTGCAGCTGGCAATGAGATCCATGCTAAAAGAAACTTATTGCTCCTACCACAGTTCAGGATTTCCAGTCCTCTTCCTGAGCATGGATTCTTCACTGGAAATGAAAGAGAGAGATCCCAGATTAACCCAAAGAGTCTTTTAAGGAAGATAAAATGATGCTATGATGTGGAACCTGTCCTGTGTCTCACTCTTTCCTTTCTCATTCCTGCCTGCACATCTGGAAAGATCAGAAAAATAACTTGAGAAACTAGAGGAAGTTTTAGAAAAAACACAATTGTTCTCAGATTCAACCCAAATGTGTAGGGAACTCGCTCTGTACCATATTTCCAGGCGACCAGTGACTTCAAGAGCTCACTGCTGCCTCAATGCCTGGGGTGAATCCCCATTGCTGCTCTGCAGGTTAACAGCAGACACATGGTCCAAGAAAGCATGGATGTGGGACTTTTACTTCTATTAGTCAAAGTCTTTCTCTGGTCAGAAATACTGGCATCCTTCTGGATCACAGCTGACAGCAGCAAATATCATCTGCAGGGACGGAGGCAAAATAGAAGGAATAATTTGATTTCTGAGCTTTGCTAAACTGATCTAAGGCTAATTGTCCCTACATCTGCCTATGTCAGAACTAAACTTCATCATCAGTTTGAAACCTTACTTACTGGCCAAGCCTGGGTGGCTAGAGCCATCTGCAGAACAGGGGCATGCAGACGCTTGGAAAGACATCCAAGCAGAGCTCAGGGAGAAATCTTGAGTTTTGCTGTTGGTTGAATAAAATGAGCTGATTTTGCCAGTTGTCAGGCAGCAATCACAACACTGATAAATGACAGAATAAACCAAGTTCCTTCTGCAGCCAAATTCCATGACACCTCCACAAAGTTGACTTAGACCATCCATCACGACATCTGCTGATGTCCATGGGAAGGGGAGAGGGTGTAGCTCTGCATCCCACCCTGGGTTATTTTTACAGCTGGGAAAGGAGGTGGTGAATGTGGACGAGAGGGTTGGAGACTTTTCTAAGACAGCTCACAAAAGCTGTGAAAGGAGAGCCAGAACTTAGAAGGCCCCAGATCCCCAGATCAGCAACTTCAAATGTGTCACTGGCAATGAATCCAGAAGGGCTGTGTTCCTCAGAAAGGAATTTCCCTGGTTCTGCCCAAGCAGACAAATAAAATCTCCCAGCAAAGTATCTGTCTCCCACTGGTGTATAAAGTTGAAATAGATGCTTAGAACACAGAAACATCTCCAGCTGTCCTGGAGGACACAGCTGCAGGGGGTAAAGGCAGGACATTAGGACATAGAGATCACCTCTGACATGTAAACCTTTCACCTTCATTGACACAAGACTTTGGAAAAGACCCAACCCAGCAAAGACAATGGAGCTGTACTGATTTATATCAGATGAAGATGAGTCTCTTGAAAATCAATTCCAGGTGAGCTCTGTGGAGCTGCCCAGAAGCTGTTTGCCAGTTTCCCTCTCTCTCTCCATTCCCTGTTGCCAAAATACATTGAAGTGAAGATTCACAGGCAGCACAGAATGGTTCCCTTAGGAGGAGTCATTCCACACATGCCTTCTCAATAAGCTGAGTGGCAATGTTTAGAAACCAAATTGGTCATCGTTGGCAATTGTAGAAACAGACAAAAATAGTAGAAAGAAAATTTCACAATTTCCTGCATATTTTTCCTGATTGTTCCACAAAAAATTGTTGGGTTATCCAAAAGAGAAGAATGGCTTAAACAAGCAAAACATCAGTAATCACCTGCTTTGCTAAGTGTTTGTAAATAACATAAGCTGGCTTTCTTAGCCAAATGTCATTCCTTTCCACAACCAACACTCTCTTCTCCCAGTTACTCATTGTGACTAATGGGAGGGGAAAGAGATTGTTGTCCTTTTTTCTCCCCAATGGATTTTAACCAAAAAAACTTTCATTTTAGTTGGAACGCACTCTCCTCGCCTCCTCTTTGCCCCCCAGGATGGGTGACACCATCCTGTCTGCAGCACAAAATCCTTTGGCTTTGGTCACTTAAACATTCTACAAAAGTAGAAGATAGCTTCTAAGTCCCCAATGGCAAACTGTGAGTGTTGAGACAAGACCTCTAAGTTTATAACACTTCTCCAAGATGGCCAAGGTTCCTCAGCACATCCTTAATCAAATTCTCAGTTCTGCTAATTAAGCTAACAAATTTGTATTGGAGGGGACAATTGTTTATGTTTTGAGGTTTTTTTGGGGGGCTGTAGATCTTGCCAGTAGAGTCTTCAGAACAAGAAAAGAAAAGCCCTCTGAATCACTGCCCAGAAACTCAATCCCAAAAGCCTCCTCCCAACCTCTGTTTACAAAATTATAAGCTTTCTTTGTCCTAACCATTTTCCTGTTACAATAATATTCTTCTTTTTCTATCTGACTTTTTTTTTTGTGCATGGAAAATGGGATTTCATTGTGAAAGGATTTCTTATGAATCAATACAGCAAAGAGAACACACAGAGATGTTTGCAGTAAATCACTCTCAAAGCAGACACACACAGAAAATGAGTTACAAGAAAAAGTAGATAATCTCAAGCCACTTCCAGATGAAAGGAGGTTATATTTTCCATACAGTGTATCTGGTTTTTCTGTCACAAAATATGCTGGTATTTATTTAATGTATTCTTCCTTTGTACCGTGGAGTTATGATTATATGAAATGAGTTTCCAAAAATTACAAACATTGGCCTGGTTTAGGTAACAAATGGAAGAACTGTAATACTGGGTTCAAATCAGCTAAGGCTCAGCCCCTGTGGAAGTTAAGAGCCAAGTCCAGCAGCAGAATGTTGACTTCCATCCCCTGAGATTCCCTCCACTTCTGGGACAGTAATGACAAGGGGAGAGGTCCAATTTTCCTGTGCTTTACAGTTTCTTTCACCCACTTCCCTGTGGCTAGCAGGGATGACATTTGGAGGTAGGCTGGCTTTTCCCTTCAGTGAAGTGAAGTGTGTCATCACCATCTCTTCAGAGAAGGCTTGGCAGGACTGAATGCCCAGCAACTTGAGGAAGCTGCTGAACCGCTGACTTCTTGGAAGCACTGGACAGGGATCAGCCGGTCTGAGCCACGCATCAGACTGAGTGTTAGGCACCAAGCTATTCTCCTGAAGGAGAGACATCTGAGAGACATTTAGACAGGGAATCATTGTGGCTGAGGGGGGCTGAATCACATTCTCCTAGTGGTTCACTCATGCAGTGACCTAAAACTTAGGTATATAAGGGAACTACATCCCCCTTCCAAAAACTCCCTGAGACCTGAAAATCTGATGAAAAATCGTGGAACTGTGGTTCATCAACACTACTGGAGTATAGCATCCTGCAAGGCAACTCAGTAGATACAATCCCAGACATGCAACCAAACAAGCAGCCTATGAAGAAACAAACAGAAAATCAGACTCTTCAAACTGAGTCTAACTGTGGGCAGACAGTTTAGGAAAGCTCCTGTGCAGACAGTTGGGGGTGAAATGTTCTATAAAGGGGAGAGAGATCTTGAATTTTAAAAACTGGTGAGGAAGATCACTGTGGTGTTCACATAAACAAAGCTATGTGGGTCTAGGCTGCCTATGTCAGTAGCCCATCTCCATCCAGGCTGGAAGGTGACTGGGTGCTGGCCCAAGAAGTCACTTCAACTCTTCCCGGTGTTTTCTGCCTTGTTGTACTAAAATTTCTGGCTCCAACAAAGCAGTGCAGCTCTGCTGGTCATGTCTCACATGTTATTTAGATAAAGTGCCAAGAAAAAGAGCTGGGGTCACACGAGCCAGCTAGACAGGAGGATGAGGAGGGTTGTACAAAAGACGGTTTCAGGGAGTAGTTGATGTAGCAAAGCTCCCCTCCTTCATTATCCAGTTAATGGAACATTCACAAAAAACCTGTTGCTGGCCGTTCATAGTTTTGTTGAACTGGAGAAGGACTACAAATACTACATATAGATGCTACATGGAACTGAGCAAAGGAGGAACTGGATCTTCATTAGAGCCCCTGGCTGTTCCCCTGCTCTGAATTCCTAATCCTAATCGCACTGACAGGGGGTGGGACCCAGAGCCGATGGTTGTAAGAGTTTCATGCTCAACGAAATGTCCGGAGGGCATGACCAGGTCCTGAGCTGCTGCAGGTCACTGAGCAATGCAGAAGCACACCCTTTTCCATGAGGTCGGGGGCGACAATCTTTGCCTTTACGATGGCTGGGTCTGCCTCTGAGGCTGCCAGAGCTCTGTGTGACTAGCTGCCTGCTGCTATTTTTTAATTTTTTTTTTTTTTTCCCGGAAAAGNCGATGGCTGGATCTGCCTCTGAGGCTGCCAGAGCTCTGTTTGACTACCTGACTGCTGCTTTTTTTTAATTTTTTTTTTTTTTTTTCCAGGAAAAGCTGGCACTCTGTCTATTCCATCCCGCTCCTGCCCTTAAAGACCTGACCTTTTTCTAGTGTGTCAAATAAATACACCAATCTATAAGAGAAGCAGTACCAAGCCTGGAAAGCTGGCCCCGGGCCGGAAGAAATGCCTACAGGAGAGGAAGTGTTGGTCACAAAGACACGCACACGCACATACACAAAGCTCCATTAGCCGAGCTGTTTGCAGTCAGCTTTGGACGGCTGCTCCCTTCTCCCGCTTCCAGCGATCCCATCGGTGGGGACCGGCCGACCTCTAGTGGTGTGAGCCCACAGTGCTGGCAAGGGGGAGCAGGGAAGGAGCCTGCGTTCTGCGCGCATGGCTTCCGCCCCTGAGTTATAAAAAGTCCCACAGAACTGGAGAAACCAAAAAGGGTGGGAGAGCATCTGGGAGACCAGAGGGAAGAAGCCACAAAAGCTCAGATTTTCAGCATCACCTTGGGACTTGTGTGACCAAAGCCTTCAGCATCTCCACCACAGATCTTCCCCCAGGACTAGTGGCTCTGAGAGGACATTTGGTTAAAAGGAGGTTGAAAGAGAGAGCAGAAATGGGACAGCAGGATGCTGATTTCGAAAGGGGCTTGTGGGACCAGGAGGATTATATTTAGGGTCCCTGAGTTCACACCCCTTGCTCTGTAGAGTCTTTTTTTTTTTTGCCTCATGCAGCAGTTTCTGATTCATCTAAAGAGGGGGGATCTCCCTAGCTCTCAGCAGTGTGAAGAGGAGGAATGAGCACCAGAGCTCTGAGAAACCTCACAGCCAAGCATTTTCTCCTGTCTGGAAGGTATTTAGGATCTCCCTCTGAGACGGGCTGAGGCTGGAGCTGGGGGTCCTTGGGAATGAAGGACAGCCATTGCTTGGCTGATGCAGAGAGCAGCCTGACAGGGCAAGGCTGAGGTTTCTCTCACGTGGAAGTGTGAGCTAAAAAGATGTGTGAAACCCTATCTCCAGTGCTATCCATATCAAAGATTTCAAGGGGGCTGCTTTAAAATAGGACTTTGGCACAGGTTCCTGCTTCTCCTCACGTCTTACTGAGCGGCACTCTGCCAAAATGTCAGCTTGGCTGCTCCACATGTCCCAGATATTCCAGGCATGTCTTACAAACCTTTCCGGTGCTCCCAGGGAGATTGCTGCCTCCACAAACAGCCTCTTCTCACAGCTGTGGATGGTCCCAGTGGCCCCTGAGCACCATTTCCCCAGCTGAGGAGCAAGAGGACTGTCTTCTCTGAAGTGCCAGAAACAAGGGCTGAGAACATATATTAAAAGGTCTCTAAAAACAGCATTAAGCAAATTTTCCACAGGGACTTTTTCCATCACTTTTCCCATCCCACTCTGAGTGAGGCATCTCCTAGGGATCCCCCCAAAGTAGCACAGTGAAACACTAGAGAGACCATCGAGACCCCCCCTCATGTCCTGAGATCAATCCAAGCTGTCTCAAAGGGAGAATAACCATAATGATTTTCTCCCATTCCACCCAGGCTTTCCTCCTTGGTTTTGCCCTTTTCAACCTAGTGCACTTGCAAAATCCAAGCCCAGAGAGGGAGCCTGCAAGAGCAGAAGCCTTTCAAGATTACCCCAAGGCTAGTGGGTGAGTGTTTTCCCCTTGTTCTCCCAGCTAGAGGAACAGGCAAGATTGATTCAACAAAGACACCCAGCAGCACTGGAAAAACTGAGATCTCAGCAAAGCCAAAGGCGTTTGTTAGGCATCTCCTATTAGGAGAGTGCTCTCACACAGCCGCCCCACAGACAGCCAAGACAACGAGGTGCCTCAGCAATAAACCAATCTTCTCTTCCCCCCCAGCCCTCTTGAGGGGGTGCAATGCGTCCCAGTAGAGCTGCACTATGCCAGGGCCGAGGTCGCTGCTGCACTCTGCTTTGATTCAACACAATCTCCCCTCCCACATGCTGTTTTCATTAGGGCCTGGATCTTCTGGCAAGGGCACTATGCACAGTCATGAGAAGCTGCTCACTGGTGGCTTGTTTGATCCAGTTGTTGGAGGCTTAAAACAATGAGCTTGCAAATATTTCATTCCTCCCCTGCACTCTTGCTTGCTTGCTTGATTACTTTCTTTCTTTTCCTTCTCTTTTTTTTCTTTTTTTTCTTTTTTTTTTTTTTTTCTTTTTTTTGAGGGGAGAGAGGAGAGGTACATAGGAGATAGCACTGGATCTTGGGATTAGGAGGGATGAGGGAAAAGAGATCAAAAGGGTCTTTCTTTCCTGTTGTGAATACACATGCATTTGAGCACGCTTGTGTGTGTTTCACACCTGCACTCTACCAGCACCATCACAAACTGCACACGTTTGTTGCCCTGACACAAGCAGAAAAGCTCAGAGCAGGACCCCTTATCACCACCACTAGAAAGATGCCCCATGCTAAAGCCACACTGCTGTCACAGTGTCATCAGGACAGAGACATGTTCCTCTGTGCTTTCACTCTGGCAGACCCAGATACGGAGAGGAGGGAGCCTGGAATCCAAAAAGATAACCCCCATTTTGTGACTAAACACTCTCTTCCCTGCCTTTGACTGAGAAACTTCTGCTGGGACCAGTGGTCATTAGGACATGTTGATGCCCCAAGCCCCAGGTGATGTGATGTGTGAGGAAGGATTGGTTTTGACTGGAGATGAACTTCATGCCTGTTTCTGTCTGAGCTCTGTGTTAAGGATGGAGGGTTAAAGCAATGGAACAGGGCAAATTTGGGGTGGCAGCCAAGAGGCAAGAGGGTGTGACTCACCCTGTGACCATCAAGGCATGAGGAGGCAGAGGACAGTTCCAAGAACATGTGGGTACAGCCAGCTAGAGGCCATCAGTGAGGTAGTTGGAAGTAGACGTGAGGCAGAGCATGAGTGAGATGATAAATGAAGAACCATTGAGCATGTTAGAAAAAACCCCTTGCCCTGTGGTGGGGCACAGAGGTTGTGAACAAATTGCTTCATATTCCTTCATGACTCACTTTGCTTTCTTTAGCCTGGCTGTAACATGTTGGGACTGCCTGGACTCCTCTTTGTCACTACATCATGTCTGCCTAAAACTGCCAGCACAAGGGGCTTCCAAGGAAGAACGATGGCATAAAATCATAGAATCATTTAGATTGGATCCTAAATGATCCTAAGATCCTATAATCCTTAGGTCATTGAGTCCAATTATTAACCCAGAACTGCCAAGTCCACCACATAACCATGTCCCTAAGTGCCATATCTACACACCTTTTAAATATCTCACTGAATGATGATTCAACCACTGCTCTGGGCTGCCTGTTCCTAAGCCTGACCACCTTTTGGTGAGGAATTTTTCCATAATATCCAATCTAAACTTCCCCTTGGGCAACTAGAGGCCATTTCCTCTTGTCCTATCACTTGTGACTGGGGAGGAGACCTCTCCCCACGTGGCTATAGCCTCCTTTCAGGTAGCTGTAGAGATTAGTAAGGTCCTCCCTGAGCCTCCTTTTCTCCAGGCTAAAACCCCCCAGATCCCTCAGCTGCTCTTTGTCGGACTTGTGCTCCAGACCTTTCACCAGCTTCATTGCCCTTCTCTGGGCATGCCATTGGACAGGGTCAGCATCAGCTAACCAGGGAGACCTGTCTGGTGCTTTAACTCATCTAAGCTTTTGAATTAGGCTGCCTGCCTGATTTGCTTGGACTACATGGTCCTATGGGAGCCAAGGCTGTGCAGCACTGCCATGGGATGGTAAGAGTTGCTGGCACTGAAGCCCTGCACAGGGACATCTTTGGGCTGCACTCATGTGAAAGACAAGCGGGCTCTGGCAGAGGTTGTGCAAAGCACACAAGTCTGGGACCAGCAGAGCTGAGAGTACATGCTCTGCAGCCAGCTCAAAGTGCCCTGACTGCATTTGCATCCTGCAGCCACCGGGCTCGCTCCCAGCCCTTTTATCTCAGCGATGTACAAACCCATCTGCCTCTGTGCATCTCTCCATCTCAGGACATCTCCATATCACACCTCTACAAACCCAGATGTCCATTGCAAAGCAGCAGGAGCACGATTCAGACGTGTGTTCAGGAGAGGAGCCACAGAAGAAGCTGGCTGCAGGCGAGGAGACATCACCTCCTGCCCAGCCGGCTTTGGGCATGCAGCGGTCCATGGCCTCCATCACTGGGAGACATGTCCCTGTAGATGGAGCCAGAACCTCACAAAGCAGGACAGCCCAGTCCTACCCACCACCCTTCTCCAATCGCTCTGCTCTGAGGAGAGATTAGCCCAGCCCCTCTCATCCCTCCCTCCCTCCCTCCCTCCCACACATCCAGGCTTTTGTCTCCCCTCCCTCTCCACATCAACCATTCCCGAGCGTCACATTGTCCCTCTTTATTTAACCCAAATTCCTTTCTGTTGTCTTTTGCTGTCCGCCACAGCCATGGAGAGTGGGTAATTCCTGCACCACAGGCTGCATGCTGATGCCCTTCTCTGAGCAGTAATATCTTCCTGCAATGATGATGGTGACCCCAGAGTTTTTCCTGGGCTGTCTTTTCTTACCTCCTTTTCTTATTACAGACTTCCCCAGGCCCTGCTGGTTTGGATGGCAGCCCTCATCCTGGTCTGGCGCTGCTCAGCCCCACTCTGTGTGGCCATAGGAACCCCAGACCGTTGGGTGAGGGCCTTTTTGCCTTTCCATCAGTCGGTCTCAGTGTCCCCATTGCACGCTGTGGCTGAACCACCCAGGGAAGCAGTAACTCAGCAGCAGCATCCTGGCCACCACAGCAGGGTTTGCAGCTCACAAGGAGACACTTTTTTTTCCATGGACATAGCATGAGCCCAGGTAACACCAGCCCCAGGGTGGCTTTTGCCTGCATCAGGTCTGCTCCACCCTTCCCATCCTGTGGAATTTGTCTGGTTCCTGGCCTTTGCCCAGACATGATACTCAGGAAAAGCCATGTTGTGTTATACTTTCTTATTTCCCTTGAGGACACTTCTGAAGGGTACCCAGCACTACTGAGAAGCTGGGGAAAGAAGAAAAGTGAAGGGAGATTAAACCTCCCCACCCCCTCCACCATGACCCTAGTTTTGTCCCAGATCTGAGGGTAGCTTATAGCTTAGCCAACCAAAAATAATGGGGGGAGAGGGGAGCAAACCCACCCACCAGGGTTTCTCAACCCAGGGTTTCCTGACAGCATACCCACCCTTTTCTCTTGAAACAGCAGGCAGAGAGGGGAAAGAAACTTTGCCACCTTTCACAGCCCCACAAGAAACATTCCCTGGATGGCCCCGGATCCCCAGAGCTGGGGCTGAAATGAGGATAAATCACTGATTTAGGAACCTGAAGGTGAGGACTCAATAGACAAGGGGAGATGCAACGGGGGCAAGGTTTCCCAGCATGAAGCCAGTGGTATGGGCCTTTCCCAGTGGTCACACCAGAACCACAAGCCTGGCCTGGGTACAGCAGCAATCTGCAAAGAGAGAGACCCTGAAAAGCCTGTGCTGTCAGAGCTGGCAAGGGGAAATGGGTGGCAGATAAGAACATGTTGAGGAAAAACACAAACCAGAAGTTCCGGAGGAATTTTGGAAAGGAAATGGGGAATTAACTGCAGAAAAGGCGGGGGGGAATGAGAGGGAATTTATGGCTTGCAACAAATAGCCTGTGTGCACCACCTCACCAGGCACTCACTGCCTCTCCTCCCTGCCCAGGGATACTCAGCAGTGGCCATGCCAGCCAGGCAGGAACAGCAGGAATGGGAAAGTGGCTGGTGCTGGGTCCTGGGGAGTTGATTCCAGCAGGAATCAGGGAAGAAACAAAAACTAAGAGAAGCTGGAAAGAAAATACTATCCCTGCAGTGTCAGAAAGGGCGAGGAGGCTGCAGGTCCTGTCTTGCCTGAAGGTAGACAAGGGACAACTGAGGCCAATGCTGGCAGATGCCAGGTACTTCACAAGGTCCCGTGGTGCAGCCTGGCTTGGAGGGCACTTGGTCGCTTGGGCGCCCACCCACAGCCCCACAGCTATTTCAGAGGGGCCAGAAACCATTCTATCTCCACCCCTTTCTTTTTTTACCTCTCTTGCCTTTGCCTCCCAGCACAAGCCCCACAGCACGGGGTCCCCACTCGAGCAGTCCCAGCAATCCGCCCCTCGCCCTGCAGCTATTTTAGAGAAAGGCAGGAGGTATTTTTAGTGCTGCCGGCTCCCGGGAGAAACTCTGAGCCTCTGAGCCGCAGCAGTGCTGGCGCCAGAGAAACTGCCGCTGCTCTGGCTGATATTTCTTGTATAATTAAACTCAATCCATCCAGGGGGCTGGGTCTTGGCCACCAACTCAGCAAGGAGGGGAAGGAGTGGAGCCAGAGAGCCAAGGGCTGAGTGCTCTGACAGATGCTGGGAATTGCTCCGCCAATGTTGGAAAAGCCTGGCCTGAGACTTCGGGGGAAGTTTTGCCAGGCACAAGGGAGCAGGATGGCTCTGAAAGGCATAGGGAGTGGGATTTTATGGGAGCAGAGCCCAAACTGCTGCCTCGGCAAAGGCCAAGACCCCATAGCAGCATCATCCTGTCCTGCTCCCCTGCAGGAGAGGGACCCAAAAGGGATGCCCAAGGCTGGACAGACAGCACCCAAAAGGCAACCTGGGAAAAGCACTTGAAGAGGCCTTGAAGAGCACCCTGTGGCTGCAGGGCGAGCCGGAGAGATCCCTGCTGGTAAACAAAAGCCCAAGCTGGAGCCTGAGGCATGTTGGAAGTTTGGGGGCTGTCTGGTTAGCCAGCATCTGGTGAACACAAGCTGCGGCTGGAGGCTGACAAGCAGCAGCACAGCCCCTCCTTCTTCCCACACCCACCAGCGTCTGTCGGGGGGCCCCAGTCTGCCATCGAGGAACAGGGGGAGCAACAGCCCGGAGAAAACACAGCACCCGCCAGATTTTCTTACGGGTTTGGGGTTTGGGTTTTTTTCCTCTGTGCAAAATAACCAGACCATTTATACCTATGCTCCCTTAAATTTCAAGATACATTTCCAGCAATCCAAACACCAAGCTGGCATTCCAAGCAACAGTATATTTTATATAACTGGTTCTTTTTTTGTTGTTTTTATCACTTTATAAAGCCATACAATGAACTGCAAAGAATCCAACATCTGTACAATGGGAAGACAACAGCGGAGTGACATTCACACACGGACATGGTGCGACCGAAGTCATCTTTACACGCACGACAACATTATGGGCATAAAGATACAAAATATAATGTATTTTTTTTCCATCTATATAAATACACAGAAATGGGCGAGTCTAAAAGTTTGAAACTGTTTGTTAACACTGATTAGCAAATAAATCTGTAACATTCCCAAAGTAACAAGGACAACAACAACAACAAAAAAAAAAAACCCCACGCATAACACGGCGGCACAGGATCCGCCAACAGAAACGTCATATTGCTTCCTTTTTTCTTTTTTTTTTTTCCNAAAAAAAACCCCCACGCATAACACGGCGGCACAGGATCCGCCAACAGAAACGTCATATTGCTTCCTTTTTTCTTTTTTTTTTTTCCTTTATAAGGAAAAGAAAAAAAATTGGTAACCCCAAACCAACCTCGCAATTTGCAAAACAAACGAACAAAATGAAACAAGCCCCTGCGGGCTCCTTTGCTGTCTGATCATCCTGCCTGCTCCAACGGGAAGGGTTGCCTTTTGTTGATGCTGTTGTCTGGGGTTTTTGGGGCAACTGGTTTCTTTACCTGCCCGACCTGCTGGGTGGGGATTTACTTTGCACTTTGGTTCAGGCGGTTGAATTCACTGAAAAATCAATGCCCAGAGGCTGGGTTGGGTTGTTCTCCCTACCTGGTTTGTTTTCCACGTGTAATTTGACCAGGAGGCAGCCAGCAAATGTTGCATTCAGAGCAACCCCAAACTCTGCTCAAAACCATGAGCCCTGCTGTCTCCACCAGTGATGAGGGGCTGGTGAAAACCATGCAATGGTACATCCCATCAGCAGTTGATGACATTGATCATCTCCCAAAAGAGCTCCCAAGGGCAGAGCCAGAGGCAGCCCCACTGAATGGGAACCCCACATTTTGTGCATTGCAGGTGCCAGTGAGCAGGACAGACAGCAAATTACCTCACGAAGGAGCATTTCCCAACAGACAGCAACATCGACAGCAAAGGCAGGACGGGCTTCTCCAAAGAACAAACTGACACAAAAAGGGCACATACAATAAATTTACATACACACACACAAAAAAAAATATATATCTATCTATATATATGTGGGGGAAAGTGCGTTTTTAAGGATATCTTTGGCAAGAATATATGCAGTTCTTTGTGCAGGAAGGAGGGATGTGTTTGTGTGTGTGTGTATGTGTGTGTGTGTGAGAGAGAGAGAGATACCATCCGGCTGCTGACAACGGCAGTGTGATTACAATGAAACATATGCTGGGCTTAACTCGTGCAAGCTCGAATCTCAAATAGCATGACTGCACTTAAAAAAAAAAAAAACCAAAAAAAAAAAAAAAAAAGGAAAAACCCTAAGAGTATTTTCTGTCCCTTTCATAAGGAAAAAAATATCAACACTAAGTCCCCGCCAGCCCCAAATGCTGCTGGTGGTCTCTCCCGGGGACAGAAAGGGTTGTTACACCTTGAAACCTTCTTTTAAAAAGGAGCTAAAGGGGAAAAAAGTGCCTTTAAAGGGAGCTGATAAACACCCGGCTACATCATTAGAAGGTGATTAGCTGTGTGTTATAAAAATAATACAATCATCAGATGATCTTGTTAGTGTTTGAGATTTGGATACAGTCTGCATTTTCAGCTAGTGGGTTAGTGGGAAAGCCGGGAGAGGCTCGGGGCCCGAAGCAGGCGTGATGCTATTGGCAAGTATCTGCTGGGGTCGGCTTCTATGCAACATCTCTGGGGTGCTTAGATCTGCTTCGTTTGTAGGGGGAGAAAAAGAGAAATAGGAGTTCCAAGCACCAGTTTCCAAGGCAGCAGATTAAAATAAAATTACATTATTATCATCTCTTTTCTTAGCAGTGAGAAAACCAAGTCTGAAAAATAGAGGCTTTCAAAAATATATCTTTATATATCTATAAACACAGTGTTTTCTCTGATGGGTGAATGGCAGGGTGAGGAGATTACGGGTGAGATCATCTCTTGTCTCGCTTGAATTTCGCAGAAGGAGGGAATCACTTTTTGGAAATACCAAAAATTAAAAGATCTCTGCATCTGTGCGGCCAGGGAGCTGGGGAGGGGGAAAGCCCCCCCCTGAACCTCCTGTCCCACCACCATCTCACAACCAACTCCTCGCTACCCATCCTTTCACACTCCAGTCCATGAGTTCAGCCTCTGGCCCTGCCCACGCCGCTCACTCCCCCACACACACACGCACACACACGCTGCACACACGCACCGGTCACACGCAGCCACCCCGACACGGGGGCCCCTGCCTCTTCCCCCATCTGTATTTTGCCTTGTTCTGGATTTTCTTTTAACATGCAGGTGTTTCCCCAGGGCAGGGGAAGGGGGGGATATAGTGGGGGAGATATGATGCGCAGAAAGCAATATGGCAAAAATAAATATTTTTGGAGCGTAAATTTAACCTTTTTTTTTTTCCTCCTTAAAAATTTCATTAGCTTACAGTATTTTGTCAGTATAGCTTGTATATATATTATAACTATCAAGGCAAGGGTGGTCCACGGGAGACAAGCTCTCCAAGGGATTGCAGTGCTATGTTTCTAATTTTTGTCCCCAAAAGACTATCTGGGCCACTTTGCACTGAAAACTTTGCCCAATAAAGCTCTTGGGGGAAATATTTGCAGCAGAGGGCTCAGCAATGACCCTGCAGGTCCAGCTGGATCATTCCCTTTGCCCTAAACCTGCACGTGACCGAAGCATCCTCTGCCCCCTCCCCAGCACCATAGGGCTGGGACCTCCACCTGCTGCACCCCCACCATGATCTCTCCCTCTGCAGTGGCAAAGGGGCCCTCTGCCCCTCTCTCCACCTAACCTGCCCTCCTCACCTACCAAAGCTAAGGGAAAAACCAACAGCACTGAAACCATTGCAAAACTATGGTGCATTTCAGGGGAACAACCCTCGAACCAGATGGTTTTGGGGGTGCACATGCATCAACCAGGGTGGCTCTCAGAGGACCTGTCACCTCCCCACTGAGCCAAAGTTGCCCAGCCACCGCAGGTCCCTTCCTTTTCTCTTTTTTTTTAAATTTTCTTCCTTCTTTTTATTTTTTAACGTGGCCTCCAAAACAAAAGGAGAAAAAAGCGCCTGAGTTACTTGTAGTCGTTTGCCTTTCGTGCAACTTGAATGTCCATGCAATTTAAAAACCGCTTGCGTGTCTCCGAAGAGCTAGATAGGGGTAGCCACGGGTCTGCTGCTTTGCACAGGGAACCCACCTGTGCCAGCATCCGCTATTATTATCATTATTATTATTACAACTATTCCTTTCCTTTCTGTTTTGCTTTTTTTTGTGTTAAGAGAATGTGACAGGCCGCAGGAGAAAACTGCCAAAGAGGACTAGTGATGGGAGGGAAAAGGGGAAGATGGGAGAGGAGGCGACTTTCTGCATCCTCCAGGTTCCTGGGGAGTATCCACCTTCCCCAGGTGCAGGGTGGCAGGAACCCCCCCACCTCCTCACAGGCTGGGGGGCACAAGAACCCCTGGGAAAGTGGAGAAACAGCGTGACCCCCCCCCTCTCTGGGTGGACTCACAGGGTCTCACCTGTGACTGGTGCTGGGCTCTGGGTCAGCAAAGGTCAGCCCATGGCCAAGCTCCCCAGAGATTGGAAGGTTCAGGACCAATGTCCCCATGCCCCCAGCACATTACCAGGTCATGAGCAGGTTTTAGGGGAAGCACCAGTGAGGACCCTCCTCTGCAGCTGGACAACGGAAGGTTTCTAAGAGCATCTCCTCTGGTGTCCCATAGACCCAGCACATGTCACTATCTCCTACAGGTCAGTTCAAACACACAGCAGATGGAGCTGCTGGGATGAAGCTTCTTCCATGGGTTTTGCCAGTTGCCTCTTTTTTTCCAGATGGAAAACACCAGTCATGGTCCCACAGTCAGTCCCAAATGGATGTCACCACTTGAGGCCACGATGCTGAAAGCTGGAAACACACCTCTCACTGCCGCCTTTGCTTTGGTCACCTTCCCTGCGATGGGACATGCATCCTGTCTGGCGTGACTTTGTGGCTCTCTTTTGTAGGTGCGTGGCTTTGGTTCCTCTACGTGTGTGTTTGGCTTGTGTTGAGTTTTTAGGGGTTTTGTTGGTGTCTTTTTTGTTGTTTGCTGTTTTCCTCCAAAATTCCAACCCTTTCCCCCCCCAATTCACTTCCCTCTCCCACAATGCACTTCCTCACACTCCTTCTCGGATCAGCTCCAAGTCCTTCTCCAAAATTCAAGAATCACCCGCAAGTGCCAACTCATCTCTTCTGGCCGGAGCCAAGCATGACCCTGGAGACAAAGTTGACGATGGCTGCAGCTGGCTGGTCTGGGTCCAGCTCAGCAAAGAGGTGGCAGATGTTGTCTGTGGTGCTCCCTTGCTTCCTGGCCACAAAGCCGAAGAGCCTGTGTGGGCAAAAGGCAAGAGCCTCAATGTTACTCCTGCAAGGATTACCACCACCCTCTTCCAACACCGTCTTGTCCTACTTCCCCTCTAACATCCACCTCTCACAACACAGAGGGATACATCCCAAACCAGCCTGCATGAAGGCCCATGTCCTCTTCTCTTTGCTGCAGTTTCTTTGAAGGCCAGTTTTCAATAATTTCTTGACCAAACCACCCTTGCTCTGAACACCTCTGCCACCCTTCCCAAGTCCATCCCAAAGAAGGGACCTTCCAGATGATCACAGCATTGCCTTGGTTTGGCCTCTTGAAGACAGAGGTGAGATGGGCTGGCCATAGGGGCAGACCCTCTAAGAGATGAAGGCCATGCAAGGACACAGGAAGCTGAGTGAGACCATCTGGTTATTTCTGTCTGTCTCCCCCTTGATGAAGAAAATGTCCCTTATTTTTTTTTAATTAGAATGCGCAAACTCAAGTTATAAATACAAGGGGAACAGAATGTGAGACAGGCCCAGGCTATGGTATTTCTAACTGGGGAGGGGAAATATCCCAGCAGCTGGACATCCTAATAAAAACCCCTTCGCTCACACACAATGGCTAAAATTAGTGGGAGCTGGCCCCTGGAAATCGGCTTAGCCAACAGCTCTGTGCTCCCATGGGTCAGGACAGGAAGGACAGGAAGAAAGGGAAGAGATGACCAGTAGTCTCACACTCCATCAGTATAACCCCAGCTCTGCTCCATAAGCTGGTTCCCAATGACTTTGTCGGGAGAATTTCCAGTTTGGTCAGCTCAGCAAGAGTCATGCCTGCTCTGACCAGGAATTTGGGGCTGAAAGATGCATCCACAGTCCCCAAGACTATGGTCTCATGCTTGGGTGAAACACTCCTGCAGTGAGGAGCTGAGCTCATCTTACACACTCAGCCAGGATGCCCTGCACAGGGCATCTCCCAGCCAATGCCCCAAAACAGGCAGAAGCCACCTCAACAGCAGCTGGGAGGAATGTGCTGGGAAGCACACAAAGTACTTACTTGGCTGGGCCACTGCCATCAGTTTTAGTCCACCTGCAAGGAGAAGAGAAGGTATGAGAGATGGACCCTCCTGCACCCCACAGAGAGACAGGGCCATGATGGGGGCCACCACACCACACCAAGGCCAGCCTATCTTTGCACAGGCTTAGCTTTATGGAAAAATGATGCACCTCTCCCTCTGCATGAAGGAGTTGGAGACACCAAAAAGTCACCAGAAGAAGCTGGCATTGCACCACAGTATCCAAGGGGACCCTGCATTCCTGCTCTCTTCAAGAGCACGGGAGAGAGCAAGCAAAGACCCCGCTCCAAGCATCCCAGGAGGTTAGAGGAGTGAAAGGGCTGGGGGTCATGCACTCCTCCCAGGTTAGGGCACTCACTTTCGTTCCTGGGGGTCCAAGTCACAGAAGGTGACAGTATTGAGGGGGTAGTGTCTTCGGAAGAACAATCTGAAACACAAAGCAGGGAATGTCAGGGCCAGGGAGGCTCCACCACTGTCCCACCACAACCCAGCTCCACCTGCCCAGAGGACACTGCCATAGGTCTCCCACAGGATGTTCCAAGAGTCAAGGACAAAGCCTAGCCATCTCCATGACCAGGCTGATCCCAGGGACATCCTTCACCAACACACTTCCTGAATCATAGCCCTGTTGGCTTCAGGAATGAGCCAACACTGGCTTTTGGCCAGTTATGTGGCCATGGAAGCTCTTACTTTCTCTGGTTGTCTGTTAAGGTGATGCCTTGTGCGGAGACTTTGAAGTGAACAATGGTAGCTGTGGGTGTGGGGTCAGCCACCAGCGTCTCAGCAACAGCCTTCGAGATGGCCTGGGGGCCCGTCAGAGACTCCATCTCCACTGAATTGATGAAGAGGACATTGCAGGCTGGAAAGGGAGACAGCAGACACAGGGTCAACCAGTACTCCAAGCTAAGTTCACCCCACGACAACCCCTCTCAACTCACCTGCACCCTGTTTCAGGAGGTCCGTGGCTGAGTTGGTGGCTGATGCAGAGTCTTTCTTTTCCTCCATGGGATCTAGAAGACATGGGATGTTTACTGGTGTTCCCTGCTTGGAAACCTACCCCCTCCCTGCAGGCTGTGGGGACAGATGCAATACCTTCTGCTCCCAGCTCTTACCTCGGTCAGGAATGACCAGCTTGCAGGGCAGGGCCAAGGGTGTGATGGAGTGCTGGTACACCAGTGCTGAGAGACAGCCTGGGAAGAGAGGGAGGATTGTCAGCACAGGGCCAGCGTTGCCAGATGAAGAATTGTTTGCATGTGCTGGGTTAATACAATGATCCTTTTGCAAAATCATTGGGCTATGGAACCACAGAATCCAAAGCACAATAACCATTAACCAAGGAAAGGAGTAAGAAACTCCAGCTTCCCCTGATTAGGTCACCATTGCTCTGGGTGGATGGAAACAGGCTTTTAGGTGGGTTTCTTCACTAATGCTCCTAATGCCAGATGTGGCAATTCCTCTCACTGAAACACAGAGGGGCTAAGGGAGGGGACAGAGGTGCCAGAGCCACTTTCAGAACAAAAAATGCAACAAAGGTCTTTGTGCAGCTCCTCAGACATTATTCATTGAATAAATGGACAAGGGGAGCCCCTGCCCTCTACCCTCCCAGCAGCATCAGTTGTCCTACATGTGTGTGTAGAAAGGTATGTACCAATGCATACAGGCACATTTGTGTGCTCTCCTGAGTGTGCATGAACATAGAGGCTCCAAATGCCCACAGGATTCAGTTACACAGGGACAAGAGGCAGTAACAGGCTCTCCCAGACACCCAACAGGTCTGCTTTGACAGTATGGTGAAGGCAAGGCTCTCCCAGCCCAGTCCCACATGTGCAAAGCACGCTGGGGGCACTTACCAAAATTAGGCTCGTTGGGACATCCTTTTAGTTTCACACCTCGTGAGCTAGTCTCGATGAGGAAGTGCCTCACCAGCTCGTTGGCCAAGTCTCCTGGGAAGGGATGAGATGTTACTATGCAGTACCATTAAGAAACCAGTGCTCCAGCTCAAGGGAGGGGTCCCTAACACTACACACACCCTCCTCAAATCTGTCCCTTTGCACAGGGTCAACCCCAAGCCAAGCTCCCCCACAGTGTACGTGGGCTAGAGAGGCTGTACCCATTTCATTATACCAAAGTCCAAGATACAGGTGCTCCTGAGCCCTCCACAGCTCAGGGCAGAGGGTGTCTGATGCTTTCCTGTGCCATGGGAGGCAGGGATCCTGCCACATCAGCACATACCCAAGGGCACGACTGGCTCAGCAGCCCCAGCTGCCCGCTCACCCCAGCTGAAGGATGGAAAGCATCTCAGCGTGGGAAGGAGAGGGGCACACAATACCTTTCTTGTTCTGCTGCATGACCGTGGGAGGCGGAGAAGCAACTTTCATGGCGAGGCCGTAGGCTCCGCGGAAGGAGTGGCTGTCTCGGATGATGAAAGCCCCCGGCTCCCTGTCCTTCAGCAGGGCAATGGCTGCAGGAGAGAATGGCAGAGCTCTGAGATGGCACAGTGAGAACCAACATACCCTCAAGACACCAGCCCGTGTGGGTTGGCACAGGGTGCCCCAGCTCCATGTCTCAGAGCCAGGCACCACGACGTTACTGCATCTCCTGCACGTCTGAGTGGGTTGCCAGGCACAGGCTCATCTCCCCCCACCTCTACCACCCTTGTGTGGGCATCTCCAATTCCCACCCTGCCTATCTCTGAGCAACCAAGTACTGGAGTGTAAGCAAGAACCAAGGTCCCAAATACTGGGACCATGGCCCTGAAGACATCCTGGTGCCTCCTTGTTCTCCCCACTCATTTTAGCCATGTTTCCAAGACACCTCTGAGCATTATCAACTCAAGATCTGAGTGTTTTGCACCCCAAACTGCAAACATAGATCCACAGCACACTGCAGGGACTGGAGCTCCTCTACCAAGAGGAAGGTTTGAAGAGACCACATCACACAAGCCTGCAGCTGAATGAGGCTTTGACCCCCACCTGCAATAGCCTGAGCAGTCATTATTTACCTTCACTCTCAATTCAATCCATAAGAGAAATCCTTGCTAATCCCTGTGATCCCAGACACATCCCAACTCCCAAGCCTGTGTCATCTACTTACCCTGCTCCCTGGAGATGTCTGGTTTGTACCAGTACTTGGAAGTATCCTGCACAAACTTGACATTAGCACGAGTCTCAGGACTGATGTCTACAGGAAAGGGAAGAAAAGAAAAGAAAAAAGTTAAAAGATGCTGTATCTGAAACTCTGCATCCAGCCAAAGCATTAATATGTCCACCTCCTTTCAGGTCTAGCCCATTGCACTAACCTCAGTCCACTTCCCCATACCCAGACTACCTGGAGCTTATGGGGCTGCAGGGGATCTAAAGCTAAATCCAAGCTCAAGGGCCCTATGGCACACAGTCAGAGACAAAATGGGAATTCTTCATTTAAAAGAGGCTGGCCACGTGAAATAAAAACTGGAGGAAAGAGGTATGTCTGGGGCTGCCAGGGAGATCCTGACTTCAGAGGACCTTCACTGCTCTCTAATGTTCAAGATTTGGATCATGCTTCATAAAAACAGATTTCTTCCCTTATCTTTGCTCTGTGAAGAGGAACTGGACAGGTCTATCTACCCTGGGCGAAGCAGCCCCAGCCCCAACCTGCCTGCCTTGTCCAGTGCCCACCAGTGGCACAGCCACAATGGGAACTGGCCCTCTGGCTGTAAGCTGTCATTTACTCAGGCAACATTTACAACCACCTGCTTTCCAAAAACAACCAGATAAACAAGAGAGGACTGGATAGCATCTCTGCTGGAGACATGTTATCACCCCTCAGCAATCTGGTCACCTTCAGAGAGGCAGGGGGCTCACTCCCCTCTCCAAGCTCCTTGTTAATTGTTACAGGTTTTAATTGCTCATGCTTCCCCACTGGGAAAGGTCCCTGGCCACAGGAGTCACAGGAGGGGCCAGGACGAGTGCCAGAAAGCCCACAAAGCGCTGCCTGCTCAGCAGAGAAACTGGCCCAGCAGCCGGAGCCACGGCTGCCCCACAGCTTTATTCCCCTGGTCCTATCAGCCCAATCTTGACGTCACCAAGGTGTCTGTAACCAGAGCTGGCAAAAATGTTCCAGGCAGGATGGCACCCGGGGCACAGAACCATTTGAAATGAGGAGGCAGCGCTGCAGTGCGGTCTCAGTGGGGCAAAGCCCTCTGGGAATGGGGCCAAGAGGTCAGTGCATCCCCACGGCAGAGAAAAATTGCCTCCAGGAGCTTTGATCTCCTCACACACATCTCTGGAAACTGTTTATGCCAGAGATGCTGGTCGGTGTTTTTCCTGTTTGGATTTGTCAGAAAGCGAAGGAAATGGCCCCGGCCCCAGCGGTGCCTTTGGTTTGCGGATGGACAGGAGGGGTAAATCAGGACATGGCTGTAATCACTTTCCTGACAGCCAGCAAGGAGGAGGAAGGGAGAGCCTTGAGTAGGACAGGGAGACACAGGGACCTCCGAGCGCATCCCTTACCTGGCATGGAGAACTTGGAGAAGTCTGGCAGAGTGTGGGAGAAGGCGACGGCGCTCCCACCGCTGGGGCTGGACATGCCACTGGAAAGGGGTGAGGACACCTTGCCATTGACAGTGGCATAGTTGGGGAGGCTGTTGGAGCGGTCCCCAGCTGACATGCGCCGCTTCTCAGGCAGAGCAGGCTGCGACGTGGGGCTGCCCTGGCGGTAGGCAGCCGAGTCCGGGGAGGACGAGTGCGGCGTGCTCGTGCCAGGGTAGTACGCTGGGGAGACAGGGAAGGAGGGCGTGGAGGGAGGCTGGTAGCCAGAGGAGCTGCTCTGCCGAGACAGTGTCAGGTGCCTTTCCTCTGGGCTGGAGTAGCCATACAGGGGGCTGCCAGGGGACGTGGCTGCCGCTGCTTGGTGCCTAGACAGACTGGGGCTCCCTGGTGGGGCCACCAGGTTGCCATGGGCCACCACAGCATGCCTGCCCAGCCCAGGGCTGCCGGGAGCGCCACTCATGCTGGGGTTGATGGCCCTTCGCCCAAAGCCGGGGCTGGGCGGTGTATTCGTAGCCACTGTCCGGTGCAGGCTGCGGGGGCTCCCTGGCAGGGTGTGGACCCCCACCACATTGACCTGTGGCTGGGGGCGGGCCTGGGGGTGTGGCTGGGGGGCGGC